>CM033469.1:380087022-380267771 GCA_019447015.1 Hymenochirus boettgeri
GTCACATTACAGTGTAATTATAGGGATAATGTTCCCCTTACAGTGTAATATATAAGGGATAATGTTCCCCTTACATGATATATAAGGATAAGTTCCCCTTACAGTGTAAATATAAGGGATAATGTTCCCCTTACAGTTGTAATATATAAGGGATAATGTTCCCCTTACAGTGAATATTAAGGGATAAGTTTCCCTTACAGTGTAATATATAAGGGATAATGTTTCCCCTTACAGTGTAAATACAAGATATTGTCCCCTACAGTGTAATATAAAGGGATAATGTCCCCTTACAGTGTAATATATAAGGGATAAGTTCCCCTTACAGTGAATATATAAGGGATAATGTTCCCCTTACGTGTAATATATAAGGGATATGTTCCCTTACAGTAATAATAGGGATAATGTTCCCCTTACAGCTAATAAAGGGATAATGTTCCCTTACAGTGAATATATAAGGGATAATGTTTCCCTTACAGTGTAATATATAAGGGATAATGTTCCTTACAGTGAAATATAAGGGATATGTTTCCCCTTAAGTGTAATATAAAGGGATAATGTCCCCTTACAGTGTAATATATAAGGAAATGTTCCCCTAAGTGTAATATATAAGGGATAATGTTCCCCTTAAAGTGTAATATAAAGGATATTGTTCCCCTTACGTGTAATATATAAGGGATAATGTCCCCTTACAGTGTAATATAAAGGGATATGTTCCCTCTTACAGTGTAATATAAGGGATAATGTTCCCCTTACAGTGTAATATATAAGGGAATTGTTCCCCTTACAGTGTAATATAAGGGATAATGTTCCCCTTACAGTGATATATAAGGGATAATGTTCCCTTACAGTGTAATAAGGGTAATGTTTCCCCAGTGTAATATATAAGGGATAATGTTCCCCTTACAGTGTAATATAAAGGGATATTGTCCCCTTACAGTGTAATATAAGGGATAATGTACCCTTACAGTGTATATATAAGGGATAATGTTCCCCTTACAGTTTGTAATAGATAAGGGAAATGTTTCCCCTTACAGTGTTAATATATAAGGGATATTGTTCCCCTTACAGTGTATAATAGGGATAATGTTCCCACAGTGTAATATATAAGGATAATGTTCCCCTTACAGTGTAATATATAAGGATAAGTTTCCCTTACAGTGTAATATATAGGGATAATGTTCCCCTTACAGTGTAATAATAAGGGATAATGTTTCCCCTTACAGTGTAATATATAGGGATAATGTTCCCTTACAGTGTAATATATAAGGGATAATGTTCCCCTTACAGTGTATATATAAGGAGAATGTCCCCTTACAGTGTAAATATTAAGGGATAATGTTCCCCTTACAGTGTAATATAAGGAAATGTTCCCCTTACAGTGTAATATATAAGGGATAATGTCCCTTACAGTGTAATAATATAAGGGATAATGTTCCCCTTACAGTAGATATATAAGGGATAATGTTCCCTACAGTGTAATATATAAGGGATAATGTTCCCCTTACATGTAATATATAAGGGATAATGTTCCCCTTACAGTGTAATATATAAGGGATAATGTTCCCTTACAGTGTTATATAAGGGATAATGTTTCCCTTACAGTGTAATATATAAGGGATTAGGTCCCCTTACAGTGTAATATATAGGGATATGTTCCCCTTACAGTGTAAATATAAGGAGTAATGTCCCTTACAGTGTAAATATAAGGGATAATGGCCCCTTACAGTGTAATATATAAGGGGTATATGTTCCTACAGTGAATATATAAGGGATAATGTTCCCTACAGTGTAATATATAAGGGATATGTTCCCCTTACAGTGTAATATATAAGGGATAATGTTCCCCTTACAGTGTAAAATAAGGATAATGTTCCCCTTACAGTGTATATATAAGGGATAATGTTCCCCTTACAGTGTAATATATAAGGGATAATGTTCCCCTTACAGTGTAATATATAAGGGATAATGTTCCCTTACAGGGAATATATAAGGATAAGTTCCCTTACAGTGTAATATATAAGGGATAATGTTCCCCTTACAGTGTGTAATATATAGGGATAATGTTCCCTTACAGTGTATGTATATATAAGGAAATGTCCCCTTACAGTGTAATATATAAGGGATATGTTCCCCTACAGTGTAATATATAAGGGATATTGTTCCCTTACAGTGTAATATATAAGGGATAATGTTCCCTTACAGTGTAATATAAGGGATATGTTCCCTTACAGTTGTAAATATAAGGGATAATGTTCCCCTTACAGTGTAATATATAGGGATAATGTTCCCTTACAGTGTAATATATAATGGATAATGTTCCCCTTACAGTGTAATATATAGGGATACCGTATATACTCGAGTATAAGTCGAATTTTTCAGGCTTTAAAATTAGCCTGAAAACCTAACCTCGACTTATACTCGGGTCAAGTCCTAATTTAGATCCAAATTCTGCAATTACAGATAGTAACCAGTAGGTGGCGCTGTGTTAACCTGCATAGAAAGTTACAGGAGCTGATCTGCCTTTACACTTCCTGCTTCCTGTATTCTGGCTGCTGGACTCATTCAGCACTGTCACTGACTGCTCATCTAGTTAGTAAATCTGAGGGTCTCCTCAGTTTGGGGAAAAAACAGTTCTAGTACAGTGCAAGGACAGCTTGAAACTACAACTCTCAGGTGACTTTTTAATATTGGGGTCAGAGAATCCTTACTATGGGGTCAGAGGCCCTTTACATATTGGGGGTCAGAGGCCCTTACTATATGGGGGTCAGAAGGGCCCTTAATTAAAAGTTTTACTGAACCTTGCCCACTCCACATGTTTAGAAACTGAAACTCCTAGCAACAAAGCATGCTGGGAGTTGTAGTTTCCAAACATCTGGAGTGACAAAGAATGGAGTTACTGGTACTGGATTTGGCATTACTGTATGGATTCATGTATGGGAATTCTGCTGTCCTTTAAAGGGCAATAAAGCCTAAAACAACACAGAATCAGAAGGCAGTAGTGGTGATAATTTCTACCCTCGACTTAACTCGAGTCACTCGAGTTGTACAAATTTTTCAGGTAAAATAGGTACCTCGACTTATACTCGGATCGACTTATACTCGAGTATATACGGTAATGCTCCCTTACAGTGTAATATATAAGGGATAATGTTCCCCTTACAGTGTAATATATAAGGGTAATGCTTCAAGCTGTTTACAGTGTGAACACCCCCTACCTTGCCTACAGATACGAGGGGGGGAAATGCCAACCTTTCAGTGTCTGGTATTCACAGGGGTAAAAGTCTAGAAATACCATATTAATGTCTATAATTCCAGGCAGAGCTTTTTAAAAGTAAAGGGTGGTGCAGAGATATATTCTTATAAAACCACTTACTACTAGCTGATGGTTTCTGTAAGTTATATATCCCACTGCACCTCCCCATTCAAAGTCCAGAGGCCTTTTGTTAGATATATATTAAATATTATAAAATGAATTAACGCCATAATGAACAAGCTATGAAATCTATCATTTTATCAGCAACCTTGTATCATTGTTGTCCGTACTTTTTGTTTGGGTCTTTGTTTCTTCCTTATTAATCTATTTTTTTTCCCTTTTAGTAAAAACAGAGACCGAGAGTCACGGCTAAGAGACTGGTTCTGGACCGTGAAATCCTGGCTATAATATGCGTTATTTTACTGGTGTTATTGATCTGGTTATGTGCTGTGGTCACGTTCTGTTGTTTTCCAGATTAATACTCCATATTTTGTAATGTATGTATTTCAGACAGTGCCAACCTCTAGTGTTCGTTTTATACATAGATGTTTGTGCTGTGATATGTATGTTAATATCTATCTTATATTATTTATATATGTTAATATCTATTTTATATAATGTTAAATCTATTTTTATTATGTTATATTTATTTTATATATGTAATATCTATTTTATATTGTTAATATTATTTTATATATGTTAATATATATTTTATTATATGTTAATATTATTTATATATGTATATTATTATATATGTTAATCTATTTATATGTGTAACTATTGTTAGTATTTATATACTGTACCTGAATAATACAAGCAATACAAGACATTTTATTCTACCTTGTGAATGTTGCCGTTTATTTCTCGTATCACAATTGAACAATTCCTGCTTCTTACATGTTTAACAATTGAAACTGTCATACCATCCCTGTAAAGACATATCTTCCCTGCACTCTGAGCCCTGGTAACAAGCTAGGTCCAAAAAAAGTTTTCTGTCAGTTTTGAGGACAAATAGTAATAGTAGGTTACTGTAAAGATACGAGACCTGGGGAATGTCTGGGGAACCAGTAAATAGAAACAAAACTTTTTTAAAACTATCTTTCCTCACGATCGGGCTGTTTTCCGAGCTTCCGCATTCTATTTTCGAGGGTTACCGAATCATCATTACTTTCGAGGGTTACCGATATTTAGATTTTCATAATTATCTATTTTCGATTTTCAATAAATCATCTATTTTCGATAATTGTCTATTTTGATAAGTCTATTTTCGATAACTGTCTACTTTCGATTTATGATTTTCATAAAAATCGAAAATCAAGAAATTCCGGGTTCCTGTGAATGCGGGAGTTCGAGAAAGGTTTAGTTGGACTTCGAAACCCTCAGATTCGAATCGAAATCGGGTTCTATTCAAACCCACATTACATCTCTAGTGAGGAGTAGAAACTGCCATTTAAAGTTTAAGAAATACATAGCAAATAGGTGTGACAGGCACACTGGTTGGAATTCGACAAGCCAGAGTGTGCCTCAGATTTATGTGTGAAAATAGTAGTTTAAACATTAACTTTTACTTTTGTTATTTTGTTAATTATATATTGTGATATAATTACAACTCAGTCAATGTATCTTACACTACATTCATTATTCTGTTGTATTGCAATTAATCAACGGACTTGAAGTTTAGTTCTTGTGAAAACGTTTCGCTAGTCATCCGACGTGCTTTCTCAATTGAGAGATCTAGTCGTATGATAAGAAACTCTTCAAGAACTAAACTTCAAGTCCATTGATCTAATTGAATAACAGATATACATGCCTGGATGAATGAATATTACAAGTATACCATGACCTGATAATGAATATTACAGGTATACCATGACCTAGATGAATGAATATTACAGATATACCATGACCTGGATGAATGATATTATAGATATACCATGACCTGGATGATATTACAGATATACCAGGCCTGGATGAAATGAATATTACAGATATACCGTGACCTGGATGAATGATATTAACAGATATCCGTGACCTGGACTGGATGAAATTACAGATATACCATGACCTGTATGAATTAATATTACAGATATACCATGAACCTGGATGGATGAATTACAGATGATACCATGTACCTGGATGAATGAATATTACAGATATACCGAGACCTGGATGGATGATATTACAGATGATACCATGACCTGGATGAATGAATATTACAGCTATACCATGTACCTGGAGGATGATATTACTAGTATATTACATACCTGGATGGATGAAGATTACAGATATACAATGACCGGATGAATATTACAGATATACCATGACCTGATGAATGAATATTACAGATATAACCATGACCTGGATGAATGATATTAACAGATTACATGACCTGATGATGAATATACAGATATACCAACGGATGGATTGCATACAGATATACCAGACCTGGTGATGAATATTACAGAATACCATGACCTGGATGGATGAATATTACAGATATAACCCATGACCGAGATGGATATTACGCATACCATGACCTTGAGAATGAATATTACAGATTATACCATGACCCTGGTATGGATGATATTACGATACCATGACTGTGAATGAATATACAGATATACCATGACCTGTGGATGAATATTACAGATATACCATGACCTGGGATGGATGAATATTACAGATATACCATGACCTGGATGGATGAATATTACAGATATACCATGACATGGATATGAATTGATTATCAGATATACCATGAAATGGATGGATGAATATTACAGATATACCATGACCTGATGAATGAATATACAGATATACCATGACCTGGATGGATATACAGAGATATATACAGACTGATAATGACTCTTAAGATTACCATGCTATGAATGAATATTACAGATATACCATGACCTGGATGAATGAATATACAGGTATACAATGACCAGATGAATGAATATTACGATATACCGTGACCTGAGTGAATGAATATTACGATATTACCCATGACCTGGATGAATTACAGATATACATGACCTGGATGAATGAATATACAGATATACCGTGACCTGGATTGAATGACGATCTGCATACCGATATACCGTGACTGGATGGATGCATATTACAGCTTATACCTGACCTGGATGAATGAATATTACAGATTATGACCATGCTGCGATGGATTGAATATTACAGAGTATACCCATGACCTTGCTACTTCCTTATAGCGAAGTAGATCTATTTTAGGCAACCTTGCCTTGTCCAAATGTTGTCTCTTCAGTGCTTAGTCTCTTGTGCTACCCCTGTGTGGCTTACTTTGGAAGTACCACTTGTGCACCACTTCGTTCAATTTATTAAACCCCGTGGGCTCGCATTTATCAGCCCCCCCCTTACAGTGTAATATATAATGGGATGTTTCCCTTAAAGTGTAATATATAAGGGATAATGTTCCCCTTACAGTGTAATATATAAGGGATAATGTTCCCCTTACAGTGTAATATATAATGGATAATATTCCCCTTACAGTGTAATATATAATGGGATGTTTCCCTTAAAGTGTAATATATAAGGGATATGTTTTCCCTTACAGTGCTGATATATAGGGATAGTTCCCCTTATAGTGTAAATTACAAGGATATGTTCCCTTACAGTAATATACAAGGGATAATGTACCCCTTACAGTGTAATATATAAGGGATATGTTCCCCTTACAGTGTAAATATATAAGGGATAATGTTCCCCTTACAGTGTAATATATAGGGATATTGTTCCCCTTACAGTGTAATATATAAGGATAATGTTCCCCTTACAGGTAATATATAAGGGATAATGTTCCCCTACAGTTTAATATATAAGGGATAATGTTTCCCTTACAGTGTAATATATAAGGGAAATGTTCCCTTACAGTGTAATATATAAGGGATTTGTTCCCCTTACAGTGTATATACAAGGGATAATGTACCCCTTACAGTGTAATATATAAGGGATAATGTTCCCCTTAACGTGTAATATATAAGGGATATGTTCCCCTTACAGTGTAATATAAGGGATATTGTTCCCCTTACAGTTTAATATATAAGGGATAATGTACCCTTCAGTGTATATACAAGGGATATTGTTCCCTTACAGTGTAATATATAGGGATAATGTTCCCCTTACAGTGTAATATATAGGGATATTGTTCCCCTTACAGTGTAATATAAGGATAATGTTCCCCTTACAGTGTAATATATAGGAAATGTTCCCTTACAGTGATATAAGGGAATGTTTCCCCTTACAGTGTAATATATAGGGATAATGTTCCCCTTCAGTGTAATATAAGGGAAATATGTTCCCCTTACAGTGTAAATATAAAGGGATAATGTCCCCCTACAAGTGGTAATTATACAGGGATATGTTCCCCTTACAGTGTAATATATAAGGGATAATGTTCCCCTTACAGTGTAATATTAAGGAGATAATGTGTTCCCCTACAGTGTAATATATAAGGGTAATGTTCCCCTTACATTAATATAAGGATAATGTTCCCTTACAGTTAATATATAAGGGATAATGTTCCCTTACAGTGTAATATATAAGGGATAATGTTCCCCTTACAGTGTAATATATAAGGGATAATGTTCCCTTACGAGTGTAATATATAAGGGATAAAAGTTTCCCTTACAGTGTAATATATAAGGGATAATGTTCCCCTTACAGTGTTTAATATATAAGGGATATGTTCCCCTTACAGTGTAAATATAAGGGATAATGTTCCCCTTACAGTGTAATATATAAGGATAATGTTCCCCTTACAGTGTAATATATAAGGATAATGTCCTACATGTATATATAAGGGATAATGTTCCCCTTACCAGTGTATATATAAGGGATATTGTTCCCCTTACAGTGTAATATATAAGGGATAATGTTCCCCTTACAGTGTAATATATAAGGGATATGTTCCCCTTACAGTTAATATATAAGGGATAATGTTCCCCTTCTGTATATAAGGGATAATGTTCCCCTTACAGTGTAATATATAAGGGATAAGGCCCCTTACAGTGTAATATATAAGGGATAATGTTCCCCTTACGTGTAAATATTAAGGATAATGTCCCCTTACAGTGTAATATATAAGGGATAATGTTCCCCTTACAGTGTAATATATAAGGGGATAATTGTTCCCCTACAGTGTAATATATAAGGGATAAGTTTCCCTTACAGTGTAATATATAAGGTAATTCCTTTCCCTTACAGTGTAATATATAAGGGATAATGTTCCCCTTACTGTGTAATATATAAGGGATAATGTTCCCCTTACAGTGTAATATATAAGGATAATGTTCCCCTTACAGTGTAATATATAAGGATAATGTTTCCCTTACAGGGTAATATATAAGGGATAATGTTCCCCTTACAGTGTCATATATAAGGATAATGTTCCTCTTACAGTGTAATATATAAGGATAATGTTCCCCTTACAGTGTAATATATAAGGGATAATGTTCCCCTTACAGTGTAATATATAAGGGATAATGTTCCCCTTAAGCGTATATATAAGGGATAATGTTCCCCTTCAGTGTAATATTAAGGGATAACTGTTCCCTTACAGTTGTATATATAAAGGGATAATGTTCCCCTTACAGTGTAATATAACGGTAGGGATATGCCCCTTACAGTGTAATATATAAGGGATAATGTATCCCCTTACGTGTAATATATAAGGGATAATGTTCCCTACAGTGTATATATAAGGGATATGTTCCCCTTAACTTGTAATATATAAGGGATATTGTTCCCTTACATTGTAATATATAAGGATAATGTACCCCTTACAGTGTAAATAAGGGATATTGTTCCCCTTACGTGTAATAGATAAGGGATAATGTTTCCCCTTACAGTGAATATAAGTCCCAAGTGATTATGTTCCCCTTACAGTGTATATATAAGGGATAATGTTCCCCTTACAGTGTAATATATAAGGATAATGTTCCCTTACAGTGTATATATATAAGGGATAATGTTCCCTTACAGTGTAATATATAGGGATAATGTGTCCCCTTACAGTGAATAACAAGGTATTGTTCCCCTTACAGTGTAATATAAAGGGATATGTCCCCTACAGTGTAATATATAAGGGATAATGTTCCCCTTACAGTGTATATATAAGGATAATGTTTCCCTTACAGTGTAATCTATAAGGGATATTGTTCCCCTTACAGTGTATATATAAGGATAATGTTCCCCTTACGTGTAATATATAAGGGATAATGTTCCCCTTACAGTGTAATATATAAGGGATAATGTTTCCCTTACAGTGTAAATTATAAGGGATAATGTTCCCTTACAGTGTAATATATAAGGTATATGTTCCCCTTACAGTGTATATATAAGGATAATGTTCCCTTACAATGTATATATAGGGATAATGTTCCCCTTACAGTGTAAATAATCAAGGATATTTTCCCCTTACAGTGTAATATATAAGGGATATGTTCCCCTACAGTGTAATATAAGGGATATGTTTCCCCTTACAGTGTAATATAAGGATAATGTACCCTTACGTGTAATATAAAGGGATATGTTCCCCTTACAGTGAATATATAAGGGATATTGTTCCCCTTACAGTGTATAATATATAAGGGATAATGTTCCCCTTACAGTGTAATATAAGGGATAATGTCCCCTTACAGTGTAATATATAAGGGATAATGTTCCCCTTACAGTGTAATATATAGGGATAATGTTTTCCCCTTACAGTGTAAATATAAGGGATAATGTGCCCCTTACAGTGTAATATATAGGGATTGTTCCCCTACAGTGTAATATATAAGGATAATGTCCCCTTCAGTGTAATATATAAGGGATATTGTTCCCCTTACAGTGTAATCTTATAAGGGATATTGTTCCCCCTTACAGTGTAAATAAATATAAGGGATAATGTTCCCCTTACAGTGTAATATATAAGGGATAATGTTCCCCTTACAGTGTAATATATAAGGGATAATGTTCCCCTTACAGTGTAATATATAAGGGATAATGTTCCCCTTACAGTGTAATATATAAGGATAATGTTCCCCTTAAACATATGTAATGATATAAGGGATAATGTTCCCCTTACAGTGTAATATATAAGGGATAATGTAATTCCCTTACATGTAATATATAAGGGATTAATGTTCCCCTTACAGTGTAATTATAAGGGATATGTCCCTACAGTGTAATATATAAGGGATAATGTTCCCCTTACAGTTAATATATAAAGGATAATGTTCCCCTTACAGTGTAAATATAAGGGATAATGTTCCCCTTACAGTGTAATATATAAGGGATATATGTTTCCCCTTACAGTGTAATCTATAAGTGATATGTTCCCCTTACATTGTAATATATAAGGGATAATGTTCCCCTTACAGTGTAATATATAAGGGATAATGTTCCCCTTACAGTGTAATATATAATGGATAATGTTCCCCTTACAGTGTAATATATAAGGGATACCGTATATACTCGAGTATAAGTCGAATTTTTCAGGCTTTAAAATTAGCCTGAAAACCTAACCTCGACTTATACTCGGGTCAAGTCCTAATTTAGATCCAAATTCTGCAATTACAGATAGTAACCAGTAGGTGGCGCTGTGTTAACCTGCATAGAAAGTTACAGGAGCTGATCTGCCTTTACACTTCCTGCTTCCTGTATTCTGGCTGCTGGACTCATTCAGCACTGTCACTGACTGCTCATCTAGTTACTGTAAATCTGATGGGTCTCCTCAGTTTGGGGCAAAAAACAGCTTCTAGTACAGTGCAAAGGACAGCTTGAAACTACAACTCTCAGGTGACATTTTTAACTATTGGGGTCAGAGAATCCTTTACTATATGGGGGTCAGAGGGCCCTTTACTATATGGGGGTCAGTAGTAAATTGAAAAGGGGCTTTTCATTTGTTTGTTTGTGATTGTTGGGCCGAGAATTTGCATTGATTATCTTTTCTATGTTGGTACAAGTAATTCTCAATTTTTTTAGTTTTAGAAACTAATCGCAGCCTTTTTTAAAGGCTATTTAATGAACTGATTATGTTTTTAAATCTAAAAAATGTTGGGAATTACTGGTATTAATACATACAGTACAGTGTTCTAAATGGTACAGGGAGTACTATAAATATTGATATTACTGGCATTAATACATATACTGTAGTTCTGGTCGGTAGCGGATCCTATATAATAGTGAATTACTGGCATTAAATACTATATGTAGTTCTGGTTGGTACAGGGATCCTATATAATATTGCGTAATTACTGGCATTAATACATATACTGTAGTTCTGGTTGTGGTACAGGGATACTATAGTAATTTGAGTATTACTGGTATTATACATATACTGTAGTTTGGTGGTTATGGGGATACTATATAATATTGAGAATACTGGTATTAATACATATACTGTAGTTCTGGATGGTACGTGGATACTATAATTATTGAGAATTTATGGTATAATACATATTACTGGAGTTCTGGTTGGTACAGGGATACTATATAATATTGAGTATTACTGGTATTAATACATATACTGTTGTTCTGGTGGTATGGGGATACTAATATAATATTGAGAATTACTGGTATTAATACTATACTGTAGTTCTGGTTGGTCAGGGATACTATATAATATTGAGAATTTATGGTATTAATACATATACTGTAGTTCTGGTTGGTACAGGGATACTATATAATATGAGAATTATGGTATTAATACATATACTGTAGTTCTGGTTGAATCCAGGGATATTTTCATTGCCATTTGGAGTCAGGAAGGAATATTTTTTGGCTGTTTTATTTTTGCATTCTTCAGGATCAAAAGTTAGACAGGGGCAATGGGTAGGTTGTAAAGGTTGGACTAGATGGAAGTATATCTTTATACAATTCTCACCAGCGGCTCCGATTCTTCCCATGTCTCATGCAGCAGGCACCATTCTAATCAGCGTGACAAGCCTGCAGTATGCTTTTCCTGCCTGTTTATAGAACAATGTAGAAGCTGTCTTTGGCTGTACCATGTGCGGCGCAGCCAAAAACAGCTTTCTACAATGTTCTATGTCTTTATACAACCTCCAATACTTCATGGAAGGCTGGTATGTTATACATAGAATGAGTATGGTAGGCATAAACAAGTGCAGTTTCATAATATTGTATATATATGTATATAGATATAGATTTTTTATATATGTTTTTACCTAGGTACATCTCCAAGGTGGTGGTGATCACGTGAACTGGAATACTTCAATATGGACTTGTATTCATTATGGACGTTTTGTACACTAAGTTTGTATTCTTTGCACCAATAAGGTGCTTGTATGCACTAATTAGGTTGAGGGGCGGGGTTTTTTGTGATGCTATTTAAACTCCCATGTGGGGAGTCAGTTTATGCTTGAGAAAGGGCACGTTGTTGCCCGAAACATGTCGCAATAAACACTTGCAGATTGAATTGCATATGAGTCCTCTTCCAATTTTTTTCCTTATATATGATTATACTGGCAGACGGTCCAGTGGGAGAGAGACCAACTGAGATAAGGAGGACAGTGGTAGTTATTTTCCTGTATACCTGTACTATGTTACTATGTAACTGTTATACAGACATTATGGGTAGGGTATAAAGGTTGGACTAGATGGACGTATGTCTTTATACAACCTCCAATACTATGTATATATAACTGTATACAGACATTAGGGTGGGGTATAAAGGTTGGACTAGATGGAGGTATGTCTTTATACAACCTCCAATACTATGTTACTATGTAACTGTTAGACAGACATTTTGGGTAGGGTATAAAGGTTGGACTAGATGGTGTATGTCTTTATACAACCTCCAATACTATGTTACTTTGTAACTGTTAGACAGACATTTTGGGTAGGGTATAAAGGTTGGACTAGATGGGGTATGTCTTTATACAACCCCAATACTATGTTACTATGAACTGTTAGACAGACATTATGGGTAGGGTATAAAGGTGTGACTAGAGGACGTATGTCTTTATACAACCTCCAATACTATGTTACTATGTACTGTTTACAGATATTATGGGTAGGTATAAAGGTTGGACTAGATGGACGTATGTCTTTATACAACCTCCAATACTATGTTACTATGAACTGTTAGACAGACTTTTGGGTAGGGTATAAAGGTTGGACTAGATGGTATGTATGTCTTTATACAACCTCCAATACTATGTTACTATGTAACTGTTAGACAGACATTATGGGTAGGGTATAAAGGTTGACTAGATGGACGTATGTTTTATCAACCTCCAATACTATGTTACTATGTAATGTTAGAGGTTTGTTGTGGGTGGGGGCTGGGGTTTTTTTTTTTTTTGACAGACTTATGGGTAGGGTATAAAGGTTGGACTAGATGGACGTATGTCTTTATACAGCCTCCTACTTATGTTACTATGTAACTGTGATCAGATATTATGGGTGAGGTGATATAAAGGTGGACTAGATGGACGTATGTCTTTATACAACCTCCAATACTATGTTACTATGTAACTGTTAGACAGACATTTTGGGTAGGGTATAAAGGTTGGCTAGATGGGGTGTATGTCTTTATACAACCTCCAATACTATGTTACTATGTAACTGTTAACAGACATTATGGGTTAGGGTATAAAGGTTGGACTAGATGGACGTATGTCTTTATACAACCTCCAACTATGTTACTATGTAACTGTTATACAGATATTATGGGTAGGGTATAAAGGTTGGACTAGATGGACGTATGTCTTTATACAACCTCCAATACTATGTTACTATGTAACTGTTAGACAGACATTTTGGTAGGGTATAAAGGTTGGACTAGATGGAGGTATGTTTTATACACCTCCAATACTATGTTACTATGTAACTGTTATACAGATATTATGGGTAGGGTATAAAGGTTGGACTAGATGGAGTATGTCTTTATACAACCTCCAATACTATGTTACTTGTAATGTTAGACAGACATTTTGGGTAGGGTATAAAGGTTGGACTAGATGGGTGATGTCTTATACAACCTCCAATTAATGTTACTATGTAACTATTTAGACAGACATTATGGGTAGGGTATAAGGTTGGACTAGATGGACATATGTCTTTATACAACCTCCAATACTATGTTACTATGTAACTGTTATACAGAATTATGGGTAGGGTATAAAGGTTGGAAGATGGAGTATGTCTTTATACAACCTCCAATACTATGGTTACTATGTAACTGTTAGACAGACATTTTGGGTAGGGTATAAAGGTTGGACTAGATGGAGGTATGTCTTTATACCCTCCAATACTATGTTACTATGTAACTGTTATACAGAATTATGGGTAGGGTATAAAGGTTGGACTAGAGGCGTATGTCTTTATACAACCTCCAATACCTGTTACTATGTAACTGTTGACAGACATTGGGTAGGGTATAAAAGGTTGGACTAGATGGGTGTATGTCTTATACAACCTCCAATACTATGTACTATGTAACTGTTAGACAGACATTTGGGTAGGGTATAAAGGTTGGACTAGATGGGTGTATGTCTTTATACAACCTCCAATAACTATGTTACTATGTAACTTTAGACAGACATTATGGGTAGGGTATAAAGGTGGACTAGATGGACATATGTCTTTATACAACCTCCAATAATATTACATGTAACTGTATACAGATATTTGGGTAGGGTATAAAGGTTGGACTAGAGGACGTATGTCTTTATACAACCTCCATACTAGTTACTATGTAACGTGTAGACAGACATTTTGGTAGGGTATAAAGGTTGGACTAGATGGAGGTATGTCTTTATAACCTCCAATACTATGTTACTATGTAACTGTTATACAGATATTATGGGTAGGGTATAAAGGTTGGACTAGATGGACGTATGTCTTTATACAACCTCCAATACTATGTTACTATGTAACTGTTAGACAGACATTTTGGGTAGGGTATAAAGGTTGGATAATGTGATGATGTATTGTCTTTATACAACCTCCAATACTATGTTAATATGTAACTGTTAGACGACAGAGGGTAGGGTATAAAGGTTGGACTAGAGGACGTATGTCTTTATAACAACCTCCAATATATGTACATGAATGTTATACAGACTATTATGGGTAGGGGATAAAGGTTGGACTAGATGGAAGTATGTCTTTAACAACCTCCAATATAGTTACTATGTAACTGTTAGAACAGACATTTGGGTAGGGTATAAAGGTTGGACTAGAGGAGTATGTCTTTTACAACCTCCAATACTATGTTACTATGTATGTAACTAGGACATACTAGGTGGGTATAAAGGTTGGACTAGAGACGTATTGTCTTATACACCCCAAACATGTTTACTATGTATGTTAACAGATACTTAGGGCTAGGGTATAAAGGTTAGATGGACGTATGTCTTTATACAACCTCCAATACTATGTTACTATGTAACTGTTAGACAGACATTATGGGTAGGGTATAAAGGTTGGACTAGATGGATGTATGTCTTTATACAACCTCCAATACTATGTTTGTTCTGGGTACAAACCTTACAGGGTTCTAATATTTTGTTATGTCTATATAAAGATATGTAACATTATGCTATGTCTATATACGGATATGTAACATTATGTTATGTCTATATACGGATATGTAACATTATGTTATGTCTATATATGGATATGTAACATTATGCTATGTCTATATACGGATATGTAACATTAGAAATCGTTCTTTATTTCTCCATTTAATATTTCAATGACTGAAAAAGAAAACCCTTGGTATAATAGGGAATAATGATTAGAAACAATATTCGCAAGATGTTTGCTTAGCTAAAGACTAGGTAATGAGGCAATTAACTCTCCCAAACGTATACAATGTTTTTAAGTTAATTAAAAAAAAAAAACCATTTACATACATATTTATGAAGCAAATCCAACTGCATTCATTGCTATTTACACAGTCATGTTAGAACAATCAGGCTGTTGGATGAATTAACAAGGGAAAAACAGGGTTTTTAATTCCATATTTCTGGAAAATTTAGAGGCAAAAATATGAGCTTTACATTTAAGGCTTTTTAAATAGTTTTAGTCTTTTATGAAATTTTATCTTATAGACCCAGATGAATAGGAGAACATTGTGCCAGATAAAACTCTGAAGGTCCAAGGCAGTAGATGTTTGTACAACTATTCCCCTGAATTACTGAACTGGCAAACATGGGAAAAAAGCAATTAGCACAGAAATGCAACGCAAAGAATTATGCTCTTGATTTGCAGGTGATTATTTATTTACAATGCAAATTATGTTTTATTTCAAATATGCCCTAGTCATGGTGATTCCGTTTATAGAATATTCACAGGATTTTTTAAAACAATTTAAGTGGATAAAGAACCAGAACCTTGATTTAATCACATAAAGAATGGAAAGCTTTTCCAAGAATCTTATTCTTCAGTATTTAAAGGGTCCACCTACGAAAACTACTTTTGGGGTTTCCGTTTTATTGAAGAACAGGAGGTTATGTCTTTACCGTCCGTTCTTCAATAAAACTGAAACCCCCAAATTAGTTTTCTTACAATAAAGACATATCCTTTAAACAAAATGATTTAATGTACTAAAATATGCAGAATTTCCATCAATATTTTATCATCTATCTACTGATATACATCTTAGAATGCAGTATTGAGTGCAACGCTAATATACTACTCACAATATAATAGGCTCTTTGTGTCCAGTATTGCATCACAAAGTGCCTCATAAAGCCCAATAAAGTTGTTAAATTTGTGTGTAACACAAAACATAAATATTACTAAATCCCATGTGGCATGCTTAATATTTACATACGTCCATCTAGTCCTACCTTATTAGCCTACCCATAAACCCTGCCGAACAGTTAATTCAGCTGTACAATTTTCCACCTTAAGATAACTCCTCAGACCTGAGCTAAAAAATAGGGGAATATTTACTATGCACCTTTAACCAATCCCTCCCACGATACTTAACCTCACTGAATGAATTGAAAACACGTAAAGAATTGAAGCTAAATATATTAATTCTGAATTGATTTCTGTAATTCCTGACTAGTTAACTCTTTCAAACTCTCAACCTCATCTGAAGTTAACGCTTTGTAGAGAAATCATATGTAATTCTGCAGATTTTGGTATTGTCTTATTGATTACAGAGAGGCCAAAGGAAGGTCAGACAGTTGTGAAAGGGATGGAGAGGGAACTCAATGAGCACGTGCAAATATGTAAAAGTGCCCATGGCACAATAATATAGGAGGGCTGGTGGACTAAGGAAAAGCCAGAAACCTACAGAATTAAATGTATTATTTCTCCAGGTGAGAGGTGAAAGATACAGCTGTGTATGTTATAAAGCATAGAATCCATTCAAGCTTTTTATTTTTTATTCTTATTTAATCATTATTTTTATATGCCTCTTTTGAATGTCTTGATATTTATTTAGATGAATTTATTAAAATCAACAATTAAATTAAACATTGAGGGCTAGGCCACATGTGATTTGATCGCGTGTTAAAAAGCGCACACTAGTGTTGGCCAATTGTTGTGGCCACCCTAAATGCGCTGCCATGCGGTGTGCTGCAATCCGATAATTGGAGCGCATTTGATCTGCATTGTTTGTGCAATCGCATGCGCTCCAATTGTGCAATTGCAACATACAGGCACTAGCGCACCTGAAACACGCACGCTCCCGGAGCTCTTGGGCGCCCTGCAGTGTGGCCTCAGCCTAAGATGTACCTCTATACAAATGTCCAGAAAATAGTATAAAGCAACAAGCTTGACAACAGGTACCCCTGAGTCTCCTAATCAGGTAAAACGATGTGGTGTAATTCAAGAAGATTTACCACCCCACCATCAGAACATAAAAACAGTCATGTACCCGATAGGTGAACAATTACCTAGATATACAAACAACAAAGAGTAATAATATATAAATATACAATATATTTTAATACATCAGAATAACCATAAAGCCGGCCAGCTATAGGTCTACATATCAAAATCAAAAAGAATATACCACCCTCAATAAAAAAGGGGACTAAAGGCCCCAGTATCAATGGATATCCAGTATCTAATTATAGTGACAAAAAAAATGTATATATATATAGAGATAAATGTCCAGCTCAAATCCGTACAGTCAATAAAATCCTATAAAAGGGGAGATACTAAAAAGAGATAAAAAACGATAAAAAACAATCTTCTCTTGGTGTGGCGCCACACCACACAAAAATTCTCAGATACGGGTCACAAGTACAGCGAACAAACAATACTTCACCACTCAGAAGTTTTTCATGTAGTAAAGTGGTTATCGTATCGTCCCCCGACTGTAAATCTGTGTCCCCGTGCCTTCTGCCCGCTTTGGATCCGAGTAGGATGCGGTCAGTATATTCCAGACCAATTTACTTCCAGACACGCTGTTTGTTTGATATCGAACACCACGTGTTCGTGGTTCCCGTCAACCTCTGAGTAGATACGTAGACGTCACTGCTACGCGTTTCGCTACCAATAGCTTCGTCAGGCATTACGTATCCACAAAGTACCTCCCCTTTTATACGTTAAGACTTTGAAGGAACTTTATTGTTCATTTGTCCATCAAGGATCTAAAAAGTGGGTGCGGCTGAGCTGTTATAATCCTTATTTAAAGTGTATTAGATGGAGGCTGGTTAAGTCCATTAGAGTATGTTCTTCCATAGGTACATATAAAGTAATGGATACATTATTACGAACTGTCATTACGGCATAGAGCCAGTATAGATGTCACCTCACCCAGCAGACTCTATATATACCATATACATAATTATAGTGAGAGGCTTGTTGTAAGATCCATTTAGGAATACATAAATACAATCACCCTGTGAACTATATTCAAAAAACATTTTTATTATTATTTTTTATTTTGTATTTTATATTATATGTGCATATACCTACTTATATACATATGGGTGCATGTGCATTTACAAAAAAGGTGCCAATTCCATTTGGTCATTTAGACCGTGCGGTTGCATACTCTGATATAAAAAGATAAACCGTTGTTCCAATTTTAATAATTCCCTATCTAAATCCCCTCCCCTTATTTTAAAGTTGTCTTTTAAACCTCCCAGTGCCACAAACATTGTCCCCTCAAATGAAGATGCATGTTCAGCTTTAAAATGCTCATATATATATGGCATCTGTCCCCTATATTTACAATTCTCTATACTTCTATCATATGAATTGATTGCCCTTCTATGCTCCCCTATTCTTACTGTAAGTTTTCTACATGTCTTACCCAGGTACCATTTGTGGCACGGACATCTCATGCCATACACCACATTCTGTGACTGACAGTTATAGAATGTGGTCCACTTATGTAGAGTACCATTGATTGAAATAGATTCTCTACCTATTCCTACATGACGGCAGTTCACGCATTTTCCACATTTAAACATACCTCTAAGGACCTTCATACTTATGTCTCTACTCTCCATTATCTCTAACTTTGGTAATAAGCTGGGAGATAAGATATTTTTCAAGGTATTCGGTTTTCTATAGATGATATTTGGATTTTTCCCAATCATCCCCACCAAGTCTTTATCCCCTTTTATAGGATTTTTATTGACTGTACGGATTTTGAGCTGGACATTTATCTCTATATATATATACATCTTTTTTGTCACTATTATTAGATACTGGATATCCATTGATACTGGGGCCTTTAGTCCCCTTTTTTATTGAGGGGTATATTCTTTTTGATTTTGATTTTATGTAGACCTATAGCTGGCCGGCTTTATGGTTATTCTGATGTATTAAAATATATGTATATTTATATATTATATACTCTTTGTTTGTTTGTATAATCTTAGGTATATTGTTCCACCTATCGGGTACATTGACTGTTTTCTCTATACAAATGTACCAAAGGATGACTCATAGGCAATGTTGGTTTTGGAAAATCTTAACTAAAGGGAGGCTTTAACATTTGTAAAGTTGTAAATATGGGCGTTCTTATTACCATTAACAGATAGTTTTCCCAGTTTTCTTTTTGACCTTTATAGCATAGCCTGGAGGTAACCAGTAGCAGTGGGGTCCAAGAAAGAATTTTGCCATCACCCTAAAAGCCATCCCGTGGTGGATATTATAGCAGCACAGAAGCTCTATCACAAGTAATAAGGTATTCAAGAGTGATGGGCAGAAGAACAAGCTTCGCTTAAGGTATCTGCAGGCCTTAGCCAGTGACTCAAACTCTTCATCTAACCTACTACACAGGAAAGGGAAAGAAGAGCCTTAACATCCTCAAGAAAAAATTTTCCCAGTATCCCATTCTACCGGAGATAACAGGAAAGAAGATGGCACAGTGGTACTCAACACTCAGAACTACCATGATAAGGGACCAATGCTCCTGGCCGACAACAAACGAACATATAGAAGGCTTAACAAAGGATCACACCAGCCGTTACAGAAAAGAGTAATTAAGTACTTATACAACAGCTTCAAAGGATCAAGCCATTGACCGCGCAATGTATCATCGCCTCTACCTGGGTGAAAGGCACATTCCACCTGCTATATGGACTCCCACAGATACATAAGGAAGGAAGGGGGCCCCCACTAAGACCTATAGCAGCAGCATCACTCTGTAACATGACAAAGGTGGCAAATATCTAGCTAACATCTTCGGACCTTTGGTGGGAATTTCTAAAGCCACATCCAAGAACTCTCAGAGTTCACCACAAGATTGAAGATATTAGTACTTGGATGTTGTAGAAGAAAAGAAAACATAGTGGTACTATGATGTGACAATCTTCTTCACTTGTATACCCACCAAGGGGCTAGTTGGCCGGTTGAGAGCAAACGCTGGGCCAAGACAGCACTCTTACCAGCAGAACTAGATCTCAACCCCGAAACCGGTGTTGTTCCTGTGGGACTTAGTGCCTGAATAACACATTATATCAAATACGGGATATAAGTTCTCATAAGCAAAAACATGGATGATCAGAATCATGGATCTCCAGTTTCACCCATCCCATTGTGGCCCAACCTTTACATGGACAGGACCGGGTAGACAAAAAGAAAAGTAGAAACACAGTGCGCTTAATCCTTTAAGGGGCATAGCACCCCAGCCACTGAGTTCAGATATGTTGATGACACATGGGTTAAAATCCACCAAAGGACAGTACAAGCTTTTAACAGACACATTAATGCGTTAGACCAAAACATTAAAGTCACAAGGGAAGATTACAAAACAACAATCGGCTTTCTTGGACTGCTTGGTAGAGGTGAAGGAAAATGGTAAACGGACGTAGAGGGTGTACAGAGAAAGAAAGAAAGAAACCAACACACACAGATCAGTATTTAGATTGACTCCCACCACCCTTTAGGATCACCGCTGGGTGTCATCCAGAACCCTGCAACACCGAGCCGAGAACATCCCACTAGACACAGAGGCGAAGGCTCTGCAATGAAATGAAACATCTCAGAGGAGCACTTTAAAACTTGTGGATATCCAGACTGGGCCTTGTCAAAAGAAGTAGAAGAAGAAAAGAAACACTAATACAAACAGTGAAGGGGAAAAAAGAAGGACAGAGGAAGAACATGGTCATCCCATTGTAAGCAGGGGTCTACGGAGAAATTAAGAAGAATTGTCAAAAAACATCGTATCCTGTCTGCTTTAAACCGAACAACAACTGAGGCAGCAATGGGAATACCCCGAAAAGACGCAAAGACCAAACACCCACAAGAAAAAGCGACATCATATATGCAGTGCAGTTGCCAGTGAAGCATAAGAATGCTATGATTCGACATTGTGGGGCGAGAATCAAACAGCAACTGCATCAAAGTATGGCCCAGGCAGAGAAGAGCAATTCCTCGGGTGCAGGACTCAGCCGTGTACCTGATCTTAAGGATAAAGGGACATACCTTTGAAGATTGTAATGTTACATCTATTGGCGACCGGAACGGGGACTGGTTCAGAAGGGGTTGAAGAGGCATTTAGTGAAAATAAAGAAACAAGCTAAATAGAGGTGGGGGCCCGGTTTCGAAAACCAATGTCTCTTGCCATGTACACTGCTTGTTTGGACACCTTACTCTGGGCGTTCCTATAAAACCTCTTAGCCACTACCAAATCACACCCCTTAACACTGGCTGTGATAGCTTAATTGGGATTTTCAGGGGACAATAATGCCACAGATTTCTTGTACAGTCATCTGAATTTGAGAAAGCCCAGTCGGATATGACTAGCGAAACGTCTTCAAGAAACTTACATTTCAAGTCCAGGTGAGCTAATTGGAATTACAGCGGAATAGAAGAAGAGGTCTTTTTCCAGCTCTGCGGTAAATAAAACGTTTTCTCTTCTTATAATAAATTTGACATTCCCAAGTAGAAGATGAATGTGCAATAATCCCAAACAATTCCCTAACAAAATATGAAACCAAGCGGCAAGAGTAGTAATCATGCACACACCCCTATGAAATTCAAGAGAAAGTTTCTGCTGAGTGGCAAATGGTGACCATGGTTGGAGGTGGTCAGACTATCAAGAGTAAAAAAGCACCATGCAATCAGTCGTAAATACCATTTGTACACAAGCTGTAAGTCTTCAGCCAAGGTTCTGGTGATGCTGAAAGCAAGGTAAAGCTTGTGTACTGAAACGTTTACACGGGTTGTGACCCGTGTGAAGTATTAAAATACTGGTATTTAAGGCTGATGTGCATGGTGTTTTCTACTCTTAAAATATATAACCCCCCCCCAGGTATGGAGCAGTTAGTAGAATCCCATAATGCATTGTGTAAAATAAACAGAAGAAAACGCGTTGCCAGTGAACATCATCAGAGAAAGAAAACGTAATCCTGAGCAAATATCCCTGTTTCTTTCTCCAAAACAAAACGACTTCGCTCTTCACCATTCCAAGCTTTGATAGCGTTGGGGGGAATGACCATCATCACCCATTACCAGCTACTATAAAATCAACAGGTGAGATGGTCCTGCTGAGACGGATCTGTCATCCCGTTCTGTCATCCCTGTCGGAGCATATATTAATTCTATTCTACTGTATTTTTCTCACCTGCTTGATTGAAGCCTGGCAGAGTTCTCTTCCCCCTGTTATTTGTTCATTAATAAACAATGATATTTGAAGTGGATCCTGCAGTTTGAATGCTTATAGCTCCAGCTACAGACAGTTACGCTGCAAATACAATGCACTGCAGGCCCAATGTGGGATGTATTTAAAACCGTGCACAATAGCTGTTTCTATTGGATCTGACCTGTATCCCTGTTAACAAACTACATGTGTTTGATATGTTTTAGTTGACGCTTGAATTATTAACGTTGTGTTCTGCAGCTCTTGCTTTGGAATAACCACTAATCTTGCTGTTACAGTCAGGCAGGCGATTTTCAATAAGTGCAAGAAAAATAAACACAAGAAATATTATGATTATTCATTAGTACGATACTTCGTTTGTCTAGACTCACACCCACACGCACAGGTTATTTTTGCTGGTTGTCAGGTCAGCATGTTAGTTTACAGAGAAGAAGTTAAAGCGTTTAAGGGTTTTCCCGTCTTCAGGTAAAAGCAATTACCATATTAAGTGCCTGTGTATCGAGTGGAAACAACTGCAAAAGAACTTGTTGTAATTTGGATTGTAAGTAATGCATTTATTTTCTGCATATACGGCTCTTGTCATATTGTTCTTGATCTGATTTTTTTTAAATTAATTAGTAATGCGGTTTTTATAGGAAGTCTATGAGAAAAGTTTGACAGAGGGATTGAGCTTGCACCAAGTAAACTTGTGTATGAGGCATACTGTACCACAGGCACGTTTCCAATGGCTACCTATTACTTGTACACTGCGGATGCTGGCCACAATGCCCAGTAGCTCCTGATTGTTGTACATTAGTAATAAGAAAATGATTTAGGTGGCATCTATACTTTAAAAATGCACTTTAAAAAGGAAAGCACCTGGGGCAGGGACCTTTATAGCATAGCCTGGAGGTAACCAGTAGCAGTGGGGTCCAAGAAAGAATTTTGCCATCACCCCTAAAGCCATCCCTGTGGTGGATATTATAGCAGCCACAGAAGCCTCTATCCACAGTAATAAGGTATCACAGAGTGAGGCAGAACAACTTCGCCTTAAGGTATCTGCAGCCTTAGCCAGTGCTAAAACTCCTTCATCTAACCTGACTACACAGGAAAGAAGAGCCTTAACATCCCTCAAGAAAGATTCCAGTATCACCATTCTACCGGCAGATAAAGGAAGATGCACAGTGGTACTCAACACCTCAGACTACCATGATAAGGTGACCATGCTCCTGGCCGACAACAACACATATGAGGCTTTAACAAGGGATCCCACCAGCCGTTACAAGAAAAGAGTCATAGACTTACTACAACAGCTTCAAAAGGATAAAGCCATTGACCGAGCAATGTATCATCGCCTCTACCCTGGTGAGGCACATCCATGCATATATGGACTCCCAAAGATACATAAGGAAGGGGCCCCACTAAGACCTATAGTCAGCAGCATCAACTCTGTAACATACAAGGTGGCAAAATATCTAGCTAACATCTTAGGACCTTTGGTGGGAAGTTCTAAGCATCACATCCAGAACTCTCAGGAGTACTTATGAAATAACATGAGGGAGTCAGCGAAGACCTTCCACTTACTTGGGGGTAAAGTATAGAAAAAGAAGTGAGGAAAACTAGGAAAGGGGTGGAGGGGAAAGTCTTGGGGAGGACACATTAGAGGCATCTTACATTTATGTAATCTTATGCCAGTTATTTACCAATCTTTGAGCAGTCTATTTATTACTTATAGGCAACTAGACAGTTATAGCCTGAGGATCTTCTTTGTGGTATTTTTTTTTGTCATGTTTATGTGGTTAGTAGGGTTTTATAGGGGTCAGTTTCCATAAATAAGCTCCATATAGACCCATGTTTTGAGGAATTGTCCTGGGAGTCATATATGAGTTAAGTCCTCCATACGCATTAGATGTATCGTTCTTGGACCCAGTGGTTATTTGTGGGGCATGTCTGTGGTTTTCCAGAGAAAACTGGGTACAACCATTCTTCCTGCTGTTTAGGACGTTTGTCTTATAATTGTTTTTTTTCCGATCTTTCAACGCTTTTGTAGCATGGAGAGTCAGAAATATGAGCAAGTGGTTTCAAAGATGTGCTGTAATTTGGTTATATGTTCGAATAATTGAGGGTCCAAAAAAGGTTGATTACTGCGGGAAAGAAAGCAGATATGGGACATTGTAGCATTTCTCCCACTGTTGGCCTTGTAATAAGCTGAAGTTTGAAGCTGCTTTTCCATTTGGGGGTGAAGGGGGGGTTTGCGGAGTGGAAGGAAATCTCTTAGGATTGAGTATTATTTTTCAAATTGTATGTCCCGGAGTTGGGCTTTACAAAAGATGTGGTTTCCTTTGATTTTGAGGAGAATTATGTAGTGAGAAATTGGTTGTGACCTCCAAGTATGAGAGTAGGGGGGGGTGGTGGTTTTGTCTTGCATTATTAATTAATTTAATGGAGTGGCAGAGGCTTGTGTCCATGGCCATGGCATATTAGTTTGGAGTCCTTTCCTCATATTAGAAATTTATGGATGATTGATGCCCAGGAGGAACAATGGATGAGAAATTGAGAAATATAGGAGATAGTGGTCTGGGTCTATTAGAGAGTTTATATTTTGTCCTGTTGTTTGTCCCAGATTCTCAACATAGTGTCTAGGAGTATTTATTTTCTGGATGGATTTGAGGTCAGTCGTGTGGGAGTCAGCCCATGGTAGGTTTGAGGAGACACAAGGATTTTTAAAGGGCATGCTCACCCCCAAAAACTCAACAAATTTAAGCGTCCTACTACTGTCCACCACGGTGTCTAGTGTTTTTAAAAATCCTTACAGTATCCTCCGACTCCTATGGTTCTCCTGCAGTGCTTGTTCAAAGTCCCAGAAAGTAAAGAGTAGGAGCTGTCGGTGTGTTATCCAGTCCCTGCTTTCTCCTTGGCCCTCTATGAGGACACTGGTTATGTGCAGGGGAGCCTTCCCCCCTCCTTTCCTCCCACCTATCCATGATTGCCTTATCCCCTACTAGCTAAGAACGGCGTTCTATAGTGTAGGTGTAACCCAGCACAACCTCCAACCGCCCCCCCCCACCCCCCCCCCCTGCTAACTTTTAAATAAGCTCCAGAACAGACTTACCTAACCGCGTTCTCTCGGGTCTAGCCCAATCATAGACAAGCACTTAAACTACAGATATTTTATTTCCTGTTGGGTGGAGAGACCCTATTAAAAGCAAAATGCATCACCCTTACATTTCAGGAACCATTGCATCTCATCTTCTACTTAGCAGCCCCAATGTGAACAATCTATCTAGATCCCCCCTTCCTAAAAAAAACACCCAACACACACCCAAGGCTTTTTTAACCACCTTTTTAAAAAATAAAATTACTTCTTTTCAATACCCTAACACCACAGTCCTAGCAAAGGAATCTTTTACCAAGTTCCATCACCGGGACCGCAATTTAAGTTAGGATAAAGTAAAACCAAAGAAAAATCCAAACATAAGGACTGATTTAACTAATTGGCCCAGCCCTTAACAATCTTCGGTTCAAGGAGTTCAAGAACCTAAACTTCAAGTCCAGTTGATCTAATTGAATTATAACAGATATACCATGACATGGATGAATGAATTGACAAGATATACGTGACCTGGATGAAATGAATATTACAGATATACCATGCCCGGGAGGGATGAATATTAAAGAATACAATGACCTGGATGAATGAATATTACGATATACCGTGACCTGGATGAATGAATATTACAGATATACCATGACCTGGATGAATGAATGAATATTACAGATATACCATGACTGGATGAATTAAGATTACAGATTATACCATGACTCGGATGGATTGAATATTATAAGATATACCATGACCTGGATGAATGAATATTACAGATATACCATGACCTGGGATGAATAATATTACAGATATACAATGCCTGGATGGATGAATATTACAGATATACCATGACCTGGATGGATGAATGAATATTACAGAATATACCGAACCTGGATGAATGAATATACAGTAACCTGACTTGGATGAATGAATATTACAGAGGTATACCATGACCTAGATGAATGAGAACCTGCACAAGCAAGGAGACAAAGACAAAAAAAATGCCATATTTTCACAAGCAAGGGATATAACTTATCGACGTTATTTATGAAGTTTATTTAAAAAAAAACAGTTATTAAACTGAAAAGTTTTGGACAGGACAGACTGGTTTAATTCCTAACTCCAAGATTATTACTGTTGAGGAAGACCCAGCCCAAAAAGAATGCTGATTTCTGCCAGTCTCCTCCTGGCTTCAGAACAATCTTAATACAGACAGAGTACAGGACTAACATGGCAATGGAAAACTATTATTCCTACCTCACAATATTGTTTTCGTTGAGGCGCTACAGCACCTACAATCTGACCTCCTGATCCAGGGTACTTTCCATTTTTTAAAAAGTAAATGTAAAAAGTATAGATATCTCCATTTAACCACCACCTAAACTACATCTTACAGGTAAACAACAAGGTGCAAAAAAAATCTAGAAACCCAGTTAATAAGAACCTAATTAAAAACCATACCACATTTTACTCATCACAGGCAGAAGATTTATACCTTGGCAGCAGTGGCAAAAACTGACAGGGCCCCCCATACAAGTTGGTGGCCAGGTTCTCCTAGAATTAAATTAATAAAGCCAATAAGAAACAAAAAAAAAAAGAAAAAAAAATAAAGCAAAATAAGTAAAAGGAGCCGCAAAACCAAAGAGAAAAAACACACAATGAAGAGCAAACGTCAAAAAAATAGAATAAAAAACACCCCCACACTCCCCAGCGACACCCGCAGATCAGCTGTTTTAAAACAGGTGGTCGCACTTATGAAGTTAAAGGTATGCAATCAACTGTTTAAAAAGACCATAACCAAAGCAGCAACAGTTTTAAGGGCCATATTTATAAGTTAGTTAATTATGATCACGGTCGTAAATGTCTGATTGCGATCATACATTTATGACCGAATCGTTTGTTTTAAAACCGATCGGGTATTGTAAAATTTACGATCGGTAAACGAAATTGTTAATCTCCGATCGTTAACGATCGTAAATTACGATAATGATCGTTAAAGTCGCGGTATCGCTTAAAAAAGTGGATACCGCGATTTTACAAAATGTCCCTTAAAAGAGCTGCTGGCGGTTTTGAAATGATTGCAGGTCCCTCTTAGTCTGCTTGTTAAAACGTCCCCAAATTAAACCATGAAAATCCAAGCTCCAAACATGAGATCTTATTTGGTTTTTTTGCGGTCAGAATCATGAAAATCTCTCATTTCGTTCTTCTTACCAGTCACTATCTTTCCAAATCCTTGTACCTTTAGCTCTAATTGCAATTGTTTTTATGGTGTGGATCCAGTCTTGCCATGGTTTATTAAACAGCATGTGCTGAGTGTTTTTTCTACCTGGCTATTATTTTATATTTGTCGAGCTTCAAAATAAGATCACAGGAGCTTTATGTTTCCTAGTGGCGTTCCTCCTTACGTTGAACTTAACACAACCCGAACTAGAGATGACGAAACTGCTGGTTTTCGGTGTTTTCCGGATATTGGGAAAATACAGAAAAATCGATAACGGAAGGAATTTAAATTCGGGACTTCGGAGCGTTATTTTTGATTTTTATCCGAAGTTTCAAGCTATTTTCAAAGAATTTTCGAATGTTTCAATAATCGCGAAAATATGATCGGAAACTGTTTTTCGAGTTTCAAGTATTAGGGAATGTTAAGGCTAGTGGTTTGAAAAATTCTTGAAAAATAGCTCGAATATTCGATAAAAAATCAAAAATACGCTCCGAAGTCCCGACATCCGACGATCTGTCCAGTCGGACCGCCGACCCCATCTCTTACCCAGAACCGAATGGCGATAGTTTCAATTACAAAGTCAACATTCTGTATACCCACCAAAACACCTCTGCCCTAACAAAAATCTTTCACATATGGAAAAAAAGGTGCGTTTAATGTATTTAAGTCATTTTGGATTTGGTTTGACCTTTTTCTTTGTAATATATATAATTGTAGTAATATTAATTAACAATTGCGATGTACAATTATAACCGTACATTGAAGTTTGGATCCGTCATTGTACGATCGCCCATATGATACCATTGGGGGGGTAAGTTTATACCGGCATGGTATTGTACTGCTCAGTGGTTTGTTGTAAATGTACATGTAAATCATAATGTACCACGGCGACATGTAATTCAGATTGTCCACAGGTGTACATGTAATCAATGTCAACGGCTGTCTTCTGCGGATAAAAAATTTTTTTTTGTTTCGCCCCCCCCCCCCCCCCCCAAAAAAACGGTATCACAATTTCAAATGGAGGGCACTTATAGTACCTTATTTAGTTTATTTCTGTAAGTTTCCTAAAGGGAAGTCAGTTTCTTTTAGGGGAAATGTCGGGTAGGGGTAGTTAGCGGTTATTTTAAATGTTCTTAATGAGAAAATAAAAAATAACACCAGTGAGAAAGTTAGTTTTATTAACTTGATGTTTCTTTATCATCTATTTTTAGCATCTTGTCTGATGCCCATTGGCCGGAAACTAATTTCCTGTTTGCTAATTGGTTGTCTTGAAAGTCCATGTTGCCGCAAGGATATTGCTCTTTAGAGATACAGTTTATTAGAGCCACTAAGAAATGAGAGGAGGAGGACGTTTTTTTTTTTTTTTTGTGGAACATCCAATAAAATGGCTGGCATATAAGTACCAGTAATAAAATTATTCGCCCATAGGGTATGAAACGTAAACATAACGAAAGCAATCAATTAACAAAAGGCTTAGTGAGCCCTGGCTCTGCAAAAAGAAAAGCCCAGAGTTCCAGCAAACCTAAACTTCCTTTTAATTGGTACAGAATAGCTGTTGCCCAATAGTAGCCATCGCATTTTGTATATAAGGAATTTTCCAGTAATTCTTGTGCCAAAACTTCCCATTGGGCACAGACATGGTAAAATGCTTGGACCACAGACAATGGTTTAAAATGCTTGGTACATTGACAATGAGTAAAAGCTTGGCACAGACATTGGGAAATGCATTGGCACCAGATACTGGTAAAAGGCTTGGTCCATCAACACTGTGATAAAATGCTTGGCACAGACAATGGTAAAACTGCTCTGGAACACACAGACAATGGTTAAATGCTTGGCACATCGACACTGTAAAATGCTTGGTAAATTGACACTGATAACATGCTTTGCCACAGACATGGTTTAAAATGCTTTGGTATATCAACACTGGTTTGAAAATGCTTGGACGGTTAAACACTGATAACAATGCTGGCACAGACAATGGTGTAAAATGACTTGGCCCCAACAATCGACACTGGTGAAAATTGTTTTAGTTTAGATGCAGTCACTGATAAATTGGGGAAACTAAACACTGGCAATGGTAAATGGTTGGCCAACTATTTTACCATTGGTTGTATGTCAACTTGGACATACAGACATTAGTAAAATGGGTGGAAAATTGGCCAAGTGGAAAACATCATGATTTGCATTGGCACAAAGACACTGGTGAAAGCAGCAGTACACAGCAGGGGAACAGTGCTGTGGTTATTTGTGTCAGCTGGACAAAGAAAAGACAATGGTTGATTGAAAACTAAAGCAGAACAGTTAGTAGCATGTACTTACCACAGAACGGCACCGCTTTTGAAAAGGAGCATTAAGGATGCCAATTGGAGGGAAAATCATTGTGCTCGCAAGGTAGTAGCACAGACTGTAGCATAGCGTCATTGTAGTTCCCCCCCTTGTATTAGTACCTCACCTCTAGTACTTTGTGATGTGGCCATGCTTTTTATTGCGGGGCCCCAGGCACCACAGGCCGGTATTTTGCCAGTAGTAGGTGAAGATGCAGAATAGGCATGGATTTGAATTGATGATTGGAAAACAGATGTTGCAGGCCCCCAGGCTATCCTGTATCTACCCCAGGGTGCCCTCTAAGCACCTCTTTTCTGTTGTTGCATTGCACATAATAGCTTGCTACCGATGTGGGATTGGGGTCTGTAAGTTGTCTTTAAGATGCGTCTTTGGAATAAGTAAGTATAATGTAAATTGTGGTGGACATGACCTTTAAGGGTGATGTGAGGTTACGTTTTCCGAAAAGGAAGTTTGAGGGGGCTGCCCCTCAACCATGTGTTATAAAATATAAACTATGAGGGGATGGATATAACCCCATTAAGCTTTCGATTATTAGGGGTCAGAGGAGGAAGTCTTTCTTTACAAGAGGAGGACAATTGAAGTTTCAGTTAACAAGAAGAATAACTAGGAAGTTCATAGGTTAAGTTTGTTCTGTTTTAAAGTTTAAGGGAAAAAATATTTCTAGTATGATATAATTTACATACAGAACTTTTGATTAATTTACAGTTACAGTGTCTGTCTGACTCCACTGCGTTGTTTGGAAACATAATATTAATTTATTCTATTATTATATTTGGTCTATTCTCTCTTCCCACATATTGCTTCCTATTAATCACTCAACTTTGCTTCTCCCCTTTAAAGGGTCACTCATACTCATTGAAACAACTTTAATTAATGAAACTACAATTTGAGGACCGAAGTAGTAAAATGGTGGTTACTCACATATTTATCTGTGCCTGCTTTGTTATTAATTATTACATAATGTTTAGTGAGCGCTCCTAATTCCCCCACCCCCCCTTATATTCTTGTTAGTGTCTGCGACACTTTTAAGGTCTGCACCGCCCTCACCATCGACACTGCTCTGCTTACCACATCTCCCATCCCTCCCCCATGCCGTCTTTTCTATGATGATTCTCTTAATTGTTACAGAAAGTGGTGCTGGCAGGGCAGGCAAAGATCTCTAGTAAGAGGGGTCATTAATGGGAACATATTACATTTCTTGACTCCTGGGATAGCAAGTGACAAGGTCTTTCCCTGTAACTGCTGTTGTTAAAATGATGATTTCTCAGGATCTTACAAGCTCAGATTTAAAATCTGAAAAATTTGAAGTAAGTAATGGGATCTTGTTGTTATCTAAATGTATAATTTGTGAAAAAATTCGATTTTTCAGAGTTATAGATACCCCTTTAATTTCTACTTTGCTCCCTCCTTATTGCCAATTAGTCTTCACCTTCTCCTCTTTAGTCCACTATTATTTCCTTGACATTCTGCCTCTCATACAGGGAGATTCAATAAAAGTTTTATCACTAAAAAATGTGCTAATTTTGCATACCCAATCAGATGTTAACTTTCAAATGGTATTAAACTCCTCCCCAAAAACAATAGACAAACTGATTGGTTTGTGGCAAAAAGTACATTTTTAGCGATTATAAGAACTTTTATTGAATCTGGTGTTCCTGATGGTTATTAAACGGTCAGCACTACTAGCAAGACCAAATGGACATTTTCAACATATTTCTGGTGTCTCCTTCTCTTTACTTCCAATGAATTTTATATTCTACCGCTCAACAATAAAGTTATATTGAATTTTAAATTTCTCATTTTTCAAGCACACCAAAAAATGAATATTATCTACTCAATCATTGGATAAGTATAATGTTTGTGATAAAATACATGGACAAAGATGTAATAATATATATTGGTCCAGAATTCTGCTAATTGGACATTTATTCTGTCTGTCTTCTGTATTAATATATTTTTATTTTTTGTTGATTTTTTTTGTTTTTTTTTTTTTTGGTTTTCTTAGCAAGTGCCTCTGGTTGGAAAAAAAAAAAAGCAAAACCAAAGTAATACCAATTTCCCAAAAAGGAGCTCGTTTACAGCCTTGGTAATGTTAAACCTGTTGATCTTTACACATTCAGTGGTAGGGAAGATACTGGAAACTTTGTTATGGGCTCATATTGTGACTTCTGTCTTCTTGAATTCCAGAATAACTTTAGAAGTTAGGAACTGCCAGACTGGGGTTATTCTTGACGTGGTTGGAAGGCTTTTCATTCATGTGATCACGAGGTAATGTATACTAAAACCCCTTTGTTTATAATGTATGCCAGTGTGCAGGATAATATGATATTTTTTATGGGGCCTAGGAAATATGCTGTCTATGTTTGTATTAATGGTTGACCAGAAGATAAAGTAGCACTTCCGCAAAATTGAGTGTAAATTAGCCCTAATTGGAGTGAAGTCCACAATTTTTCTTGTATTGTATGTATTTCTTTTGAAGCCAGGTCAAGTGCTTCATGTGGGTTATAGCACACCCAACACGCCCCTTTTATGGGAGGTCCTATGCCTTTAATATAAAGCAATTGGAATGGATGGCCCTCTTTCTGGACGGCCCGTCTGCCCTCCTTTTTAAAAAGCCAAAGGGATGGGGGGAAGTGAGAGAGCCTGTTAATGTATATATATATATACAGTCTATTAGCACTTACTGTGATGTTTAAGACCGATTTAATTGGCAAGGTGCCTGTGGAGATTGATGAAACAACATTAAATTTTTCTTCCATCACAAAACCAAGGATATCTTACCTGCCCAAAATGAAAATACCAGCTGATAAATGCTTGTTTCTAATTAATTCTTTATACACAGAACCACTACATTGTGTTAGTGTTTGTCCTCACTGCCCTGTTTCTGCCTCATGTAGGAAACGTCTCTCACCACGCTCATCTACTGATTTAAGGCCTGGGCCATGGTTTTATTTCTGTATTCCTTCTTTATAAGTTGGTTATTATACTTCTTTATCATGGGACGCCCAATTGGATAATTTCTGTGGGAAGACAAAAAATGAATGTGCAGAATCAAATACCCTTAGATTGCATCTTAAATAGACCTTGTTCATTCTATGAATTGAAGGTGCGTTGGATCTGTCCATTAGACAGTTTGGTGGCCTTTAGGTCAATTAACCTGGTTACTTTCTTCAGTGGCTAGCAATGCACCGCCGTGAAGTCCTGAGTTAGATTTCCTCCTTTAGCACTTTGAAAGGAGTTGCATTGATTCTTCCCCGTGCTTGGGTGGGTTTCCTCTGGGCATCGGTTTTCATACTACTAGGTTGTATGTGTTCAAAATAAATGTGATTAGATTTTAAGCTCTTCTGGCTTTTTTTTCTAATCATATTAACTTTCCCCCCTCAGCCGAACTTCCATGAACCAGATATTTATCATTTGCTTTAAGGTGGGTAAAGATGAGACTAAGTGTGGCTGTTCAGTAAAATATGTGATGGAGAGAGCCGACTGCATTATTTCATAGGGGTGTATAATTTGCCAATTTGGTGTGCCCTGTTGTTAAATGACACCATTTTGTCTTCCATGTACAATGCTCTTTTGACACCTTACCCTGGGCAGTTTTGATAAACACCGCTGGGAAAACAATATAATCAACCACCTTGCATTCCCCTAACGCCCTGGCTGTTATAATCTGATTGGGACACATTCAAGGGGATTTTATTGCCTATACAAGTCATTCTGAATTGAGAGATTCCAATCGCCCATGACTTAGTCACATCATCCTTCACGAACTAAACAGTTCAGTTTGAGCTAAATGACGAATATCACAGATACTTGTTAGACTTGCATTAACCCTAAACCTATTTGGAGACCCCAGTTGTACTTAAATGTTTGGTTTTATAGTTCATCTGTCTAGCTGACTGATTTAGGCTCATTCTTATGGATTTGCTGGGGCTGAATACAGATGCCCGGAGTAACCCCAAGCCAGTTGGGAGGTTCCCTTTCCAATTGATTTGTTACCAGTATATATTATTTCCTATACAGTGTTAAAATCAATAAGAAATTTTATTAAAACTACTGCCAGGAAGGATCTATTACACTGTTGCAGTTTAAACGTGAACTGCACTGCCCAAATTCCAAATGAAATCTATGGTGCTTGTTCACCAATTGAACATTACAGAGGACTTATGGACATCCTTAAATATTGGAAGAGAAAGAAATGAATTGGTAATGGCAAGTTCATTGAATAGCCTTTTAAAAGCTTTCTGGATCAAACCCCCCCCCCCCCCCCCCCCCCCCCAGGGATCTATATGTATTTTACTAATACAAGTACATTTCTCCAGACAAGGATTGTTGGAAGCATCCAATTAGGCAATTTACAACTACATTTAGAGGAGTGCCTACTGATCTGGTTCAAACATTTATACAAACATAGAAAAGATAATCAATGCACATTACCAGGGACCCATACAATATCATATTATCGGCACCTGGCCTATTCCCTCATTTTTTTTAAAAGCCAAAGGGCTAGGGGGAAGGTACAAGAGAGCCTGTTATATGGATCCTCCAGTGTGTAAGAATGGAGAAATGACAAAAGTTTGTCTGTGTTGCTATCGTAATTGAAGTAAAATAAATTAAAAAAAGTTAGAAGTTAGGACCTTCCAGACTGAGGTTACTTTTGATGTGGTTTGGAAGGCTTTTCATTTGTGTTTTTGTGATATTGTATAGGGCCTAGGGATGGGCATTGATTATCTTTTCATGTTGGTACAAGTAATTCTCAATATTTTTTTAGTTTAGAAACTTATCCAGGCCTTTTTTTAAAGCTATTTAATGAACTGATTAGTTTTAAATCCTAAAAAATGTGGAAATTATGGTATTAATACATACGTTACAGTAGTTCTAAATGGTACAGGGGGGATAATATATAATATTGATAATTACTGGCCATTAATACATATACTGTAGTTCTGGTCGGGTACAGGGATACGAGTAATAGTGAGAATACTGGCATTATACAATACTGTAGAGTTTCTGGTGCGTACAGGGATACTATATAATATTGAGAATTACGAGTGGCCATTAATACATATACCTGAGTTCTGGTTGGTACAGGGATACTATATAATATTGAGTATTACTGGGGTATTTAATACATATACTGTAGTTCTGGTTGGTACAGGCATACTATATAAAATATTCAGAATTAGTGGTATTAATTACATTACTGTAGTTTGGTTGGTACCGGGATACAATATATTGAGTATTACTGGATTAATACATATATGTAGTTTGGTGGTATGGGGATACTATATCATATTGAGAATTACTGGTATTAATACATATAATGTAGTTTGGATGGTAGGGGATTACTATATAATATTGAGAAGTTATGTATTATAACATACTGGAGTCTGGTTGGTACAGGATTGGATACTATTAAAAACACACACTCTATTGGTTATTACTGTATTTAATACCTATACTGGTAGTTCTGGTGGGTATGGGGATAATTAATAATATTGATGACTTACGGGATTAATAAAAAACCCCCCCATATACTGTTAGTTCTGGTTGTCAGGGATACTACTATAATATTGAGAAATTTCTTGGTTATTAAACATATACTGTAGTTCTGGTTGGTAAAGGGATACTATATAATATTGAGAATATGGTATTAATACATACTGAGTTCGGATTCAGGGATATTTTCCATGCATTTGGAGTCAGGAAGGGAATTTTTTTGGCTGTTTTCTTTTTGCATCTCGGATTAAAAAAGTTAGACAGGGGCAATGGGTTAGGTTGTAAAGGTTGGACTAGATGGAAGATATCTTTACCATTCTCACAGCGGCTCCGATTCTTCCCATGTCTCTATGCAGCAGGCACATTCTAATTCAGCGGGCAAGGCCTTGCAGGATGCCTTTTACTGAAATGTTTTATAGAAACACTGTAGAAGCTGTATTTGGCTTGTACCATGTGCGGCGCAGCCAAAAAAACGCTGTCTACAATGTTATATGTCTGTATACAACCTCCAATACTATGGAAGGCTGGGATGTATAAATAGACGGAGTTGGTAGGCATAAACAAGTTGCAGTTTCATTAATATTGTATATATATGTATATAATATAGATTTTTTATATATGTTTTTACCTAGGTACATCTACAATGGTGGTGGTGATGCACGTTGTGAACTGAATACTTCAATATGGGATTGTATCATATGGACGTTTTGTACACAAGTTTGTATTCTTTGCACCAATAAGGTGCTTGTATGCACTAATTAGGTTGAGGGGCGGGGTTTTTTGTGATGCTATTTAAAACTCCCCATGGGGAGTCAGGTTTATGCTTGAGAAGGGCACGTTGTGCCCGAAACATGTGCAATAACACTTGCAGATTGAATTGCATCTGTGAGTCCTCTTCAATTTTTCCTGCTCTATATGATTATTACGGCAGAAGGTCCAGTGGGCGAGAGACCAAATGAAGATAGGAGGACAGTGGTAGTTATTTTCATTTATACCTGTACTAGGTACTATGTACCCTGGTTAGACAGACATTTATGGGTAAGGGATAAAGGTTTGGACGAGCTGGAACATAATGTCTTGATACAAACCTCAATACTATTGCTGTACTATTCACTGGTGTTATACAGACATTAAGGGTGGGGTTATAAAGGTTTGTGTGGGACTAGATGGAGGTAGTCTTATACAACCTCCAAATCTATGTTACTATTAACTGTTAGACAGACATTTTGGTAGGGTAATAAAGGTTGGACTAGAGGGGCGTATGTCTTTATACAAACCTCCCATACTATGTTACGTTGTAACTGTTAGACAGACATTTTGTGGTGGGATAGGGGATAAAGGTTGGAACTAGAGGGTGTATGTCTTTATAAACTCCAATACGAGGTTACTATGTAACGGTTAGGACAGGACATTATGGGTAGGGTATAAGGTTTGGATAGTGGACGTAGGTCTTTAACAACCTCCAATACTATGTACTATGTAACTGTGTATACAGATATTATGGGTAGGTATAAAGGTTGACTTAGATGGACGTATTGTCTTTATACAACCTACCAATACTATGTTACTATGTAAACTGTTAGACAGACATTTTGGAGTAGGGTATAAAGGTGCGGACGAGAGGGGTGTATGTCTTTATTACAACCTCCAATACTATGTATACTATGTAACTGTAGACAGACATTATGGGTAGGTATAAAGGGTGGACTAGATTGGACGTATGTCTTTATACAACCTCAATACTATGTTACTATGTAATGTGAGAAAGGATATGGGTGGGTATAAAGGTGGGACTTTTTTTTAGAGGGAAAGTATGTCTTTATACAGCCTCATACTATGTTACTATGTAACCGATATACGATATTATGGGTTAGTAGGGTATAAAAAGGTGTGGGACTAGATGGACGTATGTCTTTATACAACCTCCAATACTATGTTACTATGTAACCTGTTAGACAGACATTTTGGGAGAGGGTATAAAGGTTGGGCTAGATGGGTGTATGGCTTTATACAACCCAATACATGTTACTATGTAACTGTAGACAGACATTATGGGTAGGGTATAATAAAAGGTTGGACTAGATGGACGTATGTTTTATAAACCCTCCAATACTTGTTACTATGTAAAGTTTATACCAGATATTATGGGTAGGGTTATAAAGGTGGACTAGATGGACGTATGTCTTTATACACCTCCAATACTATGTTACTATTGTAACTGTTAGCAGAAAATTTTGGGTAGTGTTTTAATAAAGGTTGGACGCGATGGAGGTATGTCTTTATACAGCATCCAATACTAGGGTACTATGTAACTGTTATACAGATTATTATGGGTTAGGTATAAAGGTTGGACTTGATGGCCGTATGTCTTGATACAACCTCCAATAACGATGTACTCATGTAAAGTTAGACAGCCATTTTGCGTAGGGTATAAAGGTTGGATAGATGGGTTCTCATGGTCTTTTATACAACCTCCCAATACTAGTCTAGTAAACTATTAGAAAGACATAATGGTAGGGTATAAAGGTTGGACTGATGGACATATGTCTTTATACACCTCAATATATGTTACTATGTAAACTGTTATACAGATATATGGGTAGGGTTATAAAGGTTGGAACTAGATGAGACGTATGTCTTTATACAACACTCCAATACTATTTACTATGTACACTGTAGACAGACATTTGGGTAGGGTATAAAGGTTGGATAGATGGAGGTATGTCTTATACAGCCTCCAATACTATGTTACTATGTAACTGTATACAGATATTATGGGTAGGGGATAAAGGTTGGACTAGCATGGAAGTATGTCTTTATACCAACCTCATACTTATGTTACTATGTAACTGTTAGACCAGACATTTTGGGTAGGTATAACGGTTTCGGACTAGATGGGTTGTATGTCTTGATAAACCTCCAATACTATGTTACTATGTAACTGTTTAGTACAGGAAATTATGAGGTAGGGTTATAAAGGTTTGGACAGATGGGTTGTTATGTCTTATACAACTCCAATAATATGACTATGTAACTATTAGACCGCATTATGGGTCGGGTTATAAAGGTTGGCTAGATGGAATATGTCTTTATACAACCTCCATACTATGTTACTCGGTAACGGTCTATACAAGGATATTATGGGTCGGGTATAAAGGTTGGACTAGATGGACGTATTGTCTTTATACAACCTCCAATACTATGTTACTATGTAACGTTAGACAGAATTTTGGGTTAGGTATAAAGGTTGGACTAGATGGAGGTCTGTCTTTATACAGGCCTCCCCAATACCTAGTTAACGATGTAACTGTTATACAGATATTAATGGGTTAGGGTATAAAGGTTGGACTAGATGGAACGTCTGTATTGTAACAACCTACAATACTAGGTAATATGTAACTGTAGACAGACATTTTTGGGTAGGGTAAAGGTTGGTTTGGACTAGAGGGGGTGTATGTCTTTTAAACCTCCAATTTACTATGTTACTATGGAACTGTTAGACAGGGACATTATGGGTAGGGTACAAAAGGTTGGACTCCGATGGACGTTATGTCTTTATACACCTCCAATACGATGTTACTATGTAACTGTTATACAGATATTATGGGTATAGGGGAGAAAGGTTGGATTGATGGACGTATGTCTTTATAAAAAAACCTCCAATACTAGTACTATGTAATTGTTAGACAGGACTTTTGGGTAGGGTATTAAAAGGTTACTAGAGGGATGTATGTCTTTTATGCCAACCTCCAATACATGTTATATGTAAATGTTAGACCGACATTATGGGTGGGTATAAAGGTTGGACTAGATGGACGATGTCTTTATACAACCTATCCAATAATATGTTACTAGGTTGAAACTGTTATACAGATATTATGGGTAGGGTATAAAGGTTGGACTAGTGGGACGTATGTCTTGATACAACCTCCCAATACTATGTTACTATATAATGTTAGACAAGGACATTAGGGTGGGATTAAAGGTTGGACTAGATGGACGATGGCTTATACAACCTCCAATACTATGTTATATGTAAACTGTTAGACAGACAATTATGGGTAGGGATAAAGGTTGGAATAGATGGATGTGGATTGAGCTTTTACAACCTCCAATACTTGTTTGTTCTGGGTACCAAACCTTACAGGGTTCTAATATTTTGTTATTTTATATAAGATATGTAACATGAGCTATGTATAACGGATTATGTAACCATTATGTTACTATGTTAGATACGGATATGTAAACATTATGCTAGGGTCTATATAACGGATATGTAACATTATTGTTATGTTCTAATATGGAGATTAACATTATGTTATGTCTATATAGCCGATATGTATCAGAGTTAGTCTATAGATGGATATTGTAACATTTATGCTATGTCTATATACGGATATGTAAACATTATGCTATGTCTAGATTACGGATATGATATAATTATATGCTATGCTATAAGGAATATATGTAACATATTGCATGTCTATAACGGAGATGTAAACATTATGTATTGTATATATGGAGATGTAAACATCATGTTATGTCTATCTATGATAGGTAACATTATGTTATGTCTATTATGGATAGTAAAATTATGCTATGTCTATATACGGATATGTCACATTAGTTCTGTCGAGATAGGGATATGTAACTATTATGCATGTCTGATATACGATATGGAACATTATGGTATGTCTTATATGGATATGAACATTATGTTATGTGCTATATACGGATTATGTAAACATTATGTTATTGTCTATAGATGGATATGTATTATTATGTGGATGTCTATATACAGGATTATGTCTAACATTATGTTATGGTCTATATAGGATAGTAACATATCTATGTCTCTATATGGATATGTAACATTATGTAGGCTCTATATACGGATATGAACATTATTGCTATGTTAATAGGATATGTAACATATGCTATGTCTTAATTACGGCTATTAACATTATGCTATTTATATAGGGATATGATAACATTATGCATGTCTATATACGGATATGTAACATTATGCGATGTCTATATATGGATTATGTAACATTATGCTAGTATATATAACGGATATGAACCATTATGTATGTCTATATACTGGATAGTACATATGATAGGTCATATATGGATATGTAATTATGCTATGTCTTATATGTAGTAAACATTATTTATGCTATCCTTATACGGATATGTAAAATTATGCTATGGCTATATATGGATATGAACATTATGCTATGTCTATATATGGATATGGAACATTTGCTATGTCTAGATACGGATATGTAACATTTATGTTATGTTATATAAGGATATGTAACATTTATGTTATGTTATTATATGGATATGTCTACTTTATGCTATGTCTATATACGGATAGTAACAGTAGAAATCGTTCTTTATTTCTCCATTTTAATATTCAATGACTGAAAAAGCAAACCTGGTATAATAGGGAATAAGGATCTAGAAACCAATATTGCAAGATGTTTCGCTTAGATAGACCGACTATGGGTAATGAGGCCCCCCAAGTAACTCTCCCAAACGTATACAATGGTTTTAAGTTAATAAAAAAAAAACCATTTAAACATATTTATGAAGCAAATCCAACGGCATTCATTGCTATTTACACAGTCATGTTAGAACAATCGCTGGTGGATGAATTAACAAGGGAAAAAAACCGGGTTTTTAAGTCCATATTTCTGGAAAATTTAGAGGCAAAAAATATGAGCTTTAGGACATTTAAGGCTTTTTAATAGTTTTAGTCTTTTATGAAATTTTATCTTAGACCAGATGATAGGAGAACTGTGCCGATAACAACTCTGAAGGTCCAAGCAGTAGATGTTGTACAACTACCCCTGAATTACTGAACTGGCAAAAATGGGAAAAAAGCAATTACGCACGAAACGCAACGCAAAAGAATTTATGCTCTTGATTGCAGGGGCTATTATTTACAATGCAAAGTATGTGTATTTTCAAATATGCCCTAGCAGGTGATTTGTTTATAGAATATTGCACAGGATTTTTTAAAAACCATTAAGTGGGATAAAGAAACCAAGAACCTTTTAATCACATAAAGAATGAAAGGCTGTTCCAAAGAATCGATTAGTCAGATTTAAAGGGGTCCAACCTACGAAAATAATTTTGGGGTTTCGTTTTAGTGAAGAAAAGGAGGTTGATGTCTTTACGTCGTTCTTCAATAAAACTGTGAACCCCAAATTAGTTTCTTACAATAAAGACATATCCTTTAAACAAAATGATGTAATGTACACTAAAAATATGCAGAATTCTCAATATTTTATCATCTTTATCTACTGTATACATCTAGAATGCAGTATGAGGCCAAACGCTAATATACTACTCCACAATATAATAGGCTCTTTGTGTAGTTATGGCAGCACAAAAGTGCCTCATAAAAGCCCAATAAAGTTGTTAAATTTGATTGTGTTTTGTACACAAAAATAAAATATTACATAAACTCCCATGGTGGCATGCTTAATATTCTACATACGTCCATCTCGTCCTTACCTGATTAGCCTACCCATAAAACCCTGACGCAAACAGTGAAGCAGCTGCTTACAAATTTTCCACCGTAGATAAATCCTCAGACCTGAGCTAAAAAAATAGGGGATATTTACAATGCAACCTTAACCAATCCCTCCCACGATACCTTAAAGGGAAAACTAAAGTCTCTCAGACAACATTGTCCCAATAGACAGAGCACATATCACAAACATACAACAAGATGGTCTCACCTCTCCCTTTGCTGTGGCCATTGGGTGATTATGAAATACTGTGAGTACTAGGGGTCAGCTCCCAAAATCCACCTTAGTGGGTAAACCCCAAGCTAAGTGTCTGCGTACAGACACATGCCATAAAGCTCAACAGATCCAAAACAAGGAAGCGTTGCAGCCTTGCTTCTAGAAGCGCACCAATCCCCCCCAAACATTACAGCACGAGACTCCCTCGCCATGAACAGAAAGGGGTTTTCAGTTTGTATTTTCAAACACATTCAAGGCCCTGTCCTCCTAAACTGCATATCCTTTGCTTTTCATACCAAAAGAAAATTAATCTTGCAGTGTATTTCATGATAGCGGGATGAAGAAACAGAATACTTACATTCAGCAATAATACAAAAGTAAGGGTGGGGAATAGAAACTGCAACTTTACATTTTACCCTGTCTTGCTAAAAGCAGAAGTCTTACTTAGGCGAGGACATAAAACCATTGGTACATGTAGAATGTTGTATGGTAGTAGGAACATAATGGAAACAAACAACTAAAGATTACATGGGGGAATCAAACTCATAATCTGCTGAATGTATGTGTCTAAACTGGCATCTTACAAGGTGAGCCACCGCCAAATAAAGATTAAAGCATGGAAACATTAGAATCTTTATCTGTTGCATGGAATTTTTATAATAGAAAAAAAAAGGTTTCGCTGGGATATTGAAACTTGTGATCTTCTGAACTGTATGGTCTACTCACCTGGCGCTACAAGGGGAGCCAACCACGCACAAGATGAATGTCAGGGTACAATTAGATAGCTTTATCTTTCTCATGGATATAATAGAAACAAAAACGCTACTTCTGGGGTTATTGAACTTGTGACCTTCTGAACGTGGTCTTTTAAATCTGGTGCCTTACCTGGTGAGCCAAACACTGAATAAGCAGAGAGGCTAGCTACATTGGAGCTTATCTTTTGTAGGAAAAGAATAATAAGAAAAAGGAATATGGAACCCCCTGATAACTTAGAAAGCTGCTTGTTACCCTGCAGAGTTTATTTTCTAGAAACCTCACACTGCTGGGTAAATACAATGCAGGGTAAAAAGAAGCTTAAAAGTCTTTTATCAGGGACTTCATAGTGGTGGGGTAGACATATGTATAGAAAAACACCTTTGTGCATAGAGACATGAATATGGGGTCAGGGGGCGTGGTTCTTTGATGACTTCCCATGGGCTGTCGGGGTGGTTCTGGCAACAACTGGAAAAAGCCTTCGTATTTGACAGAATCGATTTCTAACATTATACGAAATGCAATGTACCACAGAGAACTCAATGTATAGGTGTCTGGGGAGAAAACTTTACATTAGGTGTTTGAAAATTTAAGGGTTTAGTTCTTCCTTTTAACCTCACGAAATGAATTGAAAACAAGTAAGAATTGAGCTAAAATATTAATTTCTGAATTGCTTCTGAATTCTGCCTAGTGAAACTCTTTCAACTCTCACCTTGAAAAGTCAACAGCTTTGTAGAGAATCATATGTATCTGCAGATTGCTGGTATTGTCTATTGATTACAGAGAGGTCAAAGGAGTTCAGACAGTTGGGATAAGGGATGGAGAGGGAATCAATGAGCACGTAGAAAAATATGGAAAAGTGCCCATGACACTTTTACATTGAATTTGCTGCAGGATAATTTTCTCCACGGTTGGTTTGAGGTTCCTATCGAAAAGGAGCTCTGTTGGAGCGGAATATCTAAACATTGTGTAGGCTTATAATATAAAGGTTAAACTGGAGGCTTAGGGAATAGTGACATGCAAATAGTTGCCATGGAACTTTGGATCTAAAGGAACGTGCGCTGGGTAACAAGACAATTTAATTTCAGGAAAGCCAAATTTTCCCAGGTAAAAGCAGCTCTTCAGAGGTCAACTGGGATAATGTAGTTATAGGTAAATTTACTGAACGAAGTGGATGTGTTCAAGGGGATTTTAAGCCACGTCACATCTACTAAATTTATTACCCTTGGGAAAGTAAAATGTAAAAAAAAATAATATCCGCCCCCATGTGCCCAGAATTCTGATGTAAAGAGGCAAATGGGTAAGGAAGAAGAAAATGCTATTTAAAAACCTTTAGTCAGAGAGCATGGAAAGGGCCCTTTAGGGAGTATAAAATTTTTTGTGACAAGGAGTGTAAGAAAGCAATCAAACTAGCTAAAATTAATTAATGAAGTTAGGATAGCTGAAGAAAAGTATCACTACGGGGCAATTTCTAAAGCAACGATAAAGCTCCAAAAAATTACGCGCCGCAACTCGCAGGCCGCGAAAATAGCGCTATCGCGCTATTGTAACGGCGAGTTTGCTATTCCCGGGCGATTGTGCATCGGTAATTTTAAGCCCCTTTGCGAGCGATACGTATAGTATCGGCGCAAGGGCCTAAAATCCCTTCCCCCGCGCCTCTCCCAGAAGGGGGCGGGGCATACGCCCACCCCGCCCACACACCCCCCGCGGGGCGACCACCCCCTCCCGGAACCCCTCCAAGCCCCCAGCCCCAGGCCGATCCCGGGGAGGGGAAGGGAGGGAGCCGCTGGGAGGGGTGGAGGCTACCTCCAGCGGGGGCCCTGAGAAGGGCCTTGTGGGGTTAGGTGGTCCCGCAGCTCGAACCGGGGACCCCCCCCTACCCGGCCCTTTTAAGGGCCCTTGCGGCACTGACAAGTGCCTTTGGCGGGGGTCCCGAAGCTCGAACCGGACCCCCAGTGCAGCTCTTAAAAAGAGCCATTGGGGCGGAGGCGTTCTTCTTCCAGTCCCGGCGACACCATTCCGCCGAGGCCGCCGACCCCGAGAGGTAACCCTGAGGCCGCCAGGTGTACCCCCGGCGTGCGCCGGCGACCTCACACGAGGCCGAGTTGATTCCCCAACCCCACTCAGGTCGCCGATGCCAGGCAGACTCACTGCGGGCCGCCCAGTGAGCCCGCTGGCATTGCAGGCCTCAGCGGAGCCGATTGTTTGCCAAGCCGCTTCTTTTTCTTTTTCAGCCATCTACTGCGATGGCATCTGAGTTCCGCGCGGCAAGCTCTATTATATATGTTTGAAGAAATTAAATAATCCGTTCTGATTGGTCAATTTTTAATACTGCTTTACTTAACCAATCAGATTTCTGGAAGGAAAGTTCTGAATCTGTTGGTTAATGTAAAGCAAGTATTAAAATTGACAATCAGAAATCGGATTATGGATTTCTGCAAACCTATATAAAGAGAGCTGTCCGACGCGGAACTCAGATTTGCCATAGCCGTAGAGGATGAAGAAAAGGAAGAAGCGTCTGGCAACTCGGCTCCGCTGAGGACGGCGGTGGTGCCAGCGGGCTCCTGTGGCCCGCCCAGGAGTCTGCTGGCATCGGCGACCTGAGTGGGGTTGGTGTCGACAGCCGAGACGGCGCCCAAAGGGCTCTTTAAGAGCCGCCACTGGCGGAGTCCCGGTCGAGCTGCGGGACCCCCGCCAAAGTCACTGTCAGTGCCGCAAGGGCATGTCAGGGCCGCAAGGGCCCTTAAAAGGGCCGGGGAGGGGGTCCGGTTTAGAGCTGCGGGACCCTAAGCCCCAAAGGGCACTTGTAAGTGCCCGGCAAAGGCCCTGATAGGGCCGGGGAGGGGGGACCCGGTTCGAGCTGCTGGGACCCCTTAAGCCCCAAAAAGCTTTGTCAAGCCGCAAAGGGGCACTTGTAAGTGCGCCAAAGGCCCTCACAAGGGCGAGGAGGGGGGGGTCCCGGTTCGAGCTGCGGGACCCCCTAAGCCCCAAAAGGCCCTTCTCGGGCCCCGCTGTAGGAGCCTCCACCCCTCCCAGAGGCTCCCTCCCTTCCCCATCCCCGGGAGCGGCCGTGCGGGGGCTTGGATCGATGGGGTTGCCGGGGGAGGGGGTGCACGGCGGGGCGTGGTGTTTCTGCGACAACCTGATGCGGCCCCTTCCGGCAGCCCTCTAGCCTCCGTTCAGAGATGCCACGAGAGAGTGAACGGGTTGGGAGGGGCGCTGGGAAGCGGCGGTGCGGTGGTCGACGCTGCAGCGGGTGGGGTGGGGGAGTGGGCGTATCTCATAGGTGCGGGTGCGACCACCCGCCGCGGGTTTGCCGGTCCACAATCCCCGCCGCGGGGAGGTTAGTATCGGCTGACTTCGCACCTCAGGTGGCGAAGTAAAACAGCCGATACTAGCAGAGCGAAAACCAGTTACCGCCGCTTTATAAAAGAAGCGGCGGTAACAGGTAAGTATCGCAGCGAACGAAAAGGTGCGTTAATAACGCTTCGTTAACTGGTCGCGGCGTTTTCGGACTTTTATAAATACACGGGTAAACGCGATGTAGCGTTAATGTCAGCGAAAAGGCCCGCGAAAAGTAACGAACCGTTATAAAATATGCCCCTACGCCCTAAAAATTTTTTAAAGTAATATTAATAGTAGAAGATGAGGGGACTGAGAATGTGGCCACCATTTAATTAATGGGGATATTAGTTACGGAGGAGGGCGAAAAGCAAATGGACTTGAATAATTTGTTTTTCATCTGTATACACTTAGAAGATCCAAGTTACAGATCTCCTAGAGTAGTATGCATATGTTTAAAGGTATACAAGATCAAGTTCACTTGGTTAACGAGGGATATGGTACAGAAAGAACTAACATAAGGTTTAATATAATAGTTCTCTGGGATGCCGGATAAATACATCGCGGTACTTAAGGAGCTAAGTTCAGGTGTTATACTAGGTCATGTTCTAATTTTGCTGTTCCCTCATGTCCGGGGTGGCCTCTGGATTGGAAAAGGCTGTGTTATTCCAATATTCAAAAAGGGTAGTCGTTCACAGCCGGGTAATTACAGGACCTGTAAGTTTACTCAGTGGCTGGGGAAGATCCTGGAAAGTTTAATAAGGAAACATGTTCTTAGAGTATGTTTCAAGGACTGACATTATAAGTAGTAACCAGCATGGATTTAGGGAGGAAATAGATCGTGTTCAAACTAACTTGCTGGCTTTATGAGAAAAAGGAAGTAGAAATTAGACTGTGGTTATAGCAGTAGTAGATGTAGTGCTTGGATTTTGCAAAGGCGTTTGATACAGTCCCCCATAGGCGACTAATGAATAAGCGTAAGGTCTGTGGTCTGGGGAGTCACATTTGTAAAATGGAGAGAAAATTTGGTAATGAATAGGGATGCCGAGATTAGTTGTTTAAAGGGGCTTATCATTATGGACTAAAAGTGCTCTAAGTGGGTCTTTTGCCACAGGGTGCGTTGTTGGGGCCCGATTCTAATTTAATATAGTATTAATGCTTTGGAAGTGGGTGTGTCAGCAAGGGGTTCTGGGTTTTGTTGACGACACAAACACTTGTCGACCTTAAAAACTTCATAGGAGCTGTGCAATGCAACGTGCAGGGGATCTAGATAGATTATCACATTGGCTTCTAAAGTGGAAGATTGAAATTAAATGTTGCTAAATGTAACTCGGTGGATGCATTTTGGACTTACAACTACTAACTTCTTATCTAAAGGCTTTCTGTGGTTTGTTAAGTGAATCCCTGTGGAAAGGGATCTTAGGATTTTGGTGGATAACAAACTAAATGTAGCAAGCAGTTGCCAGGCGGCAACAGCCAGAGCCAGCATGGGTATTGTCTAGTTATAAGAGGAGGTATGGATTCCCCAAAAAAAGGGAGGAAAAGGATTCTCCATATTTACAAAGCATGGTAAGGCCTTCATTTGGAATATGCAGGGCAATTTTGGAACCTGTGTACAAAAAGGAATCCTTGAAATGGAAAGGGTTCGAAAGGGCACTAACTAATAAGGGATGGGGGAGCTGGAATATGAAGATGAGGGACGGAAAAAGTTAACAATTATGTACGCTGGAGAAAGGCCGCTTGCGTGGGATATGATTACTGTGTATAAATACATTAACGGGCCTACAATAAACGATCTGGGGCTTGATTCACCAACTAGAACATGTAAGAGGACAACAGGAATCCCTGCGGACTTGAAGAAAAAAGGTTTAGGCTTCAGCTCGGAAAGGGTTTTTCAAGGGAGAACGGTTAAAGCTATGGAACTGTCTTACAGTGGAAGTTGTATTGATGCATGTTCAGTGGTCAGTTTAAAAAAAAAGCTGGATGAGTTCTGCAAACAAGAAATGTTGCAAGGTTACTGGTATTGATACATAAAGTAGAGTGAGCCAGGGAAATTTTCCGATTGGCCAATTGGAGTCAGGAAGGATTTTTTCCCCTTCCATTAAATTTGGTGGTTTTTCTTTTGCCTCCTTGGATCAAACAGTATGGGCAGGAAATGAGGCTCTTGCTAGTGGGTGAATGGATGGAACGTATGTCTTTATGTCAACCAAAATATAAAAAGGATGACTATAGGCAATGTTGGTTTTCGGAAACTCTTAAACTAAAGGGAGGCGTTAAATTTGAAACGTTTTAAAATAGGAGGAGTTCTTATGACCTTAACAGATAGTTTTCCCAGTTTTCTTTTATGTGACCTTTATAGCATAGCCTGGAGGTAACCAGTAGCAGTGGGGTCCAAGAGAGAACAAAATTTAGAAGAAGAGTTCTTCTTTCCAGCTGCGGTAAATAAACTGTTTGCTCTTCTTATAATAAATTTTACATTCCCAAGTAGAATCTGAATGTGCAATCATCCCAAAACAATTCCCTAAAATATATAACCAAGCGGCAAGAGTAATCCTGCACACACCTATGAAAGTTCCAGAGAAGATTTCTGCTGAGTGCAATGGTAGACCATGGTTGGAGGTCAGATATCAAGAGTAAAAAAGCACCATGCACATCAGTCTTAAATACCATTTTGCTACACAAGCTGTAACTTCTTCAGACAAGTCTTGGTGTCTGAAGAAGGTAAAGCTTGTGTACTGAAACGTTACACTGTTTGTGTACCCTGTGTATGAAGTATTAAAATACATGGGTATTTAAGGCTGATGTGCATGGTGCTTTTCTACTCTTAAAATATATAACCCCCACCCCAGTAATGGAGCAGTAGAATCCCATAATGCTTTGTTATTAAACAGAAACCCGTTGCCAGTGAACATCATCAGAGAAAACGTAATCCTGAGCAAATATCCCTGTTCTTTCTCCAAATCAAACGACTTCGCTCTTCACATTCCAAGCTTTGATAGCTTGGGGGAATGACATCATACCCATTACCAGCTACTGAATCAACGGTGAGATGGTCCTGCTGAGAGGTATTCTGTCCTCCCGTTCTGTCATCCCTTTCGGAGAATCTATTCATTCTATTCTCTGTATTTTCTCCTGCTGATTGAAGCCTGGCAGAGTTCTCCTTCCCCTGTTATTTTCATTATAAACCAATGATATTTGAAGCTGGATCCTGCAGTTTGAATGCTATAGCTCAGCTACAGACAGTTTACCTGCAAAACTACAATATGCAGGCCCAATGTGGGATTTAACCGTGGCCCAATTAGCTGTTTCTCTTGGATCTGACTGTCCCTTTTAACAAATACATGTGTGTTGATATTGTTTTAGTGATCTCTGAATTATTTAACGTTGTGTTCTGCAGCTCTTTGCTTTGGAATAACCACTATCTTGCTGTTACAGTCAGGCAGGGATTTCAATAAGTGCAAGAAAAATAACAACAAGAAATTCATTATTATTATCATTATTACTATAATCGTTGTCTAGACTCACACACACGCACAGGTTATTTTTGCTGGTTGTCAGGTCAGCAATGTTTAGTTACAAGAGAAGATTTAAAGCGTTTAAGGGTTTTACCCGTCTTCAGGTAAAAGCAATACAGTATTAAGTGCTGTATCGAGTGGAACAACTGCAAAGACCTTGTGTGATATTTTTGATGTAAGAATTGACATTTATTTTTCTGCAATATTACGGCTCTTGTCATATTTGTTCTGAATCTGAATTTTTTTTAAATTATTCGTAATGCGTTTTTATAGGGAAGTATGATGAGACAAAGTTTGACAGAGGATTGAGCTGCAAAGTAACTTGTGTATGAGGCATACTGTACCACAGGAGGTTTCCATGGCTACCTATACTTGTACATGCTGATTGCTGCACATGCCCAGTAGCTCCTGATTTTTGTAGTAATAAGAAATGATTTAAGGATGGCTATACTTTAAAAATGAACTTTTTAAAAATGGAAAGCACCTGGGGCAGGGAGGTAGCATTTATAATTCCTACCTCATAATATTGTTTCGTTGAGGAGAAACAGCATGTACAGTTTTCATCTGCCAGGTCCTAGACTAATATAAATATATAAATCAGTACTTGGAATACCAGAGCATAAAATAAGAAATATTTCTTTAATCTCAGTTCCCCTTAAAAACAGATACACATACTAAATAAACTGTAACATATAAAGATACTAGTATCAGAGGGCTATAGTGCAAAAAAACGATCTTCTTAAAGTCCATATACATGCAAAGAGTCCATACTGTATATAGCAAGGAATAAATAAAAAATATAAAGTACACCCAACAAATGTATAACCAGGTCAGCTCCACAAGATATCACAACTATCTCATCGCTTTCTAACAGAATGTACGGCTAGTGACTCACAGAACCTCCTTTAAGATCCAGAACACTGACTGATCGACCTGTTGATCGACCTCCGTGACTAAAGAACCTCTGGCCTCGATAATCATAGATTTTAAATCTCTCTCCTGCTACCCAATAGATACCACTCCAGCACTATTCTAGACTCCAGACAAGGGAAACACACTTGGCGCTTTTGGCGTCCTCACCACTACAGATACACTCCTCACCACTACAGATCACTCCGCTAGCACACCACTGCAGGACTAAAAACGGGATCTGTTGAATATAAAAAACAATATATAAAGTGCAAATACTATAAATACTATAAATAGCATTTAATGACACCACTTGTGGTTTCGTCGCAGGTGTGACTTCATCAGGCAACATACACACATTGCTGCTGTTCATCTTTTATTGTCATTCATACACACATTGCTGCTGTTCATCTTTTATTGTCATTGGGGGGGAAAGTGTTCACCCCTTTAAAATAATATTCTGTGCATTTCACTCATGGGAACACCTTTGTGTATAATCAACAATTTGCAAAAAGGTAAGAAATGTTTTTTTGCATGACAAAATAAAGAATAAATAAAGAATAACTTCCTACAAGAGTGCTTCTTTTCAGTATTTGGCTGTATTTATGTAAAACAGAATAAGAGCATTTTGGGGCTGAAGCAATAAAATATGCAGAAGTTTGCCCACGCTATTATTATACTTAGCGACCAATCAGATATCATCTAACTACAGTAACCCAGTACAAGGGCTAAAATGTGGTTGTTTGCTGCAAATTAATAGCACAGGCAAACTTTTTGCATCAATTCCCCATGTCTGCAATAATATAAATCAAATTCCTGTCTCTAACATTATTTCTTCACATTGTCCTTTAATTCCCCCCCCCCCCTATCAAATACTATTTCATTGTAGTCTTAGAATAGTCAGGACTTTATATACAAGGCTTTCTGTATTTATCAACATGCCCTTCATGTAATCTGTGTCACAGATTGTACCATCATCAGGGGGCGTTTATTTCTGAATCCTAACAGCATACTCTGCAGGATAACAACACATCTACTAGAGATCCAACAGAAATGCTAAAAAATAGAACCCAGTCTGTGCACTATTTAATTTTCAAACTTTCATCTGGCCAATTTCTAGACTGGCGAAGACAGAAAAGAGAAGAAGGGAGTCTGATAACCAGATGAGAGATTAGCCATGGAGACAAAACAAAAAATAACAAATAAATATAGGGGATCAGTTTTGAAGTATAATAAGAAGTATAATATAAAAATGCAAGGAAGCAATATATATATAAATCAAACTATAAAATAGTTAAGACAGAATGCATCATCAATTTAAAAAAGGACAAGGGATTACAATATTTAAAGGACAATGCCACCCCTAATAATGACATTGTTTTATAAGTATGTCTTCTTAAATATTTGATTTATCCTACTTCGTCACCTGGAATCATTATCTTATTATAACTATCTATTTAACCTAAAATATAGGTTATTTTAGATTGACCATAACTGGAAAATGTAATTCTTCCCAACCACCATGTATCATTTTTTTTGTTGATCTTTCTCCTATTTCTTTAGATATCCAATCTAAAACTTCTTCTATTCAGCTGTCAATCAAGTTCCTTGATCTCAAAACTATTCTTCTGTGAGTAAGTTTTACTGTAGTTGGAATGGTGACAGAGTTTTGACAGTTGGAATGCTGTATGCTGTGTGGCAGGCTTTGACGTTGGTTGTGGGGGAAAAGTCAGGTTGGATGGAAGTGGGAGTGGTTAAAAAAGGGAGGGGGGATACTGCTCCTAAACAAAATGTGTGTTGGATTGAAGGCATGCAGCGACACACACAAATCAGAGTAAGTGCTACTTACTCTACATGTATTCAATTATAGATTAAGATGAGGCAAAGTCATTTTTTCAGTATAGTGTCCCTTTAATATAATTTTCCTATGTGGATAGATATTATATTAGTGTGGGTTTTATGTTGTCTGAGAATAAAGACACCAAGACCCACTTTTTGGCAAACAAATAGATAATCCTTCTCCCTTTTAGCTTTCCAATGCGAACGCTATTACAATGTAGATCTAAGAATGCAGAAAGAAAAAAACACTGACGGCCCAGATGGTAATCCGGTAATTAATGAGCTTTCATTGTTCTCCTCATTTTTCTGTCTCTTGAAAAGATTTAAGTAATTTTGTAATTTCTACATATGGAACAAAGCAGATCAATTCGTGGAAGTTTTAAAAAGGGACATGGAATAAATTATTGTTTCAAAGAAAATATCACACAGAGATGTACAATATGCAGAGCAACATAGTAGGGCATTGAGTCTAGTTAACCAACCGACTTTCACAATCATATTACGATCAATTTTATGATGCAATATGAATAGAAGTGTCTTCTCCGCATGTTGGATAATATCGGCCCTGTGTATGGGCACCTTAAGAGATGCAGGGAGATGTAAAAATGTTCTTATCGTTAAAAATGGTGCTAATTTTGCCCCAGCCAATCAGATGTTAGCTTTGAAATGCTAAATAACATCTGATTGGTTGGGGAAAAATTAGCACCGTTTTTAATGATAAGAACATTTATTACATCTCCCTGATGTATTGGACCTTTATTAGTAACATGTTGTTATTAAGAAGATGCTAGACAGTGTTCAGCGCAGCACCTTTGTTGAAGATATTACCTTTACAATTGTATTCAAGACTGTAAATTTCAAGTCTAATGTATCAAGCATCATATAAATCAAAAAGATAGTTCAGATCGAACTACAAGCACAGGGCAGCGAACATGTCCTTGTGTCTGCATTTAGCCAACAGAGAAAATACATTTGTTCTCTGAGAGACCATCCCAGGCAGATCCATCTAACAGATTCCACTTTCGTACTTTCTTATGTATTACACTGAAATAAGTTTTTGATCCTGTGTTTGATATTGGGGGAATTAGGACCTACTAGAATTCATGGTTGGTAAGATTATATAAAAAAACTAAATTAAAAAGCTTAAAGGGCATGTCCACCCCCCAAACTAAAATTTTACCAACTACTGGCCCCACTGTAAAAAATAAAAAAATCCTTACCTTACATCCTTGTTCCTTGTGGTTCTCCTGTTCTGCCTCTTGGAAGTGCAGGAAACTGCTGGGTAGGAGCTGTCAGTTGCCTCTCCTGTGCTGTAGCTTGTCTAGCCTCATCAAGGTATGAGGCATGCTCAGTAGAGCCCTTTTCCCCCCTTCCCCCCCTTCCTCCTCCTTCCCGATCCCTCTGTGGTCTGGCAGTAGTGTAGCTTTAAGCTTGAGCTACAATGCAGGGGAATGTACCTGTTAGCTCGCGCTGATGGCCAGAGCCCGGAACCACCTTGTCTATATTTAGTTTCAAATTGGTCTCCTCCTTCTTTACTTACACCGCCACTCTCTTTCCGAGCACCGTTTTCATTACTTGCAGCCGCGGCGTGTGTTGGCTGCTCTCACCAATCCATCCGCGGCTGCCGGTTCCGGGCCCCTGCTTGCAGTTCCGACGGCAGGGTTAGCTGGACCAGAACAGCGGAGGATCGAGCAGGTGTAAGTAAAGAGGAGAGCGATTTGAAGTTATAATATAGCGGTTGGGTGGTGGGAGGGGTATCCCACTACATTCCGTAAAAAGTTTTTAGAAGGGGTGGCATTAAAAAGTTGATCTAAGTTGTACTTCTAAAACGTTAAAGAGGGTATGTTCCCTCTTAAAACAAAAACTGGTCAATTGTGAGAGATGGATGTGGGAGGTGACACAACCCAGATGACAAACGTAACCTGGTCTTGTGTCGATCGGGCGCTGCGTGTACTTGTGGTTGCGGGGACTTTTTTGGGTGGATACAAATTTTCGAAGGTTTGATTTTATGGGACTATTTTCGATGCAGTTCGAAAATGTCTTCGAACATGCTGAAAATCCTCGAAATCCGATACTGGGAATCCGAAAACGAATGAAACTATGTAGTTCAGCCATCTATAGTCAATTGTCAGTTGACCTGCCCCCAACTGATATATTTTGCACATATGTACAGCCTGCAACTCATTTAATAGTAATGATAATTATTGTCCCCATTTCTGTCACAGCAACTGGCCCCCCTCCATGCAGTCAATCAATATGTGGAACAACTGACATCACAACCAATGACTGACTGCTTTTTCCCTGCTGCCTCTCTGTCGCATGCTCAAGCTTTAAAAAGCTAACTGAGCAGAGAAGGAGGCGGATACCTTTGCCAGAATGGAATAGAACTAATCATTAAATATCTGGTTACAAATACATGTAATATACTGGTAAAAATAGCAGTTGGGGTTGCGGGCAAATAACTGACAGTCACCAGTTTTTAAACATTTAAACACAGTTTTAAAACATGGACATACCTGTAAAGTCCACGTGTGTATTTCGTTTGTATAAAGTCAATTACCCCCCACCACTTACCCAAACTGGGGATGTAAGGCTAACCTAAAAGCTGTTATCCTCACATTTTGATGTGGTAACCTCCTCTGAGCATGTCGCTGTTGCGAGCTAGAAGAGGGAGGGGGAAACCGTTTTAAGACAGGGGAAGAAAAAACCAGCAATTTTATGCACCAACTATTGTATTTTGGGGTTGGGGGTGGTGTCCTCTCTTTTTTTGTTTTTTTAGTCTGTTTGTGGGAATCCTCGGCTGTTGTGGGGTTGTGTTTTGTGGTTGTTTTTTTGTGCGCAGCAACAAGGGTGACCTATAAGGGTGACGGAGGAGTGGGGTTTTGTGTGAAAGACGGTTGTGGGGTGGGGTTTGGCTTGGCGCAGATAGAGAGAGGCAAAAACCGGAAAACGGAGGCAAGGAGACAAAGCACACAGACAGGGAAAACGCAAAAGAGCAGCCCGGGGGGAGGCCAGGGAAAACGGCAAAAAGACAGGCACACGAAACCAGAAAAAACGGCAAAAAGGACAAACACACAAACAGGGAAAAAGGCAAAAAAGCGAAAAAAAGGAAACAGGGGGAAAAGCAAAAGACAGAAACCGGGAAGGAAACGGGAAAAGACAGGAACCGACAGGGAAGAACGCAAGAGACGAACCCGGAACAGGGAAACGGGCAAAGAAGGGCAACACGGGAGGGGAACCAGGGGGAAGACGGAGGAGGAGACGAGGAACGACACACGGGGGCGACAGGGAAACTGGCAGAAGAGGACAGGGCACACGGGGAGAGCCAGGGGAACTGCAAAGATAGCAGACGGGCCGGGGGAAACGGGAAGAACGGGCGAAGAAGACAGAACACACTGGGACCGGGAAGAACGGGCAGGAGAAGAGCCAGGACACACGGGGAAACATGGGGAAAACGGCAAAAAGACAGAACACCGGGAAGCAGGTGAAGAACGTGCAAAGAAAGCAGTAACACACGGGGAACAGGGGCCCCTGTTCCCCGTGTGTTACTGCTTTCTTTGCACGTTCTTCACCTGCTTCCCGGTGTTCTGTCTTTTTGCCGTTTTCCCCATGTTTCCCCGTGTGTCCTGGCTCTTCTCCTGCCCGTTCTTCCCGGTCCCAGTGTGTTCTGTCTTCTTCGCCCGTTCTTCCCGTTTCCCCCGGCCCGTCTGCTATCTTTGCAGTTCCCCTGGCTCTCCCCGTGTGCCCTGTCCTCTTCTGCCAGTTTCCCTGTCGCCCCCGTGTGTCGTTCCTCGTCTCCTCCTCCGTCTTCCCCCTGGTTCCCCTCCCGTGTTGCCCTTCTTTGCCCGTTTCCCTGTTCCGGGTTCGTCTCTTGCGTTCTTCCCTGTCGGTTCCTGTCTTTTCCCGTTTCCTTCCCGGTTTCTGTCTTTTGCTTTTCCCCCTGTTTCCTTTTTTTCGCTTTTTTGCCTTTTTCCCTGTTTGTGTGTTTGTCCTTTTTGCCGTTTTTTCTGGTTTCGTGTGCCTGTCTTTTTGCCGTTTTCCCTGGCCTCCCCCCGGGCTGCTCTTTTGCGTTTTCCCTGTCTGTGTGCTTTGTCTCCTTGCCTCCGTTTTCCGGTTTTTGCCTCTCTCTATCTGCGCCAAGCCAAACCCCACCCCACAACCGTCTTTCACACAAAACCCCACTCCTCCGTCACCCTTATAGGTCACCCTTGTTGCTGCGCACAAAAAAACAACCACAAAACACAACCCCACAACAGCCGAGGATTCCCACAAACAGACTAAAAAAACAAAAAAAGAGAGGACACCCCACCACCCCCAACCCCAAAATCAATAGTTGGTGCAAAAATTGCTGGTTTTTTTCCTTCCCTGTCTTAAAAGGTTTCCCCCTCCTCTTCTAGCCTCGCAACCAGCGACATGCTCAGAGGAGTTACCACCTCAAAATGTGAGATAACAGCTTTTTAGGTTAGCCTTACATCCAGTTTGGGTAAGTGGTGGGGGGGTAATTGATTATACAACGAAATACAACGTGGACTTTACAGGTATGTCCATGTTTAAAACTGTTTATTGTTTAAAAATGGTGACTTATCTGTTATTTGCCCACAACCCAAACTGCTATTTTAACCAGTATATTACATGTATTTGTAACCAGATATTTAATGATTAGTTCTATTCCATTCTGGCAAAGGTATCCGCCTCCTTCTCTGCTCAGTTAGCTTTTTAAAGCTTGAGCATGCGCGAGAGGCAGCAGGGAAAAAGCAGTCAGTCATGGTTGTGATGTCAGTGTCACATATTGATTGACTGCATGGAGGGAGGGCCAGTTGCTGTGACAGAAATGGGGACAATATTATCATTATATTAAATGAAGTTGCAATGTATTGTGCAAATATATCAGTTGGGGGCAGGTACTGACAATTGACTATAGATGGCTGAAACTACATAGTTCTCTCGTTTTCGGATTCCCAGTATCGGATTTCGAGGATTTTCAGATGTTCGAAGACATTTTCGAAATGATCGAAAATAGCTCCCATAAATCAAACCTCGAAAATTTGTCCACCCAAAAAGTCCCCGAACACACAAGATACCGCAGAAGGATCAGAAGCCAAAACCAGGGTTAGTGTTGTTCTGGGTTGTGTCACCCTCCCCTCCATCTCTCAAATGACCAGTTTTTGTTTTAAGAGGGAACATACCCTTTAACGTTTTAGAAGTACAACTTAGATCAACTTTTTAAGTGTCCACCCCTTCTAAAAACTTTTTAGGCAATGTAGGGGATACCCTCCCACCACCCAACCGCTATATTATAACTTCAAATCGCTCTCCTCTTTACTTACACCTGCTCGATCCTCCGCTGTTCTGGTCCAGCTAACCCTGCCCGTCGGAAACTGCAAGCAGGGGCCCGGACCGGCAGCCGCGTGTTGATTGGCTGAGAGCAGCCAATCACAGCCGCGGCTGCCAGTAATGAAAACGGTGCTTCGGAAAGAGGTGGCGCCCGTGTAAGTAAAGAAGGAGGAGCAATTTGAAACTAAAATAGAAAGGTGGTTCGGGGGTCAGGGAGGGTAATCCCCTGCATGTAGTCTCAAGCTGTTAAAGCTACACTACTGCAACCACAGAGGGATCGGGAAGAGGAGGAGGGGAAGGGGGGAAAAGGGCTCTACTGAGCATGCCTCATACCTTGATGAGGCGAGACAAGCTACAGACACAGGAGATGCAACTGACAGCTCCTACCAGCAGTTTCCTGCATCTTCCAAGAGGCCAGCAAACAGTGAGAACCCACAAGGAACAAAGGTGTAAGTAAAGAAGGAGAGCGATTTTGAAGTTATAAATATAGCGGTTGGGGGTGGGAGGGTATCCACTACATTGCCTAAAAAGTTTTTAGAAGGGGTGGACATTAAAAAAGTTGAATCTAAGTTGTACTTCTAAAACGTTAAAGGGTATGTTCCCTCTTAAAACAAAAAACTGGTCAATTGTAGAGATGGGATGTGGGTCTGACACGAACCCAGATACAACACGTAACCCCTTGGTTCTGAATCCGGACGGATCCTTCTGATTTTGGGACTTTGGAACAAATTTTCGAAGGTTTTTGATTTTATGGAGCTATTTTCGATCATTTTCGAAAATGTCTTCGAACATTCTGAAAATCCTCGAAATTCCGATATCTGGGAATCCGAAAACGGAATGAAACTATGTAGTTTCAGCCATCTATAGTCAATTGTCAGTTACCTGCCCCCAACTGATATATTTTGCACATTATTACCTGCATTACTTACATTTAATATTTAATGATAATTATTGTCCCCATTCTGTCACAGCAAGCTGGCCCCTCCCTCCATGCAGTCAATCAATTATGTGACAACTGACATCACAACCAATGACTGACTGCTTTTTCCCTTGCTGCCTCTTCTGCGCATGCTCAAGCTTATAAAAAGCTAACTGAGCAGAGGAAGGAGGCGGATACCTTTGCCAGAATGGAATAGAACTAATCATTAAATATCTGGTTACAAATACATGTAATATACTGGTAAAAATAGCAGTTGGGGTTGCGGGCAAATAACTGACAAGTCACCAGTTTTTAAACATTTAAAAACAGTTTTAAACATGGACATACCTGTAAAGTCCACGTTGTATATTCGTTGTATAAGTCAATTACCCCCCACCACTTACCCAAACTGAGGGATGTAAGGCTAACCTAAAAAGCTGTTATCTCACATTTTGAGTGTGGTAACTCCTCTGAGCATGTGCAAGCTTGCAGAGCTAGAAGAGGAGGTGGAAACCTTTTAAGACAGGGAAGGAAAAAAAACAGCAATTTTCTGCACCAACTATTGTGATTTTGGGGTTGGGGGGTGGTACCTAGATAAAATTTTTAATTTGAAGGCAAACAGGCACACTAAAATTTCAACTTGACTAAGTTTTACAGACTAAAGCTGTAAAAGTGAAATACAAAGCCTAAAAGCCTTTTGGAAAACTTTTAGGCAAGAAGTAGCAGTAGCACAGTGGGTGGAAGCCATTTTGAAGAACTTTCAGGAAGGAAGTAGCAGTAACACACTGGGTGGAAGCCATTTTGAAGAACTTTCAGGAAGGAAGTAGCAGTTGCACACTGGGTGGAAGCCATTTTGAAAACCTTTCAGGAAGGAAGTAGCAGTAACACACTGGGTGGAAGACATTTTGAAGAACTTACCGGAAGGAAGTAGCAGTAACACACTGGGTGAAAGACATTTTGAAGAACTTTCAGGAAGGAAGTAGCAGTAACACACTGGGTGGAAGCCATTTTGAAGAACTTTCAGGAAGGAAGTAGCAGTAACACACTGGGTGGAAGACATTTTGAAGAACTTTCAGGAAGGAAGTAGCAGTAACACACTGGGTGGAAGACATTTGGAAGAACTTTCAGGAAGGAAGTAGCAGTTGCACACTGGGTGGAAGACATTTTGAAGAACTTTCAGGAAGGAAATAGCAGTAGCACACTGGGTGGAAGCCACTTTTCATCAAAGCTGTGTTGCCACACCTTTTTCCAACCAATCAGCAGTTGATCGAGAGAAGGTTGGGAAACTGGAAATCCAACTAAATGATAAACATCTTAAGAGTTGTTGCATTATGGCTAACTTAATTTCCAATACGCTGTTTGAATTCCAAGTTTGGGTATTTGCAAAGGGCAATGCATGGATAACTTATAACTTAAAATATTGTCCCTGTGTAATATTCTCGAGCAGGGCTGCTTAAATTGTGTCTTGGCAAAAAAAAATGTTTCTCTTATTGACAGAATATAATTTTGAAGGGATATAACGTGTCTCTCTTTTTTACACTGTGGAGGAAATATGATTTCATGCTTCTATACTACAATCCATCTACATCAGTGCAAAATAAAAAAGCATTTTTTGGATGTAGGAAAATAAATCATAATGTCCCTTGCAGCAGTGGGGATGGGAAATGATAAACGGATTGCTAGAGCACCTGCTGGAATGATGATTTTTACACTGTAATTACCTGCCAGACAATGAAAATATACCAACAGCCATGTTCTACCAATTCTACCCATCACCTCAATGATAAAATAAATATATACACCAGGGGATGTATTTGGTTTAAATAGTGAGGGTAGCCTACGAATGGTTACCTCTGGCAACCAATCTAAGGTTGCTACTTTGACCATTAAGTGTTCCCTCAACAAAACCAAGTGGGGGAAGATTTCATCAGGGCAAAGCATCAAGAGGCGCATTGCTCCTGCTCAGGAGTTAAAGTCAGGACAACCATTGTTTAATAAAGACATGCGCCCATCAAGTCAAACCTTTTCACCCCCCTTTTTAACCCTACCTTACAGTTGATCCAGAGAAAGGCAAAATAACTCAGCTAAAAAAGGGTGGGAAATTCCTGCCTGACTCCAAATGGCAATCGGAAAGTATCCATGGATCAACCAGAACTACAGTATATGTATTAATACCAGTAATCCTCAATATTATATAGTATCCCTGTACAAACCAGAACTACAGTATATGTATTAATACCAGTAATTCTCAATATTATATAGTATTCCTGTACCAACCAGAACAACAGTATATGTATTAATACCAGTAATTCTCAATATTATATAGTATCCCTGTACAAACCAGAACTACAGTATATGTATTAATACCAGTAATTTTCAAATATTATATAGTATTATATAGTATCCCAGTTATCAACCAGAACTACAGTATTGTATTAATACAGTAATCTCAATATTATATAGTATCACTGTACACAACCAGAACTACAGTATATGTATTAATTCCAGTATTCTATATATTAAATGGACTCTGTAGCCAACCGGAACTACAGTATATTATTAATACAGTAATTCTCAATTATATATAGTATCCTGTAAAACCAGAACTACAGTATATATTAATACCAGTAATTCTCATATGATTATATAGTATCCCCGTACCCAACAGAATCCAGTATATGTATTAATACCAGTAATTCTCATATTATATAGTATCCTGTACCAACCAGAACTCAGTATATGTATTAATACCAGTAATTCACAATATTATATAGTATCCCTGTTACCAACCAGAAACTACATATATGTATTAATACCAGTAATCTCATATATTATATAGTATCCAATTCAAACCAGAACTAACAGTATATGTATTAATACCAGTAATTCTAACATATATAATAGTATCGCCTGTACCAACCGAACTACAGTATATGTATTAATACCAGAATTCTCAAATTATATAGTATACCCTGTACCAATCCAGAACTACAGTATAGTATTAATACCAGTAAATCTCAGATATATAAGATCCCTGACCAACCAGAGACAACAGTATATGTATAATACCAGTAATTCTCAAGATTGATTATGGATCACCGTACAACAACCAGAAACTATAGTATAGGTATAATACCAGGTAATTCCAATCTAATAGTATCCCTGTACCAACCAGAACTATAGTATATTGTATAATACCAGAATTCTCAATATTATAGATCCCGGTGTACCAACAGAAACAGTATATTATAATAGCTAGTATTCGCAATATTATATAGTATCCCTGTACCAACCAGATCTACAGTATATGTATTAATGCCAGTAATTCTCAATATTATATAGTATCCCTGTACCAACCAGAACTACAGTATATGTATTAATACCAGTAATTCTCAATATTATATAGTATCCCAGAACTACAGTATATGTATTAATACCAGTAATTATCAATATTATATAGTATACCAGTACCAACCAGAACAACAGTATATGTATTAATACCAGTAATTCTCAATATTATATAGTATCTCTGTATCAACCTGAACTACAGTATATGTATTAATACCAGTAATTCTCAATATTATATAATATCCCTGTACCAACCAGAACTACAGTATATGTATTAATACCAATAATTCTCAATATTATATAGTATCCCTGGATCAATCAGAACTACAGAATATGTATTAATACCAGTAATTCTCAATATTAAATAGTATCTCTGTACCAACCTGAACTACAGTATATGTATTAATACCAGTAATTCTCAATATTATATAGTATCCCCGTACCAACCAGAACTACAGTATATGTATTAAACCCTGGATAAATAAAAGCAATAAGTTCAATAAGTTGGCCAAATTATTTTAAGCCCAGTCACCACGTCAAAGTTGCTTTCTTTAACTGGGTCCTAACCTACTGGTACTTGCCTTTTTGGCTACATGAGCTACATGAGTTTAAAGTACCTTGCTCAAACGAGCACATGACCTAACTCTGGGTGGAGTACAATTCCCCAGAAGGCTTGGTCAAACCTTCAATGTAACACACAATGTATAGAAAATTGGGCTGTTGTACATCCATATTAAAGTGCAACTAGAGACCAAAAATATAATACATACAAAAACAGAATTCTAGTGCACAAACAATTCTAATTGTATATTGGCTACCTCCATAAGGTTGCTACTACAAACAGCCTGCTAAACCCTGGATAAATAAAAGCAACTAGTTAAATAAATTGGCCAAATTATTTTAAGCCCAGTCACCACGTCAAGGTTACTTTCTTTAACTGGGCCACATATATCTATTGAGGAAGAGAACAGTTGGTTAAAAGTAGGGGCTCTGGAATGCATTTCTGATTGGTGGAGGGGGGGGGTAGAGAAATAGAGAGACGGTACAAACACACCAAGGAAATGTGGACTGTGTCCATTCTTTAAAGGGCAAGTCCAGCCCTGAAATGAAAACTTACATACAGGTAAGTCACCCCCCAAAACCCTAAACAGTAATAGTTTAAAATCTGAAAAATATAAGTCTAACCTGAAATCCTGCACAATGTCCTGTTTCCCCTGTTTCTGCTTCCTGGTTCTTCCAGTTAGTAACTGTCAGTTATGGATTTGACAGTTGACATCACAGCCAATGACTGAATGTTAATCCCCTGTCTGCCTCTTCTGAGCATGCCCAGGCTCAGTACAGGTTTCTAAATTGCTCAGTTTCCATGAGGCCTCCAGGAGCATAGCAGGCATACAGTAATGAATTCATAGGACAAACTATGATATATCAACGTATTTTAAAGAGGCCATTCTTTCTAAAAGATGTTCTTATGAGGGTGGAGTTGTCCTTTAAAGAATTTTTTTTTTAATATATTATCTTGGTGTCATTAAAGTTCCCCTTTATCTTGGACTTGAAAATATTCCTATACAGGGCTGTGAAGTTGGTCCATAAATCCTTTGATTATCTCTTCCCTGTGTTTAATATGATTGTAATATAATATACTGTATATTACATGTTAATTGAAAGAGATTAATGAACAAAACATGCACAGGATTTCATAACCAGCACTTAGCAATTTTAATGCTATATAATGATGGTGTCTGCTTATCGGTACAAACTAAAGAACTACTGGCTAAAATGCTGATACACTAATATAAATTTAATAGCATATCAAATTCATTTATTTAATGAGCCAAGCAAATTTTAAATTATTGTGAGAATTGGTTATAGAGATGACAATAGTCACTGGGCTTTATTCTTATAGCAGGGCAGGACATTTTAACTTTGACTAATATCTGGGAAATGTCCTATTTCCCAGATAAGAGTCATAGTTAGTAAAGTCCTTCATACAATATGATAATATAATAATACACCACCATCCAAACCATGGAATTAAATTATGTTTCAAAGAAAGAAAATATCCCACGAGATTACAAAATGCAGAGCAACATAAGTTAGGGCATTGAGTCTATGTAAACCCAACCCGACTTTCACATCATATTACGATCAATTGATGATTTTGGACATATGAATAGAAGTGTTCTTATCCGCATGTTGGATAAATCGCCCTGTGTATGGGCACCTTAAGATGCAGGGAGATGTACAAATGTCTTCTAAGTTAAAAATGGTGCTATTTTGCCCCAGCCAATCAGATTTAGCTTTGAAATGCTAAATAACATCTGATTGGTTGGAGGCAAAATTAGCACCGTTTTTTAATGATAAGAACATTTATAACATCTCCCTGAATGGTATTGGACCTTTATTAGAAACATGTTGTTATTAAGAAGATGCTAGACCAGTGTTCAGCAACCTTTGTTGGCAAGGCTATTACCTTTACAAATGGGTATTCAAGGACTTAAAATTTCACGTCTAATGTATCAAGCAGCATCAATTAATCAAAAAGATAGTTCAGGATCGAACTACAAGCACAGGGCAGCGAAAATGTCCTTGGTCTGCATTTAGCCAACAGAGGAAAAATACATTGTTTGCTGAAGAGACCATCACCAGGCCGAAGATCCATCTAACCAGCTTCCACTTCGTACTGTCTTATGTATTACACTGAAATAAGTTTTTGATCCTGTGTTTGATAGTGGGGGAAATTAGGACCTACTAGAATTCATGGTGGTAGATTATATAAAAAAACTAAATTAAAAAGCCTTTAAAGGGCATGTCCACCCCCCAACTAAAATTTACCAAATTACTGGGGGCCCCACACTGTAAAAAATAAAACAAAGCCTTACCTTACATCCTTGTTCCTTGTGTGTTCTCACGTTTGCCTCTTCGAAGGGCAGGAAAAACGCTACGGTTATAGGAGCTGTCAGTGCCTTCCTGTTGCTTGTAGGTTGTCTAGCCTAATCAAGGCATGAGGCATGCTCAGTAGAGCACCTTCCCCCCCCTCCCTCCCTCCTTCCCGATCCCTCTGTGGCTGGGCAGTAGTTAGCTTTAAAAGCTTGAGCACACTGCAGGGGATACCCTTCCCACCCCCAACACTCTATTAGTAGTTCAAAATGCTCTCCTTCTTTACTTACCACCACCTCGTTCCAGCACGGTTCATTACTGGCAGCCGCGGGCTGTGATGGCTGCCTCTCAGCCAATTCACAGACGCGGCTGCCGGTCCGGCCACCCTGCTTGCAGTTCCGACGGACGGGGTGGTAGCTGCGACCAGGAACAGCGGAGGATCGAGCAGGTGTAAGTAAGAAGGGAAGCGATTTGAAGTGATAAATATTAGCGGTTGGGGGTGGGGGGTAATCCACTACCTTGCCTAAAAAGTTTTTAGAAGGGTGGACATTAAAAAAGTTGAATTCTAAGTTGGTTCTGAAAAACGGTTAAAGGGTATCGTCCCTCTTTAAAACAAAAAACTGGTCAATTGGAGAGATGGGATGTGGGTCTGACACGAACCCAGATACAACACGTAACCCATTGGTTCTGAATACGGACGGATCCTTCTGATTTTGGGACTTTGGAACAATTTTAGAAGGGGTTTTTGTTTATGGAGTATTTGAGATCATTTTCGGAAAATGTCTCGAAAACATTCGAAAAACCTCGAAATCCGATATCTGGGAATCCGAAAACGGGAATGAAACTATGTAGTTTCAGCCATCTATAGTAAATTGTCAGTTACTGCCCCCCAACTGATAGAATTTTGCACATGAATTTTACCTGCATTACTTACATTTAATATTTACTGATAATTATTCCCCATTCTGTCAACGCAAGCTGGCCCCTCCCTTCCTGCAGTAAATCAATGTGGACAAACTGACCATCACAACCAATGATGATGCTTTTCCTTGCTGCCTCTTAATGCGCCATGCTCAAGCTTATAAAAAGGCTTAACTGAGCAGAGGAAGGAGGCGGATACCTTTGCCAGATGGAATTAGAACTAATCATTAAAGATTCTGTTACAAAATACATGTAATTACTGGTTTAAAAATAGCAGTTGGGGTTGCGGGCAATAACGACAAGTCACCAGTTTTTAACATTTAAAAACAGTTTTTAAAAACTGGGACTAACTGTAAGTCCAGGTTGTATATTCGTTGTATAAGTCAATTACCCCCCACCACTACCCAAACTGAGGGGATGTAAGGCTACCTAACAAGCTGTTATCTTTCACAGTTTGAGTGTGGGGTAAACTCCTCTGAGCATGTGGCAAGCTGGCAGAGATTAGAAGCGGAGGTGGAAACCCTTTTAAGGAAAAAACAGGGAAGGAAAAAACCAGGCAATTATGCACCAAAAATATTGTGATTTTGGGGTTGGGGGGTGGATACCTAGATAAAATCTTTAATTTGATGAGGCAAACAGGCCACTAAAATTTCAAACTATGATAAGTTTTACAGACTAAAGCGGTTAAAAGTGAAATGACAAAGCCTTAAAAGCCTTTTGGAAAACTTTTAGGCAAGGAAGTAGCCACGTATTTTAGCACAGGGGGGATGGAAGACCATTTTGAAGAACTTTCAGGAAGGAAGTCAGCGAACACACTGGTGGAGACCATTTTGAAGAACTTTCAGCGAAGGAAGTTAGCCAGTTGACAATGGGTTGGGATGAGCCATTTGAAAACCTTCAGGAAGGAAAACAAGTGCAGTTAACAACTGGGTGGAACATTTTGGAAGAAACTTACCGGAAGGGAAAGAGTAGCGTAACCACACTGGGTGGAAAGACATTTGAACGAAACTTTCAGGAAGGAAGGTAGAAGTAAGGAGAAAATAGCAGTAAGCACACTGAGAGTAGATGAAGCCATTTTTGAAGAACTGTCAGGAAGGAGGACAGATAGCCAGTAAACACGCGCGGTACTGGGTGGAAGACCTTTTGAAGAACTTTGCAGAAGTGAATCAGGGAAGGACAGTAGCGAGAGAAATTGCTAACCACACTGGGTGGAGGACATTTGGAAGAACTTTCAGGAAGGAAGTAGCAGCTTGCACACTGGGATGGAAGCCATTTTGAAAGCAACTTCAGGAAGGAAGTAGCAGTAGTAACACACTGGGGTGAAGACATTTTGAAAGAACTTTCAGGAAGGAGACAGATCACGCGTTGCAATGGATGGACATCCAGTTTGACAGAATTTCAGGAAGGAGAGTAGCAAGTAACACACGGGTGGAAGACATTTTGAAGAACTTCAGCGAACGGATAGGTATGGAAAGTAGCAGAACACCACTGGGTGTGCCTGTAAGAACCATTTGGAAGAACTTCAGGAAGGACGGAAGTAGTAGCAGTAACACCACTGGGTGAAAGACATTTTGACGAACTTTCAGACGGAAGACGGAAGTAGCAGTAAGCAATGTTGAGGTGTGGAAAGACATTTTGAAGAACTTTCAGGAAGAGAGTAGCCCAGTAACACACTGGGTGGAGACATTTGAAGATAGAACTTTCAGCGAAGGAAGTCAGCCAGTAAAACCACTGCGGGTGGAAGCATTTTGACGAAGAACTTTCAGGAAGGAAGTAGCAGTGTGCACAACACTGGGTGGAAGCCATTTGAAAAACTTTCAAGCGAAGAGGAAGTAGCGAGTAACACAAGACGGTTGGAAGACATTTGGAAGAATTTCAGGAAGGGGAGTAGTAGAGTAACACACTGGGTGTGTAAGCATGTCGAAGAACTTCAGGAAGCGTACTAGCAGTTGCACATGAGTGCTGGAATGCCCATTTTGAAGAACTTTCCAGGAGGTAGTAGCAGTTAACACACTGGATGGAAGACATTTTAAAGGAACTTACCGGAAGGAAAAGTAGCAGTAACCACACTGGGGTGGAAGACAATTGGAAGAACTTTCAGGAAGGAAGTAGCATGTTGCACACTGGGTGGAAGCCATTTTTGAAAAACTTTCAGGAAGGAAGTAGCAGTAAACACACTGGGGGTGGAAGACATTTGGAAGAATTTCAGGAAGGGAAGTAGTAGTAACACACTGCGGGGTGGAAGACATTTTGAAGAACTTTCAGGAAGGAAGTAGCAGTTGCACAACATGATGAGGAAGCCATTTTGAAGAGCTTTCAGGAAGGAAGTAGCAGAACACACTGGGTGGAAGACATTTTAAAGAACTTACCGGAAGGAAGTAGCAGTAACACACACTGGGTGGAAGACATTTTAAAGAACTTTCAGGAAGGAAGTAGAGAGCAGTAACACACTGGGTTGGAAGACATTTGAAGAACTTTCAGGAAGGAAATAGCAGTAGCACACTGGGTGGAAGCCATTTTCATCAAAGCTGTGTTGCCACACTTTTTCCAAAACATATCAGCAGTTGATCGAGAGAGAGGTTGGGGAAACTGGAAATCCAACTAAATGATAAACATCTTAAGAGTTGTTGCATTATGGCCTAAACTTAATTTCCATACGCTGTTTGAATTCCAAGTTTGGGTATTTTGCAAAGGGCAATGCCATGGATAACTTATAACTTAAAAAATATTGTCCCTGTGTAATATTTTCTCGAGCAGGGCTGCTTAATTATGTGTCTTGGCAAAAAAACAAAAGTTTCTTCTATTGACAGAATATATTTAAGGGATAAAGTGTCTCTCTTTTTACACTGTGGAGGAAATATGATTTCATGCTTCTATACTACAATCCATCTACATCAGTGCAAAATAAAAAAAGCATTTTTGGATGTAGGAAAATAAATATAATGTCCCTTGCAGCAGTGGGGATGGGAAATGATAACGGATTGCTAGAGCACCTGCTGGAATGATTGTTTTTACACTTGTATTACCTGCCAGACAATTGAAAATATACCAACAGCCATGTTCTACCAATTATACCCATCACCTCAATGAAAAATAAATATAACACCAGGGGATGTATTTGGTTTAAATAGTGAGGGGTAGCCTCGAAGGTTACCTTCTGGGCAACCAATCTAGGTTGCTACTTTGACCATAAGTGTTCCCTCACAAAAACCAAGTGGGGGAAGATTCATCAGGGCAAGCATCAAGAGGCGCATTGCTCCTGCATCAGAAGTTAAAGTCAGGACAACCATTGTTTAATAAAGACATGCGCCATCAAGTCAAACCTTTCACCCCCCTTTTAACCCTACCTTAAAGTTGATCCAGAGAAAGGCAAAATAACTCAGCTAAAAAAGGGTGGGAAATTCCTGCCTGACTCCAAATGGCAATCGGAAGTATCCATGGATCAAACCAGAACTACGTAGTAATGTATTAATACCAGTAATCCTCAATATATATAGAGATCCCTGTACAACCAGAACTACAGTATATGTATTAATACAGTAATTCTCATATTATATTAGTATGTCCTGTACCAACCAGAAAAACAGTATATGTATTAATACCAGTAATTCTCAAATTATTAGTATCCCGTACAAACCAGAAACTACAGTATATGTATTAATACAGTAATTTTCAATATTATATAGTATCCCCTTAAACCAAGAACTACATATGGTATGTAATACCAGTAACTCTCAATATTATATAGTATCCCTGTACCAACCAGAAACTACAGTATATGTATAATCCCGTAAATTCTCAATATTATATGGATCCCTGACCAACAACTACAGTATATATTAATACCAGTAATTCTCAATATTATATAGTATCCCTGTACAACCAGAACTACAGATATGTATTATACCAGTAATTCTCAATGTTATATAGTATCCCCGTACCACCAACCAGAACTACAGTATATGATTAATACCAGTAATTCATCAATATTAATAGTATCCCTGTACCAACCAAAAACTCAGTAGTATAATACCAGTAATTCTCAATTATATTAGTATCCTCGTACAACCAGAACTACATATATGTATAATACCAGTAATTCAATTAATAGTATCCCTTCAACCAGAACTAAAGTTATAGTATTAATACCAGTAATTCTAATATTATATAGTTCCTGTACCAACCAGAACTACAGTATATGTATTAATACCAGTAATTTTCAATATTATATAGTATCCCTGCTACCACCAGAAATACAGTATATGTATTAATACCAGTAATTCTCAATATTATATATAGTATCCCTGTACCAACCAGACTACAGATATGTATTTAATACAGTAATTCTCAAATATTGTATTGTACTCCCTGTACCAACCAGAACTAAGTAATGTATTATACCAGTTAATTCTCAATATTATATAGTATCCCTGTAAACCAGAAACTATAGTATTGTATTAATACCAGTAATTCTCAATATTATATAGTATCCCTGTACCAACCAGAACTACAGTATATGTATTAATAGCAGTAATTCCAATATTATTATTCCTGTACCATCCAGAACTACAGTATATGTATTAATACCAGTAATTCTCAATATTATATAGTATCCATGTACCAACCAGGAACTCAGTATATATAATAGCAGTAATTCAATATTGTACCGTATCCCTGTACCAACCAGAAACTATAGTTATGTATTAATACCAGTAATTCTCAATATTATATAGTATCCCTGTACCAACCAGAACTCACAGTATTTGTTAATCCAGTAATTATCAATAGATGTATAGTATCCCTGTACCAACCAGAAACTACAGTATATGTATTAATAGCAGTAATTCTCAATATTATATAGTATCTATGTACCATCCAGAACTACAGTATATGTATTATACCAGTAATTCTCAATATTATTAGTATCCCTGTACCAACCAGGGACTACATGTATAGTATCTAATAGCAGTAATTCTCAATATTGTATAGTATATCCCTGTACAAACCAGAAACACTATAGTTATATGATTAATACCAGTAATTCTCAAAATATAGTATCCCTGTACCAACCAGAACTACAGGTATATGTATTAATACAGTAATTCCAATATTAATAGTATCCCGTACCAACCGAACTACAGTTATGTATTAATACAGTATTCTAAATTAATAGTATCCCTACCAACCAGAACTACAGTATATGTATTAATACCAGTAATTTTCAATATTATATAGTATCCCGGTACCAACCAGAATACAGTATATGTATTAATACCAGTAATTCTCACATATTATATTAGGTATCCCTGTACCAACCAGAAACTACAGTATATGTATTAATACCAGTAATTCTCAAATTTTTAGTTTGTAAAATTTATCTGTAAAAGGCCCCCCCCAAAAAAACTTTTGAAGCTATCAATGAACTTGCCATACCACATCTGCTGGAAGACAGTTCCACAGTTTCACAGTTCTCACTGTAAGAAACCTTTCCTAATCTGAAGATGAAATGTCTTTCTTTTCCAAACATAAAGGATGTCTAAGTGTCCTACTGATTTGGAGATTAGTAACAATGCACAGTGAGTTTATTGTATGGCCCATTAATATTTATACAAAGTGAACATATCCCCACACAAACACCGCTTCTCTAATGTAAACAGCCCTAATCTGCCGGCATATTCAAGCCTCTCCATTCACTTTTATATTTTAGTTGTCCTTCTCTTAACTGTCCATTTCCAAGATGTCCCTTTGTATATTTGATTCCAAAAACTGCACGCATATTCCAAATGAGGCCTATCAGTGCCTTGTAAAGAGGGAGGTATAATGTTTTTTCTTCTTGATTCTAATCCCCTTTATATAAGACATATCTTGCTAGCTCTAGCTGTTGCTGCTGGCATTGTTTGCGTACAGTCTGTCTCTACCAGAACCCCAATTCTTTTTCAGTCGAGATTCAGTTAACAAAGAGTTTTTATGTGTAGGTGGCACAAGGCTGTTACACTGACGTGGCTGCGGAAGTACCAGAACACCTGGGGGAAAGAGGTAAGGGTAAGTAACTATCGGGCAGAGTCTCTGGAAAATGTAATGTGGTTGGGGCTGGGGGAAGGCAACCTACATAATGGTAGGGGGAGGGCTTGCAAAATGGGAGGGAGAAGGTGGGAAGAGGGAGGAGGAGGAGGGGGGGGAGGCCTGCAGCTGAAAGACAATTTGAAGTAGTGGGATCTTGTGATCTAAAGTATAATTTTTGAAAATTAGATTTATAGACACCCTTTAAAGGGAATAGTTCACTTTTTGAGTGAACTATTCCCTTAAAAAAAAGCCCAAATTACTATTCAAATTTCTTCTCTCCTTTCTATTCACAATTTTATGATCTTAATAAAACTTGATAAATGTTTTTAATTATAATGTTTAATCAGTGTGTGGGTAAAAAAAAGGAAGCCGGGGAAGGACTGCCATCGGTTCTGATTTTTAAGACCTGCACTCGATCCGTACCCACAAAACCATTACCCACCACCGACCTGCTTTTTGGGGGGTTCCATAATAGTACCCGACCTGCAACTAGCCGGACCCACACCCTGAAATTAAACAGACCCGTCATGGGATCCGAACACGCTTACCGATTCAGACCACAGCTTTGTACCCAAACTGCGACCCATTCAAACTCACTGCAGTTTACCTGACCCAACAAATTGGTTAACCCACAGTACCTACGCAATGCGGACCCTACAGGTCCTTTATAGTGTGGTCAGGTATAGGTAATGGTGAAACGTGCAATGTAGGACACAGCCAGCACCTGTTCTTTTCACAATTAGTTCTTAAGAATCTAGGACCAAGTCGAATGTTCCATCCCATTCATAGCAGTAAAGCGTTATCAGCGCGCGGCTTTCTACAGCAACTTTTTTAGCCACCGATCCACCTCCGAGCCGACCTGTAAACAAAATTAAATCAAAGCAAAAGATCTGTTCTCGTTATTTCTGGGGTCTGTCTCCTATTGTCATTCTGTGGGGTCCGCGCGGAAAGAATAAGAAATTCCTCTGAGATGGGTTAAGATAAACAAGATGACAACTCATTAGCAGCAGTCTAGGGACCTCAGATGACTAGACAATTCTACAGCAGAATATACTTCTGGGAATGTTACCGATCTTTTTATGGCATCTTATTCCATTTCTGCATCTGCTACCTAGAGCTGTCACAAAGAAAAAAACCCTAATCACAATTATCATAAAGGAGTGGGAGAGCACGTGTTTCAGATGCGGTCCCTTGGATTTGTAGCTGGATAATAACTGGGTTGCAGTCAATGATATGGGAGAATAGAAGACGTGAGCCTGTTTAATGAATGTGCAGCTGAACTTACTTTAAACTGTGCAAACAAGTGGTTGAAAAGTGGAGAAGTTTTTTTAGTTTGTTTATTAAACTAAAGGAATCTAAAGGCTTCCATCTGATTAGAGGTATTGTTATTGGAGAGTACTGTTAGCTGCTGCGCTAGATTTTTATCATAAGGGTCCACACTAGAGGGACAGGAGTTTAAGCAAGGAAAGACTACAGTATTAAAGAGTCTTTAGGGACAAAAAAGCCTGGAACTTTAACCCCACCACACCCTCAAACCACACCACTGTACTTATAGTGGGAGGGAAAACAAACTGCATTATGCTAAAATTTGTAAATTGTAAATGTAAAATTTATTGTAATAGGGTGTTCAGGTGTTTTTTTAAGGCGGAACTGTGGTCTCTATACAAGTGTTCTTCAATCAATGGAGCTCTATCATGTTTAGTTTAGGGTTAAGGCTCTAGCTGTAGTGAATCAAAAGACATGCTAAGTAAAGGTATAGGTATGTAAAGTTTCACTCCTTGTTGCTCCTGTGCAATGACAGACATAGGGGCATATTTATAAAGGATTGTCTTTTTCGCCAAATTAATTAGCGGCAGCACATCGCAGCGGAAAATAGCGCCATTTGGGGCTTCGTTTTGCCTTATTTATAAAAAAGCGAAAAAAAAAAAAACACACTTCGCAGCTGAAAAAGGCGAACGGGCGCGAATAAAGAGCGAAAAGTATTGCAGTGAAAACTTAACGCATCTAAGAAGACTGCATTGCGAAAACCATTCAAAACCGAAAACTCCCACTAGAAAATGATGTCAAGTTCAAAAATGGCCACCTCACATTTACCAAGAAGTCAGCCAGTCTTATTTAGTCAACTTCTTAGAATTCTCAATTGGGAATACAATTTCTTTGCACTGCACATTCGCCTTTATAATGCGCGTTCGCTTTTCACGGCATATTCCATTATAATGCGCGGCCTTTCTAATGTACGTTCGCCTTTCAATGTGCGTTCGCTTTCCAAGGCATATTCCATATAATGCGCGATCGCCTTTCTCATGTCGCTTTTCCAAGCATATTACATTCTAATGCGCGATCGACCCTTCTAATGCGCGTTCGCTTTTTCAAGGCATATACCATTAGAATGCCTTTTCGCTCAAACAATGACTTTTCACTACCTTCAGGTCGCGCTAATCTTTGCTCTTTTTAACGCAAAAAAACCACCTTTCGCTCTTTATATAAATCGCGTTTATGCCTTTTCGCTCCCTTTTCGCTAAAATTACCATTGCGAAGTAAGGTGAAAAGGGTTTTAGCGATAGCTACGCGGAAACGGTTCGCCATTCTTAACGCTACCTTATCAATAGCGTAACTGTCTTTTTGGCGAAACCCATGCGAAAAGCGAATGCGAAAAAACATTTCGCTACTTTTCGCTCTTTTATAAATATGCCCCATAGTATGAATTGTAACATTTAGCCCCATCCCCAACAACTTAATTTTTCAAAAATGAAATGAGAAACAAGATCATGTGTAAAACCATTAAAAATCAGAGTGATGACAGAATCTCCTACAGGGAACCTCTACAGGTTTAAATGGAACCAAAAAAATATGACAGTGTGATGTTTTACAGCGTGTTTAGTGCCTATGGGCTGCCAAACTGGAAAAAATCTCATATGAATGTGATACATTGTGCGGAATGAAGTGTTTTATGGAGACCCTATGATGGATTCCGTGATGGTTCAGCAGGACATGTTTTCATTGTGTATAGATCAACATGTCTGACACATTGGATTTCTAGCTTGATAAATACAAGTTACGGGTTCCAATCGATAAAAAAATGGTGCTAATTTGCCCCAGCCAATCAGATGTTAGCTTTCCAATGTTTAATAAGATCTGATTGGTTGGGGCAAAATAAGCACCATTTAAACGATAGAAACTTTATTGAATCTCCCTGCTAGTCTGATTAATACAAGTTATGGATCAAGGCAAATCTATTTATATGAAGTTTATATGAAGATTCTGTTTTTCATGTCCACCCCCAAAACTATAATCCCCCAGCATGGCCCCATCATGTAGTGTAATAAAATCCTTACCTCACATCCCAGCTCCATATGGTTTCTCTGTAGTCCCCCCCCAAAGTCCCAAAAACTGCCCACCAGGAGGATAGCAGAGTCCATATAAGGACTCTGCCTCTGTCGCCTTGGGAGAAGTTTGGCATGCGTTACTGCAGCCCTTCTCCCCCTCCCCCCCCTCCCTCTCCTCCCGATTAGGATTCCCTCCCCTAGCGTAAAATAACTTTACATATAATAAAACAGAGAACAAGATCCTGCACACCTTTACCAAAAAGTCAAATGGTGGATAAGTGTGGGAGTGCAACCAGAGCTGTAGCCAACAGTAAAGCAGAGATTCTGAATAATACTGGGCACACCAGTCTTGACCAACAAAATGATTATTATAGTGACGTTCGGTGCAATAGTGGCACCTTCCTCAGACAAACAAGTTTGTTGTCTGAGGAAGGTGTGCCACTATTGCACCGAAACGTCACTATAATAAATAGTTTATTTGGTCAAGACTGGTGTGCCAGGTATTATTCAGAATCTTTACATATAATTCCACCTGTCCCCCCAGCCCCAACCACTATATTCTATTATTAGAAAGTGCCCCAAACATTACTTACCTTCCCTCTTTCCTCCGCCGCACTGAAACTCCCGGCAGCCGCGTCCGTGATTGGCTGCCGCTCAGTCGTCACAGACACGGACTGCCGGCCCCCCCCTCTGCTGCATTTTTCTCGCAAGCAGAGGGCCTGGCAGTGCGGTGGAGGAAAGAGGGAAGGTAAGTAAAGTTTGGGGCACTTTATAATAATAAAATATAGCAGCTGGGGCTGGGGGGACAGGGGGAATATTATATCAAAAAAAATTTCAAGGGTGGACATACCCTTTTAAACCTTGTGGCAACTACAGAATATCAATCACTAACGAAAAGAACACCAGTGACAAGTTGAGAACCATAAATGTACATATACGGGGGCCATACATTACTACAATATAAAGGTATACAAGCTACGATTGTTAAAAAAAGATTTTAATAGAAATACAAATTTCCCAGCATCCAGTTCGGACAAACAAACGGACATTGTTCATGGTCCTCGCAAAAACAGCACATGATTTGGTTCGACCGACCGATACAAGGAAATATTGGTTGGTCCAACCGAAAGATTGGTTGCTTTACCCAGCCTTAACAATGACCTCTAAACAGTAAGATAATATTGAATGTGAAGCTAAGAGGAAGATTATAAAGTTAAGAATCATGATGTCTTCTGTAAGTAATTATGTGGGGCATATTTATGAAAGTACAGTTTCATTATAAACCAATACCAAACCATAAACAGCCTTATAACCGTAAAATAACGGCACACCTGTAAAATTCCATTACACTAAAGGTTGCCTCGTTATTTTACAACCCTATTGGAACAATAACACTACAAGTAGGCTTTGTCTCACTTATACTGATGTGCCCACAAAAATACTACCAATAACCGCACAAAATTTGGGACCACGACAAAAGTGTTATTGTAGTGTGTGCTGCCGTTATTTGCTAATGTTCCCCACATGACAAACAAATCGAGAGTCAGGTTTTTAAACCACAAAATACTTTTTTTTTCACAGGATCTTCCAGAAAATTGGATTTTATGGCAGCTATGAAGACCTTCTGCCTAGATAAAGTGGTTCGAATATACTCGTTTGATTTTTCCAGCTTCACATTCTTATTCTCAGCCCTTTCGTCGGTTTCGACTACACAAAAACTTAATGGAGTTCTTTACGAGGTCATTCACTGAACTGTGCTTTTCATTGTAGCAGGAGAATGCAAACATAATTGTTCACCGAAGAAATCCATTGGTTCCGATTTTCTGCATTTTGTAGAAAATCCCTCTCTTGTGCTTATTTAAGGTAATATTGGCACTTAGTGTAGGTTAAATGGCGATGCCTCCCTCTTTAGATAATAGAAAGTGCAATGTATTGGTTGCCTGGTTACAAAAATAGCTTGCATATAAAGCTTCGGAAAAGCCGCGTTGCACGAAAATGAATCTGATTGTTGCTAAGACAACATTACTGGATTAGCAAAAGAAACACTGTACAGAGCCAACAGCACAATTAAAACCCACATTAGAGTTTTTTTAATTTAAGCATTGAACCCACACCTACTAATCGGGAATTGTTTTAAAGTTGAATAACAGCATGGTGCTACAAACACATACTATAAATTCAAATAACTGTATATATATCTATATATATATGGCGGAAAAGACAGAATGTATACCTAACATGACTAGCAAGCCTACTAGAACATGTACAATATCCATAAAATAGTAGTGCACACCAGTTGTGTTGAAAAACACGTTGTGGTTTGTCACTAATAAGACTGGTGTGCACTACTATTTTATGGAATTGGGATTTTGTATGGGCTGTGACCTTGCAGTAGTTCCCAGCACAATATCTCGTTATACGCTGGTGTGTGTGGGAGGCTCTCACTTTCTGTACTAGACATGTACAGTGATTAACAGATAATGTACAGTATAGGGAAGTAAAGGCCACAGAGGAATTCTATAACCATATAAAAGGCATATTTCCAGTGGGCTTTTAATATGGTATATTTTATAAATGAGGTGTACATTATTCACTATAATATACAGCTTTAGTGAATGACATGAAAACTGAATACAAAGGTACGGTTACTGATTTGCCACTGATGCCCCCCCCAGCCGTAATTTTCCTTCCATTGTTTCAGTCACATCCCAGAGTCCAAGTTCTCACACAGGTCCACATCCCAACCGCCCTCCCAGTACAATCCCATTCGCAGCCACACCAGGGGCCCAGGCCATACACCCAGCCACCCAGTTCCCATTGTGATAACGGCCATCCACAATCCCATTTCCATTACACATTTCCCACCTATACATCCCATTTCTCACACATTCTCCATTATCCCATTTTCCATTGATCGATAACATCTCATTTTCATCAAATCCCAATTTTTCCCATTTCCAATCAGATTGGTAAGATAAGGTTGGGTCGGGCTAAATATTGGATGGTGTTGACCCAGCTTAAAGGTCAACACTGATTGAAAAAGGATATTAAGGTTGAGGCCCCATCCACAGTGCTTTCGGTCCGATAGTAATTATACTGGTGTGCACTCGTGATTCAATTTCGCAATGTTGCACAACTGGAGCAAACGCGATTGTGCTAAACAAATGGTGACCGAATGCGCCCCGAAAGCGGATCCCATTGCAGCTTACCTGTGTGGACAGAAACAATTGGCAACACAAAACTTAACTTTTTACTTATTACACGCAAAAATACAGAAAATAGACTTAAGCTACGGTAATACCAAACAATTCTCAGTACGGTGCCTTGTACATCTAACAACACAAAGAGGCATATTATAAACAAGCCGCTATCTTTTCGCGGCCGCTTTCCTCCAATGGCCGGAAAGCGGCGCGAAAAGTTAACGCACTCGTTACTTTTGAGCCTATCGCAACAGTTACGCCACTTCTATTTATAAAGCGCGGCGGTAACTGAAGCGCCGCCAATAATCTCGGCCGTTTCACTTCACCACCTTGAGTGGTGGCGAAAAACAGCAGAGATTACAGGGGTCTGGGAGGGGATGCCAGGAAAGGATTGCCACGGATGCTCACAATTCTCAGAGGGGCGAAGTGGGGTGTTACCACCCTGCCCTTGCCCCCCCCCGTTGCCCCCCTGCAGCGACTACTTCCCCAGCGCCCTCCCAGCCTCCCAACCCCATACACTCACAGGAAGGGGGAGGGAAGGGCCCACTGGGGGGTTGGAGGGACCCTCCAGCGGGGGCACTGAAAATGCCTTTTGGGGCTTAAGGGTCCCACAGCTCGAGCCGGGCTCATCTCCCGGCACTATCAGGGCCTTTGCGGCACTTACAAGTGTCTTTGCGGGCTCTAACAAGAGCCCTTTGGGGCTTAGGGGTCCCACAGCTCGAACCGGGGACCCCTTCCCTGGTCCTATCAGGACCCTTGTGGCATTACAAGTGCACCTTGCGGCCCTGAGAAGGGCAGCTCGAACCAGGACCCCCCTTGCAGCCCTTATAAAGGCCCTTGCAGCACTGAGAAGTGTCTTGGTGGGGGTCCCACAGCACAAACCAGCACAAACTCTCTTAAAAGAGCCCTTTGGCGGTGTTTCTTTCTTTCCATCCAGCAACACCAGCTCCGTGAGGCCGCCGACCCTGAGAGGTACCCTGCGGCCGCCTGCCATCTTGATCATCGACAACGTCTTTCGGCGCGACACCAACCCCACTGAGGTCGCCGATGCCAGGCAGGCTCACTGCGGCCGCCAGTCTCAGCGGAGCCGATGTTGGCAAGCTGCTTCTCTCTTCAGCCATCTACTGAGGTCCGCGGCTGAGTGCACTCTTTATATAGGTTTGCAGAGAAACCCTAATCCGTTTCTGATTGGTCAATTTTTAATGCTTGGTTTACATGTTTTACATTAACCAATCAGATTTCAGAAAATCTCAGTGTGCAAGGGCCTTATAAGGGCTGGGGAGGTTGGGAACCTTAAGCCCCAAAAGGCACTTTTCAGTGCCCCCGCTGGAGGGGTCCCTCCACCCCCCCAGTGGGCCCTTCCCTCCAGGAGGGGCTGCTGGAGGGGTCGCGACGGGTGGTCGATCTGCCGGGGGGGCGGAGGGGAGGGTGGTAACACCGCCGCCCCTCTCTGAAGAATCGACCCACACGCGGTGATCCTTTCCCAGCATCCCCTCATAGCCCCATGCTCGGGATTCGTGGCGGTATTGTATTAGCACGATGCGTTAGGTGCAGTATCACCGCAAAGATAGTTTAAATTACCACGCACATCGCAGCCCGAAACATTCGCCACGATGCCGCTCGCCATTTATAAATATGGCGATTAGAGCGGTATTTTTTTTCCGTGCGATGTCGGTGGTAATTTCGCGTCGCCGTTTATAAATATGGCCCAAAGGTACAGCTATCACCAGGACAGTGGCTAACCAGGACTCTACATGGATTATGATGTCATAATGTGATAACATTCCATAGAAAAAAACAAAAGCAATCATGCAGGAGGGGCCTGTTAATAAACCCGCAGGATTGGTTCAGTTATTGATACCCAGTTGTTTATACTGGCTGCATAGAGATTTACCATAATTCAAAGATTCTAGATAGTTTATGGGCATATTGTTTAATATTGATGCAGACGTTAAAAAAAAATCCAATTACAACTACTGCTGGTGTTTTCACACCGTGGGTTTGGACTGCAGTAATTTATAAGATGACGATTCCAATTACAATATCGGTAAAGGTGCAGGTTTAGTTTCCCCCAACCGTAAATATAAACATGCCTAAAAGTTCCAGTGTCATCCAATATCATGTATTATAATCATAACATCAAATTAAACATGTTTAAATAATATAAAAGGACTAACCTTTGTTCATTCAATGAAATAAAACCCACCTGCAGAGCAAACACCATGTGAAAATGATTATACTGTACAATAAGTATGCAGCCTGACATATTCCCAGCGTTCCATGGCAGCCAATGATCAGGGGGATGGTGGTTAGGATGTGACTTGATATACCTGACAAATACCGTACATCATCTACAGTAGGTGATTAATGGGAAGTTGGAGACACAGTGGCCTATTTAAGTATTTTCAGATTTCATTGGCTGAGATCTCCTATGTGAACTGTATATGCTCATTAACATTATGGATTCCCTTAAGGCATCTGGGGCTTGTAGATATAGGCAACGGCCACACTGCATGATCTGAAATCATTCTAACTGTCATGTGTGGGGACGTCTATATTTAGACTGACATATACCAGAAGGAATAATGAGCAATACAGAGATGTGAGCATGTATTCCCAAAGCCCCTGCTTGCAAGGTGATATGACAATTATTTGCACCTGGTTAATATCCACCTATGTTAAAGGATAAGGGCAAATGTTAATACTAATTAAAGGATTAATCTTAACAGGAAAAAAATATATTTTTTAAATGGCCCATTGCTGGAAACTCTACTTCTGGCTATCACTGGTACCATTTTTTGTGATCTGCCCTCTATTCTTTAGATATGCAATCTGAAAACATCTTACATTTTGTGTCAATCAAGTGCCTTATTACAAAACTCTTCTGTTGTTTGACGTTTTTACTGTTTGTTGACAGTTGGTTTGTGTTAATTGCATGGTGGGGAAAATTCCTTCTCACAATGCTGCCACATAGTAATACTGAGAATGCTTATTCTCTCAGGTTAGATATAGAGGGAGGGGATACTAATTTCCATGTTTCCTGTTAGTCCTTCAGGAAAACACCCACACTTTCTAAGAGGTTTTAATAATATTCCACAAGATAAATAAAAATCCAGAGAGCCAAACCACAGACTATTTTTAAGCTTATTGAGCCATCTTCAGTGTACAGTAGGCCTCTGGTTTTGCAATGTGGACAGAGTTCACTAAGAAAGTGTAAGAGGTGATACTCACCTTTCCAGCCTTTCCAGTCCCTCCAGATGGTGACGCTATGACGTCACGGAAAAGGGTGTCAAGGTCATCACGCAATGCGGCCTGACATCATGGAAGTGTGCTGGAGGCACAAAAGATTCAAATTGAGACGGTTTCCAGGTTCAGATGCACCGATTATAGCATTGCCTTTTGTAACTTGGACTGTGCTTGGGTTTCTTGTTATTTTCCCTGGTCTGTTGCTGTTCCTTGCCTGGAATCCTGTTTATGATTCCTGCCTGCCTGTTCCTGCTTTTGGACTGGACTTTTGGTCCTGTTCATGGTTTCCTGTGTTCCTGCTTTTGACTTGAGAGCCGGCTCCTGTTGATTGTCTGTGTCTCTGTGTACTGGACTTTGAACTACTGATTCTTCTGCCATTGCTTACCTCGTATCTGCCTGACTTTTCTGCATTCTTGGTAGTCACTTCCTCCTTGGTCCCTTCCTGTCATTGAAACAGGTAACCTTACAGAAATGAAATAAGAAAAACAAGTACTGGATTGAACATATTCAGCACACACACACACCCCAGACTCAATTTTCACATGGTACAACGCAGTACTTACATTCCTATCACTGCCACCAAAATAAAAGTAATCAATATCTCCTCAATGATTTACATCAAACATCCCCCTGTACATGTGTGATCCTTCAAGTGCCACCAGCACTGATGTAAGTTGTGCTCTCATTGCTTTCTCTGCTACCTGCACGCTGATTCCTTAGCTAGGTACACACAGTACCGATAAAGAACAGATACCGATGGATCCGATGGGTACTGGGGCTTACGGGTACTGCTGTGTACCTAGCTTAAGGGGATCGTCAGCGTGCGGTAGCAGAGAAAGCAATGAGAGCACAGGACATCAGTGCTGGTGGCACTTGAAGTTAGCAAGTTAGCAATAACGCCGGACCGTAAATGTACAGCCGCAGTCGTTACTTTTACAGTCAATGGTCGTGATTAACAAACATTGTGTCAGTAAATACCATGTGGTAGAAATGGTATTCTATACCGCAAGGTTTCTATGGGGATCGTAAATCTACAATCCGTTCTCATGATTTACAATCGATATCGGTAATTGTGTCGTTAATTTTCAAAAACCAACGTAAATAATGATTCGTTAAACCGATCGGAAAAGTAAAGGATCGGTTTAAAGATTGTTAAAGGGGCAGTATCGCTAAACAGGCGCTACCGCCACCCTTACTGGAATAGTGGCCCTAAAGATCTCTCATAAACTACAGCTTCCTTTTCAAAATCCCAAAAAAAAGGGTTGGACGGTGCGGGCTCCTGCTCTACTGTATCTGCACTTAAAAACAGCCTTTTTGCCATAGCATGGCAGACAGCCAACCACCTCTTTGTCCCCGGGGCCCCTGGTCTAAAACACATAAACGAATTTAAAACCCAGAGAGATATTGTGATTCAAATTACAGCATTTAAAACCAATATTGTAAGAATACTTCCCCATTAAGGAAGATCAAAGATTTTGCCCGCGTCTGAGTGGTACTTATATACGTAAGTGGTCCAAGTATTATAGGAGGAAACCTCTCCCCGCTTGATCCCTAATATTACAGATCCTCTTTCCAAGCTGTGACAATGAAATACGAAGAGAGCCAGTGAATGTGAACATTATCAGATGTTCTTATGTGCAAACAGAATGAAATGCTCATCACGTTGTCAATCTGACAGGTTTGGATCCAGATGTTGAATAGATATTGAATCTCCCTGGAACCGGTTGGTTATGTTTTATAATACAAAGGTTATTATTGTTTGAACACTCAGAGTTTTCTCTGCTCCAAGGAACTAAATCTCATTCTTAGTATAGTCTGGTCCACCTGGGAATGGAGAAAACTCTTTACAATTTGCTTTTCAATTAAACACAAGGATTATGTATTTAACATGAGTATTATCTCTATCCATAGGGACTGTGCCGAGTGGATTGTTACAGAGCAAGGCTTGCCGTTTGGTTGGTTCCAGTTAATTGGTTATATTTATAATTGTTGGCAAAAGCATAACATGTAGTGAGGGATAATTATACTATGCGAATTTTTCTGCAGAGATTGAAGTAAATACCAGCTATAAAAATCCAAGTGGTTTGATATCATTCCTCACCAGTCAATGTCTGGCTTATGAATGTGCTGGCTCTTGTTCCGGAATCCAATGGGGCAACTCACCATATTGGGGATCACCATATTGGACTCTTCTGCCTGTTTGAGAAAGTCAATTTAATTCCACACTCTCACGTATGTAAACAATACAGTGCCCTTGTGGTGGAATCACTACCCACTAATGGGGCCCATACACCCACCAATCCCAGTTGTACAATATCGGGATATCACAATATCGATCAAACGCGGCTCGTCTTTGGCCGATCGTTTGAAAATTTTATTGTCCTACAACCGAGATTTGTTAGTGTATGGGCCCCATTAGACTAGCTATTATCTGCAGGCATGTTGTAAAGAAAATGCTTAGGATTTGTTCTACTGCTATGTGTGGGAGGATACTACATCTACAGGCAGAGCTACTGATATCCAAGAAGTGCTAGGTTGGGTAAGGAGACAATAACTACATGAAAACTATTGAAACTCTAACTAACCAACTAGATTATGGAGGAATCACCTCTTAGGGTCTTTCAGCCATGTTGTAATGAGTAGATCACCCATTAGGAAACGTTCCAGACGTTCGGGACTCATCAGGAGCCTATTTGTTGCCGCTAACCTAGATAAGTAATCCGTGCATGCCGTTACCGCTTTTGGCGATTTATTTTTCTCCCACTGACTATAATGGATCCAAACCTTAAAAAATAAAACATTCCGGCGTTTCATGGTCATGTGATCAAAATCCCACCAACCCACACAACTAAACAAACAAACAGACACCATTACAAAATAAAAGTCTAAAATGTATACAATAACAGCAAATATTAATATATATATGAAAATCATATTGGCTATACTGCTAACTGAGCGACAGTATCTGTATTTTTCGATAACTCACCTATAAAAATTAGTCTGCCGGATTGGAAATTTACGATCAAGGGTGTATGAAATACACGATATGCGGTCCATAAATCTTCTCTATTACACATGGTGGTACCCATAGGTTAGCACCACGAATAAACTTTACCAATCATGGCCATACATTTTTAGTTGTTTATTTTTCTGATAATCTACTATAGTGCAATGTTGCTGTAAACAAAAACAAAAAACCACACCAACACAGACACTTATGGAGATAGGAGAAACACATGCAGATATTGTTTTAATGGCTGCTTAAGACATGTTTCAAAGTTAAAAGTTATATGCATTTCGAGGAAAAGAGAAGAAAAGAGCAGATTTCCGTTTTCAGTGAGGAAAAGAAAGTTAAAACTATTCTGTTAGGCATCTTGAATGAAGAACGAGAGGTAAAGGAGCGATGTGATCGCACAAGAGGTGAATTACTGTTAGCTGGCATCCTGTACTGGGAATGGAACTGTAGTCCTTAACCTCTCATCTTCATATGTAATGTAATATATTTCTAATGAACTGTATCCTTTAGTTTACTATTCCCCATTCTTATTTCCACTTGACATGCAGCAAACACCACAGGAAACAGGTACATGTGATATACTTTGCAGCTTTGACAACCCCCACCAATGAAAATTAGCCAGTTGGAAAGCCTTCAGAAACCATCAATCAAAGGACAAAGCTATCAAATCTAAAGCATGTTATTGGACTGAGATTACACAGGACCAGACAAATGTGCATCAATATCAAATAGGAATTTGTAGTGTTGATTGTTACAATAGGTTGAAAAAAAGCATTAAAAGCACCGCACACGGACGGGACAATTGGCAGCCCTGGCCCTCAGTAAGGCACTGCGCCCATTACCCTAGTCGGGGCATGGATCAAATTTTTTGTGCATCGCATGTTGTGCTTTTGCACTGGAGAAACAGCACTATAAACAGCACTGTTCCACATGCGATTGCCCGGTGTTTCCAGTTGCGATAGTTGTTGCGTGTTGTAATGTGCCTCAGCATTATGTTTTAGTTTAGAAATAGTGAAAAAATGGCAGTATAGTGCTCTCCCTAATAATCAATAACTGGTATAGTGATCCTTTAATAACCCAAGGGTGACCTCCAGGGAGGCATACCATAAACTTCATACTGACATTCAAACCAACACGCGCAAAAGAAGCCCGGGGTGCCAGAAGACAAACATAGGCCCCTGTAATATAGTTACTGTAACTGCCCTAGTTTAGAAGGACAAAGCCTTTTAAAGAGATTAATTAGCTGCAGAAAACTTCAAAAAATAGAGATGGGATTGTTTTTTGAAAGGGGAACTAGTGGTTGGACAAAATGACTTTAGGGTAAAATTGACAGGGAATTGCCTTTCCAGAGTTTTTTGCAATTGACTTTTTTATGTATTTTTTTTTTACTTAGTTCCTATTGAGATATTTATATTTTAGTGTGATTATAACAAGCAGCATCCAGCCAAGCAGCTCTGAAATGTGAAAGGGTATCTCCACTGGAATAAACCAAAATTTGGGTATTCAGTGTATTGACAGAACGGGAGGAAAGGATGTGGAGAAGAGAAGTGGAGAGGGAGACAATAAGGAGAAGAAGAGTCGGGATCTGAGGATACAGAAGGGTGGAATAGGCTAGAGAATGAGATAGGCGGGAGATAGGAGCCGGAGAAAACGGCATAGGAGGTATGAAGGATCGGAGACGAGAGAGGGAAGAGAAACGGAAAGAGAAGGAGACGGTACGAGCGAGCAGAGGGCTCTTCAATCAACTGATGTCCTATGCTTTTTCTTTTTTTGCTGCACTGAGCAGGTGCCAACCTCAGATTAGAGGGGGACTAGTATTTGGACCCGCAGATTTTTTCAGAACCTCCCACCCACAACTGTCTTATCAGTGAATTTCGTAATATCTTGGCTGTGCAAAACAATGAGAGGTGGTAATGGTAAATTTAACGGACTAGGAACCTGCCCCTTTTTATTAAAAACTTGTTTAGGACCCCAGTTCCCTTAAAGAGCGGTTCTTCGGCATCCATTTACTAATCATGTCTCTGGTTTATCTAGAATATATCCACGATGAAGAAATGTACAGCTTCGAAAAACTAATGTTTTTAGCATATCAATCGTGTCCCCAAGGAACTTTTAATTTACCAACCCCTCATTGCACAAGGTTTTTTCTTTTAGCTCATAATAATTGGGGCTTGAATAAAACTAGTGCTGACAGTTAATTAAAATTTTGGTCCCTAATTAGCAATGTAAGTTCATTTAATAACTCCCTCTACTGCCAAAGGAAAGATAATAATCTGAACATATTCCCCTCCGTTTGAATATTTCCACTGATCTGCTAATATAATCTAAACACGCCCGCTTTCCGTGAAACTTTATGGAACCATTTTTTTTTTTTTTAAATGAAATGAAAACACACAGATTTCCCCCTCAGTCTCTGTAGATTTGATTGGCTCATTCACAATAGCATTGCACTTATTAACATATATATCCTTGTATGCCACAGTAAAGCAGACATATGGCTATTCAATAAGACGCTGCGGGGTACAGTTTTTTTCAGAACTGAGAGCAGAAAAATCGCTGAATGCAAATCTTTAAGGAATGACACACTGGCAATTCAGTGAATTGTGTAAAAAGCAATGTGAGAGGTCATTTCATTATATGAAAGGCTGACGGTGTTGTCAGATAATCTGAAAAGTAATCTAAGAAGGGAAGGGCGTGGTGTGCAAGTATGTTCAAAGGAGAACAATACAAGATAAACGTTAGGTGATTTACCGTGTAATAAGACCTGATCTTCTTTCGCTTTAGAAGCTGTTGCATCTAATTAAATTCCAATCTTTGATGTTTTCTGTGGCCTTCTGGGGCCCTGGTGGCCGATACCTAAAAAGTTATAGGACTGTTGGTGCTAAATAAAAGATTTGGTCTTGCAGAATAATAATGCCCCTTAGGCTGAGGCCCACTATAACGCTCTCATGTGCACACGCCATTGCAGCGTAGTGGTTCCCAGTGTGTGAGATCGTTGGTGCAGTGCTGCGTACGCTTCGAGCGTGCAAGGTTGCAAAATTGGGAGCGGCATAGATGACGGGGAAAAAATGCAGGCGCTACTCCGATTTAACGGATTGCACACGGCATCGCTCTGTAGCCACACTCGTGCAGAGATTTGCAATCGTGATTGGAATGCGCTTAAAATCGTATCGTGGACCTAGGCCTTAGGGCACGGCCACACTGCAACGCAAAACACAATAGCATGCGATTTCATGTCGATTTAGTGTTTGCGTTGCGATTGCCGATTTCTTCCAAATACGTATAGGAAACACGCATGCGATTGCGTTATCAAAGGGAACGCAATAGACGTAAGGTAAAAAGCAGGGCGATAACGCGAACAAACACGCATATAAAGAATCGCCCTTGGTGTCGCAACACCACCCGTCAAAAAATAAGACAGAATGAGCCGCGTTTTATTTTTTTTCTATGCGTGCTGCTCGCGTTTTCAATGATTGATGGAAAAATCGCCAAAAGCAAAGCGCAACAAAAAAAAACGCAGCAGACAGAAGAAAAAAAAGCGGAAGATGAGTGTATAGTTAGAAGACTAACGTACATAAGACGAGGGATAAGACGAGTGAAAGATGTGTAATCCAATGAATTGCAAAAGGCAGCCTTTAGGAGATGACAGTTAGGATAATCGTAATAAGGTTAAATGATTACTTGACAATTAATCTCAAATTAGGAAGAGGAAGCAAGTTTTCCTACCACCTGTTTTGAAGACACAAATGATTTAATTTGCGTTTAGAGAGAAGGAAGAGATGAGGGATAACTCGCCCCCAGAGACCACCAGCGCTAGCAGCTCTTCGGGCTGACACCCTATGGGGCAGAACTGACCACACCCTGGGGCCTGTTATCATAGGTTTCTTTTTTTTTTTTTTTTTTTTATTCGTCAAGCAGGAAGAAGGCGGGAGAGCTGGCTGGCCAATTTTCTTAAGCAATTAACTTCACTCATGGCCAAAAAACAGGAGCTAGGAATACCCTCCACCTGCCTCCCATGTCATACAGAATATTTGGGGTGAAAAATAACATTTTCAGGCCTTTAAAAATCTTAAATTTTTCCTCAGTATTATTAAGATTCTTGATAGCAGGGATTTCTCAAGAAGATTATCAGACAAAACGGACAAGGTTTTCACATCACTTCTCTTTGTAAGTTCCTACCTGGGACCAACATCACACACATGTAAAATTAGCCTTAGGGAATATTGGAGCCGGATCATTTATAATCTCTGACTATTTGTAGGGGGCGTAACTCCCGGGGGAGCAGGGGGAGGCAACCAACAGGGGGGGCCAGGTGCCGCGGGGGCCCCCATCTTATTATTTTTCCTATAAAAGATATAGCCTCCTCCCAGCAAAATTACTGTGGATGAAGCAGATTTGGGCCCCCTCATTAGTTTTTCTGGGGGCCCCAGTGATTCCTACATAATCCTAACATAAACACGTGCAAATAACAAGGAAAGTCCTTTCTAAAAATTTGTTTGGGGGCAATCTGTCTTTTGGCTAATTCTTGTGTTAGATTGAAATGCTGAAGTCTCGGAACAGTGAAATATATGCTACATTTTTTTTTTCATTAGAAGGGATTTGACTCACAAACTGCTGTACAGTGGTGAGCATAACAGAATATATCATATCGTATAAATATACTGTTCAGCAAAAAACTCCCCTTTGTGAGAACACGTGAAACAAAACCTTGTTAATATTTTTATTTAAAGGTTTCGATTGATCTCAGGGAAACCTATCAAAATATCATTGTAAGTTGGGCTCAGTGCCCCAGTCAACCCTTGATTGGTGATGCACTTCCATCGTCGGCGACTTTTGACACTTTGGGACGAAAGCATAAACCCTTAGCGTACAGGGAGTATGTACCACAAACTCTTACTGGCATGGGGAGTTTACTTGTTGCATAATTACAATGTCCATAGAAGCCAAAAAGCTACATCCAAAGAAAGTAGTACATATTAATATTTAATACTACAAAGACACAGAAATGCTTTCCCCAAGAAGGGAATATGACACACAAAAGCCACCTCAGAGGAAAGCCTGCATTTCCACAAGGTCAAAGTCTAATAGTATTGAGATTAAATATCAGGGATCTTTATTGTGTCTAAATTATTGCACTGTGGTTTGGTGCAAGGAATATATGGTTAATACATTTCCCGGTTGAAGAATTAGTTTCCCTATTGAGAACACAATTATAATGAAAGCCATATGCACAGATCTTGACATTCAGCATACTGCTGTGGACTGCAAACTCCATTTACAACAGCAGGCCAGAACAATGATAAGTTAGAAATGAGCTCCTATTGGAGGATTTCCATTCTGAAGCTCTCAAATGTTTGATAATCTCTAGTAGCGCCCCAGTATGCTGGGGGTTTGTAACAGCTGGAAGGTTTGCAGGTTGGACCACCTATCCTAATTACTACAAGCAGGAAAACACTGAGTAGGTGGCCAGAGAGACAACAATCGCCATCGACCAATATCAGGAATATTCCAATAACAATCTATTGTCATATCATTTCATGTAATCCTACCTAAATTTTCCTTGGGAACAGTTGGGGAAAATAAAATCCAATGCCCAATCGATCGTATGGATCATGGACATTGTAGATCCCAAATGGAGAAAGATCACTTGTCCCAAATGGTAAAAAGTTCACATGTCCCAACTGGGTTAAAAGATCACAGGTTCCAAAACTGGTAAAAGGCACATGTCCCAAAACTGGTAAAAGGATCACATGTCCAAACTGAGTAACGGTCAACATGTCCAAACTGGTAACAAAGATCACATGTCCAAACTGGTAAAAGGTTCACATGTCCAAACGGTAAAAAGGTCACATGTCCCAATGGTAAAAAAGGTCACATGTTCCCACTGGTAGAAAAGTCACAGTCCCAAAACTGGTTAAAAGGGGTCACATGTCCCAACTGGAAACGGTCACATGTCCAAAACTGAAAAAGGTCACATGGTCCCAACTTGTAAAAGGTCCCATGTCCCCAACTGGTAAAAGGTCCCATTGTCCCAACTGGATAGAAAGTCCACATATGTCCCCAACTGGTAAAAGGTCACAGTCCCAACTGGTAAAAGGTCACATGTTCCCCAATGGTAGGAGGTCACATGTCCCAACGAGTTAAAAGTCACATGTACCAACTGGTAAAAGGTCACATGTCCCACTGGTAGAAAGTCAATGTCACACCAAACTGGTTAAGGTCAACATGTACCAAACTGGTAAAGGTCAACATGGTCCCAAAATGGTTAAAAGGCCCACATGTCCACAAAATGGTAAATGTCACTTGTCCTAACAGGTTAAAAGGTCACATGTTCCAAAGATGGTAAAAAGGTCACAGTCCCAAACTGGTCAAAAGGTTCACATGTCCCAACTGGTTAAGAAGTCACATTGTCCCAAATGGTAAAAAAGGGTCACATGTCCCAACTGGTTAAAAGGTCACATTGTCCCAAAACTGATTAAAAAAGGTTCACATTGTTTTCCCAACTGCGTAAGAAGGTCACATGTCCCAACTGGTAAAAGGTCACATGTCCCAACTGGTAAAAGGTCACATGTCCCAATGGTAGAAAGTCACATTGTCCCAACTGGTAAAAGGTAAGAGTCACATGTCCCAACTGGATAAAAGGTCCACATGTCCCAACTGGACTAGAAAAGTCACATGTCCCAACTGGTAAAAGGTCACATGTCCCAACTGGTAAAAGGTACACATGTCCCAACTGGTAGAAAGTCACATGTCCCACACTGGTAAAAGGTCACATGTCCCAACTGGTAAAAGGCACAATGTCCCAATGGTTAAAATGTCACTTGTCCTAACAGTGGAAAAGGTCACATGTCCCAACTGGTAAAGGTCACATGTCCCAACTGGTAGAAAGTCAATGTCCCAACTGGTAAAGGTCACATGTCTAACTGGTGAAAGATCACATGTCTCAACTGCGAGAAGTCAAGTCCCACTGGTAAAAGATCAGTGTCCCAATGGTAGAAAGTCACATGTCCCAACTGGTGGAAAGTAATATGTCCAAACTGGTGGTAAGTCATATGTTCCAACTGGTTAGAAGGTCACATGTCCAAACTGGTGGCAAAGTAATATGTCCCAACTGGTAGAAAGTCACATGTCCCAACTGGTGGAAAGTAATATGTCCAAACTGGTGGTAAGTCATATGTTCTAACTGGTAGAAGGTCACATGTCCAAACTGGTGGCAAGTAATATGTCCCAAATGGTAGAAAGTCACATGTTCTAACTGGTGGAAAATCATATGTCCCAACTGATGGACAAGTAATAGTCCCAACTGGTAGAAAGTCACATGTCCCAACTGGTGGAAAGTAATACGTCCAAACTGGTGGTAAGTCATATGTTCTAACTCGTGGAAGGTCACATGTCCAAACTGGTGGCAAGTAATATGTCCCAACTGGTAGAAAGTCACATGTTCTAACTGGTGGAAGGTCACATGTCAAAACTAGTGGCACGTAATATGTCCCAACTGGTAGAAAGTCACATGTCCCAACTGGTGGAAAGTAATATGTCCCAACTGGGGGAAGGTTACATGTTCTAACTGGTGGAAGGTCACATGTCCAAACTGGTGGCAAGTAATATGTCCCAACTGGTAGAAAGTCACATGATCTAACTGGTGGAAGGTCACATGTCCCAACTGGTGGCAAGTAATATGTCCCAACTGGTAGAAAGTCACATGTCCCAACTGGTGGAAAGTAACATGTCCCAACTGGTGGAAGGTCACATGTTTTAACTGGTGGAAGTTCACATGTCCAAACTGGTGGCAAGTAATGTGTCCCAACTGGTAGAAAGTCACATGTCCCAACTGGTGAAAAGTCACATGTCCTAACTGGTGGAAGGTCATATGTTCCAACTGGTAGAAAGTCACATTTCCAAACTGGTGGAAGGTCACATATGCAAACTGGTAGAAAGTCACATGTCCCAACTGTTGGAAGGTCACATGTCCCAACTGGTCCGCTTGATAAATAGAAGCGGCGGTAACAGGTAAGTTCGCCGCGAAAGGTTAACGCTCGTTAATTTTCGGGCCGTTTTCGGATTTTATAAATCCACGGTTAAAACGCGATTTCAGCGTTAATTCAGCGGAAAAAACGGCTCCGCCGAAAAAGTTTAACGAACCTTTTTTATAAATCTGCCCCTAAGCTAAACCTTTTTTAAAAGTATATTAATAGTAAGAAGATGAGGACATGAGAATGTGGCACCATTAAATTAAATGGGGATAAGTTAGTTACGGAGGATGGCGATAAAACGCAAGGACTTGATAATTTTTTCCCATCTGTATACATATAGAAGGATCTCCAAGTTACAGATACATAGAAGTTTGTAGTAGCAAAAAGGTATAAAGATTCAAGTTCACTTTGGGTTAACCGGGATTATGGGTACAGAAAGAACTAAAATAAGGTTAATATTAATAAATCTCACGGGACCGGAAATAAATACATCCTCGGGTATTAAGGAGCTAAGTTCGTTTTATCTAGGCCATTGTTCTAATTTGTGCTTGATTCCCTCATGTCGGTGGTGTGGCCTCTGGATTGGAAAAAGGCTGATGTTATTCCAATATTCAAAAAGGGTAGCGTTTGCACAGCCGGGTAAGTACAGGCCGTTAAGTTTTAAACGTTCATGGTGGGGAAGATCCTGGAAAGTTACTAAGGGAACAGTTCTAGGTATGTTTCAAGATGACATTATAAGTTTTAGTAACCAGCATGATTTAGGAGGATAGATCTTTGGTCAAACTAACTTTGCTTGGCTTTATGAGGAAGTAAGGTAGCATTTAGACGGTGGTATAGCGTAGATGTTTAGTTTACTTGGATTTTGCAAAGGCCTTTTGATACAGTCCCATAGGCGACTAATGAATAAGCTGAAGGTCTGTTGTCTGGGGAGTCACATTTGGGTACAGGGATAGAAAATTGGTTAATGAAATAGATGGCAGAGAGTAGTTGTTAAAGGGCTTCATCATTTATGGACTAAAGTGCGAAGTGGGGTGCCACAGGGGTCTGTGTGTGGGGCCGCTTCTATTTAATCTATTTATTAATGTATTTGGAAGTGGGTATTGTCGCAGGTTTCTGTGTTTGCTGACGACACAAAACTTGTCGACCATTAAAAACTTCAGAGGATGTGCAATCGTGCAGGGGGATCTTAGAAGATTAATCACATTGGGCTGCTAAGTGGCAGATGAAAATGCAATGTTGATAAATGGTAAGGTGATGCATTTTGGACTTTAAAAATACTACTTATACTATAAAATGGCTCTGGTTAAGTGAATCCCTGTTGGAAAAGGGATCTAGAGTTTTGTGGGATAACAAACTTAAAGGTAGCAAGCAGTGCCGGCGGCAACAGCCAGAGCCAGCATGGTGATTGTCTAGTATAAAGAGAGGTTGATGGATTCAAGGGGAGGAATGTAATTTCTCCCTCTTTACAAGGCATGATAAGAGCCTCATTTGGAATATGCGGTGCAGTTTTGGAATCCTTTTACAAAAGGGACATCTTTGAAATGGAAGCAGTTAAGAGAAGGCAACTAAAATAATAAGGATGGAGAGGCTTTGAATATGCGGAAGTAGGACTGGGTTTTACATTAGAGAAAAGGGGTTGTGTGGGGGATATGTTCACTTGTGATAAATCATATTAATGGGCATACAATAAACTACATGGTGCATTGTTACTAATATCGAACATCAGAGGACACAAGAACATCCTTATGATGGAAGAAAAAAGGTTTACTTTCAGTCGGAAAGGTTTCTTCAATGTGAGAACGTGAAAATGATGGAAAAACTGTCGTATCAGTCGGATGTGTGTAATGGCAATGTTTCATTGAAGTAGTTCAAAAAAAGCTGGATGAGTTCTGCAACCAAGGAAATGTTTGCAAGTTAACTGGTCTTGATACATAAAGTAGAGTTGATCCAGGGAATTTCCGATTGGCCAACTTGGAGTCAGGAAGGAATTTTTTTCCACATCATAAATTTGGTGGTTTTCTTTTGCTCCTCTGGATCAACAGTTAGGCAGGAAATGAGGGATTATTGCTCGATGCGGTTGAAACTGGATGGACGTAGGTCTTTTATTCAAACCTCAAATACATAAAAGGATGACTCATAGGCAATGTTGGTTTTTGAAAATCTTAACTAAAGGATGTATGGGAGGCTTAACATTTGTAAAGTGTAAATATGGGCGTTTTATTTACCATTAACATATAGTTTCCCAGTTTTCTTTTTTACTTTATCGCATAGCCTGAGAGGTAACCAGTAGCAGTGGGGTCAAGAGAGAACAAAATTTTAGAGAAGAAGAGTATTTCTTTCCAGCTGCGGTAAAAAAACTGTTTGCTCTCTTATAATAAATTTACATTCCAAAGTAGAATATGAATGTGCAATCATCCCAAAACAATTCCCTAAAAATATATACCCAAGCCGGGCTAAGAGTAAGCCTGCACCAACTATGAAAGTTCCAGAGAGATTATGCGGAGGGCAATGGTAGACCATGGTTGGAGGTCAGATATCAAGAGTAAAAAAGACACCATGCCACATCAGTCTTAAATACCATTTGGCTTACACAAGCTGTAACTTCTTCAGACAAGTCTTGGTGTAATGAAGAGGTAAAGCTTGTGCGACCGAAAACGTTACAATGTTTGTTTGTACCATGTGTAGAAGTATTTAAAATAACAGGTATTTAAGGCTGAGTGCATGGTGCTTTTCTACTCTTAAAAAAGATATAAACCCCCACCCCAGGAATGGAGCAGTAGAATTCCCATTAATGCTTTGTTTATAAACCGAACCCGTGTGCCAGTTGACAACATCATCAGAGAAAACGTATTAATCGGAGCAAATATATCCCTGTTCTTTTCTCCAATCAAACGAATTCGCTCTTCAAAGTCAAGGCTTTTGATCGATTGGAGGGACTGGACATCATACCCAATACAGTACTGAATCAACGGGAGATGGTCCTGCTGAAGGTTTTCTGTCCTCCCGTTTCTGTCACCCTTTCGGAGAATCATTTCATCTATTCTCTGTATTTTATTCCTGTGATTGAAAGCCTGGCAGAGTTCTCCTTCCCCTGTAATTTTCATGATAAAACCATGATATTTGAAGCGGATCCTGCATGTTGTATGCTATAGCCTTCGCTTACAGACAGTTTACCTGAAAAAACACAATATGCAGGCCCAATGTGGAGTTTACACCGTGGACCAATTCGCTGTTTCTCCTTGGATCGACTGTCCCTTTAACAAAAACATGTGTGTGATATTGTTTTAGTGATCTCTGAATTATTTAACGTTGTGTTCTGCAGCTCTTTGCTTGGAATAAAACACATGTCTGGGTCTTTGTTGACAGTCAGGCGGATTTCAATAAGTGCAAGGAAAAATAAACAAGAAATTCATTTATTATCATTATTACTTAATCATTGTCTAGAATTCACACACACGCAAGGTTAGTTGTGCTGGTTGTCCGGGCAGCAATGTTTAGTAAAGAAGAGAAAGATTTTAAAGCGTTTTAAGGGATTTTACCCGTCATCAGGAAAAAGCAATACAGTATTAAGTGGTTGTATTCGAGTGGACAATGCAAATACCTTGTGTGATATTTTTGATGTAAGAATCTGACATTTATTTTTCTGCAATTATTACGGCTTTGCATATTGTTCCTGAATCTGAATTTTTTTTAAAATTATTCGTAATGCGTTTTCTAGGGAAGTATGATGAGACAAAGTTTTGACAGAGGATTTGAGCTTGCAAAGTACTTGGTTTATGAGGCATACTGTACCAAGGGGTTTCCATGGCTACCTATACTTGTAAATGCTGATTGCTGCACATGCCAGTAGCTCCGATTTTTGTAGTAAGAAGAAATGATTTAAGGATTGGCGATAAACTTTAAAATGAACTTTTCAAATGGAAAAGCACTGGGGCAGGGAGGTAGCATTTATAATTCCGACCTATAATATTGTTTCGTGCGGAGAAGAGAAAAACAGCATGTACAGTTGTCATCTAGCCAGGTCGAGAACTAAGATAAATATATAAAATACAGTACTTGGAATACCAGAGCATAAAAATAAGAAATAATTTTTTAATCGAAGTTCCCCTTAAAAAAACAGACTACAAATCTAAATAAACTGTAAAACATATAAAGTACTAGTATCAGAGTGCTTAGTGCAAAAAAAACGATTCTCCTTAAAAGGTCCAATACATTGCCAAAGGAGTCCATACTGTATTTTATAGCAAGGAATAAATAAAAAAAATAAAGTACACCCAACAAAAATGTATAACCAGGTCAGCACATGATATCACAACTATCTCATACGCTTTCTAACAGAATGTTCGGCTAGTGATCACAGAACTCCGTAGATCCAGAGAACATGACTGATCGACCTGTTGAATAGACCTCCGTGACTAAGAACCTCTGGCCTCGATAATCATAGATTTTAAATCTCTCTCCTGCTAACCAATAGAACCACTCAGCACTATTCTAGACTCCAGACAAGGGAAACACAACTTGGCGCCTTTGGCGTCCTCACCACCTACAGATACACTTCCTCATCACAATACAGATCACTCCGCTAGAAACACCTCTGCAGGACTAAAAACGGGATCTCTCTGCCCGTGAATATAAAAAACAATAATAAAGTGCAAATACTATAAATATTAATAATAGCATTAATGACACAACCACTGTGGTTTCGTTCGCAGGTGTGACTCATCAGGCAACATACAAACATTGCTGCGTTTTATCTTGTATTGTCATTGGGGGGGAAAGTGTTCACCCCTTTTTAAATAATATTCTGTGCATTTCATCATGGTAACCCTTTTGTGTATAATCAAACAATTTGCAAAAAGGTAGAAATGTTTTTTTGCATGACAAAAGAAAGAATAAAATAAAGAATAACTTCCTACAAGAGTGCTTTTTTTCAGTATTGGGCTGTATTATGTTAAACAGATAAGAGATTTTTGGGGGCGACGCACATAAAATATGCAAAGTTGCCAAGCTATTATTATACTTAGCGACCATCAGATATCATCAAAATACAGTAACCCGTAAAAAAGCTAAAAATGATTTGGTTGGTTGCTGCAAATTAATAGCACAGGCCAAACGTTTGCATCAATTCCCAATGTCTGCAAAATATAAATAGAAAATCCTGTCTCTACATTATTTTTTCACATTGTCCTTTAATTCCCCCCCACCCCCTATAAAAAAACTAGTTTCATTGTTTTAGTCTTAGAATAGTCAGCGGACCTTTATATCCCAAGGTTTCGTATGTTTATCAACAGTGCCCTTCAATGTTAAATCTGTGTCACGATGGTAACCAATCATCAGGGGGCGTTATTTATCTGGAATCCTACAGCAATACTCTGACAGGATAACAACAACATTACAGAGAGTGTCCATACAAGAAATGCTTAAAAAACAAATAGAACCAGTTGTTGCACCCGCCCAACCGTCTTTTATATTTCAAAAACTGCATCTGGCCAATTTCTTAGAACTGGCGGAAGACAGAAAAAGAAGAAGAAGGAGTCTGATAACCCGATGAGAGATTAGCCAGAGGGAGACAATTTAAACAAAAAAAATACAAAATAAATAAATTAGGATAGTTTTAGAAGTATAATAGAAGTATATAATAAAATGCTTAATGGAGAAAATATATATATAATCAAACTATAAAATAGTTAAGAACAGAATGCATCCAATTTAAAAAGAAAGGACAAGGGATTACAATATTTTAAAGGGACAATGCCACCCTAAATATGACATTGTTTATAAAAGATGTCTTCTTTAAAATATGTTGATGTATCCTACTTCGTCACTGGAACATTTCTTTCTTATTATAAACCTTCTTATTATAACCATAAAAATAGGTTATTTTAGATTGACCATAACTGGAAAATGTAATTCTTCCCAACAACACCATGATATCAATTTTTTTTGTTTGATTTTCTCCATTCTTTAGCATATCCAATCGAAAACTTCTTTTATTTCAGCCTGTCAATCAAGCTCCTTGATCTCAAAAAACTATTTCTTCGTGAGTAGCTTTGTAGCTTACTGTGTGGAAATGGTGACAGTAGTTTTGACAGTTGAGAAGCATGTTATGCTGTGATGGCTTGACGTTTGAGTTCTGTGGGGGAGAAAGTGGTCGGATGGAAGGCGGATGAATGCGAGTGGTTTAAAAAAGGGAGGGCGATACTGCTCAACTAAACAAAATGTGTGAGTGGATTAAGGCATGCAGCCACACCACACAAAATCAGAGTAAGTGCCTACTATCTAATGTATTCAATTATAGATTAAGATGAGGCAAAGTTCATTTTTTCGTATAATGAGTGCCCTTTAATATAATTTCCTGTGGATAGATATTATCATTAGTGGGGGTTTTATGGTTGTCTGAGAAATAAAACACCAAAGACCCACTTTTTGCGCAACAAAAGTATAATCCTTCTCCCATTTAGCTTTCCAATGCGGAACGCTTTACAATGTGATTAGATCCTCAAAGAATGCAGAAGAAGAAAAAAAACACTGACGGCCCCAGATGGTTAATCGCGGCTGTAATAATGAGCGTTTCAAGTGTTCTCCTCATTTCTGTCTCTTGAAAAAGATTAAGAATTTTGTAATTTTCTACATATGCAACAAAGCAGATCAATTACGTGGAGGAGTTTTAAAAAGGGACATGAAAATGGAATAATTATTGTTTCAAAGAAAATATCCACACAGAGATGTACAATATGCAGAGCAACTAGTAGGGCATTGAGTCTAGTTAACCCAACCGACTTTCACAATCATATTACGATCAATTTATGATATGCCAATATGAATAGAAGTGTTCTTCTCCGCATGTTTGGATAATATCGGCCCTGTGTATGGGCACCTTAAGAGATGGCAGGGAGATGTACAAAAATGTTTCTATCAGTTAAAAAATGTGCTATTTTGCCCCAGCCAATCAGATGTTAGCTTTGAAATGCTAAATAACATCTGATTGGTTGGGGCAAAATTAGCACCGTTTTTTAATGATAAGAACTTTATTACATCTCCCTGATTGTATTGGACCTTTATTAGTAACATGTTGTTATTAAGAAAGATTGCTAGACAGTGTTCAGCACCTTTGTTGGAAGATATTACCTTTACAAATTGTATTCAGGACTGTAAAATTTCAAGTCTAATGTATCAAGCAGCATCAATTAATCAAAAAGATAGTTCAGGGATCGAACTACAATGCACAGGGCAGAGAAACATGTCCTGTGTCTGCATTTAGCCAACAGAGGGAAAAAACATTTGTTCTGCTGAAGAGACCATCCCCAGGCAGATCCATTCTAACAGATTCCACTTCGTACTTCTTATGTTATTACACTGAAATAAGTTTTTGATCCTGTGTGTTGATAGTGGGGGAATTAACCTACTAGAATTCATGGTGGTAAGATTATATATAAAAAACTAAATTAAAAAGCTTATTAAAGGGCATGTCCACCCCCCAAAACTAAAATTTACCAACTTACTGGGCCCCACTGTAAAAAAAAAAAAATCCTTACCTTACATCCTTGTTCCTTGGTGGTTCTCCTGTTCTGCCTCTTGGAGTGCAGGAAAACTGCTGGGTAAGGAGCTGTCAGTGCCTCTTCCTGTGTTGTAGCTGTCTAGCCTCATCAAGGTATGAGGGCATGCTCAGTAGAGCCCTTTCCCCCCTCTCCCTCCCTCCTTCCCGATCCCTCTGTGGCTGGGCAGATGTTACCTTTAAAAGCTTGAGCTACAATGCAGGGGATACCCTCCCACCCCCAACCACTCTATTTATTAGTTCAAAATTGCTCTCCTTCTTTACTTACACCACTCAGTTTCCAGCACGCGTTTAATTACTGGCAGCCGCGGCTGTGATGGCCTGCCATCTCAGCCAATTCACAGCGCGGGCTGCCGGTCCGGGCCCCCTGCTTGCAGTTCCGAGGACGGGAGTGGTAGCTGGACCAGGAACAGCGGAGGATCGAGCAGTGTAAGTAAAGAAGCGGAGAGCGATTTGAAGTGATAAATATAGCGGTTGGGGGTGGCGGGGTATCCACTACTTGCTAAAAAGTTTTTTAGAAGGGTGGACATTTTAAAAAAGTTGAATCTAAGTTGTTCTCGAAAACGTTTTTAAAGGGTATCGTTCCCTCTTAAAACAAAAAACTGTCAATTGGAGAGATGGGATTTGGGCTGACCCGAAACACAGATACAACACGTAACCCACTTGGTTCTGAATCGGACGGATCCTTCTGATTTTGGGACTCTTGAACAAATTTTAGAAGGGTTTTTGTTTTATGGAGTATTTGCGATCATTTTCGGAAAATGTCTCGAAACATTCTGAAAACCTCGAAATCCGATATATGGGAATCCGAAAACGGGAATGAACTATGTAGTTTCAGCCATCTATAGTAAATTGTCAGTTACCTGCCCCCCAACTGATAATATTTGCACATGATTTACCTGCATTACTAGACATTTAATATTACATGATAATTATTCCCCATTCTGTCAACGGCAAGCTGGACCCTCCCTCCTGCCGTCAATCCAATATGTGACAAACTGACCTCACAACCAATGACTGGACTGCTTTTCCCTGTGCTCCCTTCTGCGCATGCTCAAGCTTATAAAAAGCTAACTGAGCAGAGAAGGAGGGCGGATACCCTTTGCCAGATGGAATAGAAAAACTAATCATTAAAGTATTCTGGTTTAAAAAACATGTAATATACTGGTAAAAATAGCAGTGTGGGGTTGCGCGGCAAATAATGACAAGTCACCAGTTTTTAAAATTTTAAAAACAGTTTTTAAAACTGGGACTATACCTGTTAAAGTCCACGTGTATATTCGTTGGTTGTATAAGTCAATGTACCCCCCACCACTACCCAAAACTGAGGGGATGTAAAGGCTCACCTAACAAGCTGTTATCTTCACAGTTTTGAGTGTGGGTAAACTCCTCTGAGCATGTGGCAAGCTGCAGAGTCTAAGAAAGGGAGGTGGAAACCCTTTTGGAAAAACAAGGGAAGGAAAAAAAACCAGGCAATTTCTTGCCACCAAAATATTGGTGATTTTGGGGTTGGGGGGTGGATTACTAGATAAAATCTTTAATTTGAAGGCAAACAGGCCACTATAACATTTCAACTATGACTAAGTTTTACAAGACTAAAGCTGTAAAAAGTGAAATGCAAGCCTAAAAGCCTTTTGGAAAACTTTTAGGCAAGAAGTAGCCACGATTAGCACAGGGGTTGGAAGCCATTTTGAAAACTTCGGAAGGAAGTAGCCAAGTAACACACTTGGGTGGAAGCCATTTTGAAGAACTTTCAGGGAAGGAAGTTAGCCGTTGACACACTGGGTGGGAAAGCCATTTTGAAACCTTTTCAGGAAGGAAAAGTGCAGTTAAAACAATGGGTGGAAGACATTTTGGAAGAAATTACCGGAAGGGGAAGTAGCGTAACAAACTGGGGTGAAAGGATTTTGAAAACTTTCAGGAGAGGAGGGAAAGTAGCAGTAACACACTGGTGGTAAGCCATTTGAAGAACTTTCAGGAAAGGATAGTAGCCGTAAACACCACTGGGTGGAAGACATTTTGAAAAACTTTTCCAGAAGTGAAAGGAAAAGTAGCAGTAACACACTGGAGTTTGGAGACATTTGGAAGAACTTTCAGGAAGGGAAGTAGCAGTGCACACTGGGATGGAAGCCATTTTGAGAACTTTCAGGAAGGAAGGTAGCAGTAACACACTGGGTGAAGACATTTTGAAAACTTTCAGGAAGAGGAAGTAGCGTTGCCAACTGGATGGAATGCCATTTTGCAAGAACTTTCAGGAAGGAAGTAGCAGTAACACACTGGGTGGAAGCACCATTTGAGAACTTCGAACGGAAGAGAAAGTAGCAGAAACCACTGGTGTGTAAGCCATTTGGAAGAATTTCAGTGAAGGGAAGAGTAGCAGGTTAACACCAACTGGGTGAAAGACATTTGAAGAACTTTCAGCGGAGAGGAAGTGCCAGTAACACACTGGGGGGAAGACATTTTGAAGAAACTTTCAGGAAGGAAGTAGCAGTAACACCAATGGGGGCAGGACATTTTGAAGAACTCTTCAGAAGGAGAGTAGCAGTAAACACACTGGGGTGGAAGGAACATTTGGAAACGGAAGAACTTTCAGGAACAGGAAGTAGCAGTGTGCACACGGGGGAAAGCCATTTTGAAAAACTTTCAGGAAGGAATAGCAGTAACACAAATGCGGTTGGAAGACATTTGGAAGAACTTATCGAAGGGAAGTAGCAGTAACAACAACGGGTGGAAGCCATTTGAGAACTTCAGGAAGGAGTAGCAGTGTGCAAATGAGAAGTGGAAGGCCATTTGAAGACTTTCAGGAAGGAAGTAGCAGTTAACACACTGGATGGAAGACATTTTTAAAGAACTTACCGGAAGGAAGTAGCAGTAACACACACTGGGGTGTGGAAGACCATTGGAAGAAACTTTCAGGAAGGAAGTAGCAGTTGCACACTGGGTGGAAGCCATTTTGAAAAACTTTCAGGAGGGGAAGTAGCAGTAACACACTGGGGGAAGGACATTTGGAAGAACTTTCAGGAAGGAAGTAGCAGTAACACACTGGGTGGAGACATTTTGAAGAACTTTCAGGAAGGAAGTAGCAGTTGCACATGAGTGAAAGCCATTTTGAAGAGCTTTCAGGAAGGAAGTAGCAGTAACACACTGGGTGGAAGACATTTTTAAAGAACTTACCGGAAGGAAGTAGCAGTAACAAACACTGGGTGGAAGAAATTTTTTAAAGAACTTTCAGGAAGGAAGTAGCAGTAACACACTGGGGTGGAAGACATTTGAAGAAACTTTCAGGAAGGAAATAGCAGTAGCACACTGGGTGGAAGCCACTTTCATCAAAGCTGTGTTGCCACACTTTTTCCAAACATATCAGCAAGTTGATCGAGGAGAAGGTTGGGAAACTGGAAATCCAACTAAATGATAAACATCTTAAGAAGTTGTTGCATTATGGCTAACTTAATTTCCATACGCTGTTTGAATTCCAAGTTTGGGTATTTTGCAAAGGCAATGCATGGATAACTTATAACTTAAAAATATTGTCCCTGTGTAATATTCCGAGCAGGGCTGCTTGAATTGTGTCTTGGCAAAAAAAAAGTTTCTTTTATTGACAGAATATCATTTGAAGGGATTAACGTGTCTCTCTTTTTTACACTGTGGAGGAAATATGATTTCATGCTTCTATACATACAATCCATACATCAGTGCAAAATAAAAAAAGCATTTTTTTGGATGTAGGAAAATAAATCATAATGTCCCTGCAGCAGGGGGGATGGGAAATGATAAACGGATTGCTAGAGCACTGCTGGAATGATGATTTTTACACTGTAATTACCTGCCAGACAATGAAAATATAACCAACAGCCATGTTCTACCATTCTACCCCATCACCTCAATGATAAAATAAATATATACACCAGGGGATGTATTTGGTTTAAATAGTGAGGGTAGCCTCGAATGGTACCTCTGGGCAACCAATCTAAGGTTGCTACTTTGACATTAAGTGTTCCCTCACAAAACCAAGTGGGGAAGATTCATCAGGGCAAGCATCAAGAGGCGCATTGCTCCTGCTCAGAAGTTAAAGCAGGACAACCATTGTTTAATAAAGACATGCGGCCCATCAAGTCAAACCTTTTCACCCCCCTTTTTAACCCTACCTTACAGTTGATCCAGAGAAAGGCAAAAATAACTCAGCTAAAAAAGGGTGGGAAATTCCTGCTGACTCCAAATGGCAATCGGAAAGTATCATGGATCAAACAGAACTACAGTATATGTATTAATACCAGTAATCCTCAATATTATATAGTACCTGTACAAACCAGAACTACAGTAATGTATTAATACCAGTAATTTCAATATTATATAGTATTTCCTGTACAACCAGAACAACAGTATATGTATTAATACCAGTAATCTCTCAATATTATATAGTATCCCTGTACAAACCAGAACTACAGTATATGTATTAATACAGTAATTTCAATATTATATAGTATCCCGTTACAACCAGAACATACAGTATTTGTATTAATACCAGTAACTCTCAATATTATATGTATCCTGTACCAACCAGAACTACGTATATGTATAATCCCAGTAATTCTCATATTATATGGACACCCTGAGCCAACCGGAACTACAGTATATATTAATACAGTAATTCTCAATATGATATAGTATCCCTGTACTAACCAGAACTACAGATATGTATTCAATACCAGTAATTCTCAATGTTATATAGTATCCCCGTACCAACCAGAACTACAGAGATGTATTAATACCAGTAATTCTCAATATTATATAGTATCCCTGTACCAAAAAACTGCCAGTATATGTATTAATACCAGTAATTCTCATATTATATAGTATCCTCGTAACCAACCAGAACACATATATGTATAAACCGTAATTCATATATTTATAAGTATCCCATTCAACCAGAACTACAGTATATGATTAATACCAGTAATTCTATATATTATATAGTATCGCTGTACCAACCAGAAACTACAGTATTGTATTAATACCAGTAATTTCAATATTATATAGTATCCCTGTAACCATCCAGAACTACAGTATATGTATTAATACCAGTAATTCTCAATTTTATATAGTATCCTGTACCAACCAGGACTACAGTATATGTATTAATACCAGTAATTCTCATATTGTATTGTTCACTGTACCAACGAACTATAGATATATATATACCGTAATTCTCACATATTATAGATCCCTGTACCAACCAGAACTATAGTATTGTATTAATACCAGTAATTCTCAAATATATATATCACTGTTGACAACCGAACTACAAGATATATGATTAATAGCAGTAATTCTCAATATTTATAGTATCCCTGTACCATCCAGAACTACAGTATATGTATTAATACCAGTAATTCTCAATATTATATAGTATCCCTGTACCAACCAGAACTACAGTATATGTTAATAGCAGTAATTCTCAATTTGTACAGTATCCCTGTAACAACCAGAAAACTATAGCTATTGTATAATACCAGAATTCTCAATATTATATAGTATCCCTGTACCAACCAGAACTACAGTATTTGTATTAATACCAGTAATTATCAATATTGTATAGTATCCCTGTACCAACCAGAACTACAGTATATGTATAATAGCAGTAATCTTCAATATTATATAGTATCTTGTACCATCCAGAACTACAGTATAGTATTAATACCAGTAATTCTCAATATTATATAGTATCCCTGTACCAACCAAGGACTACTGTATATGTACTAATAGCAGTAATTCTGCAATATTGTATAGTATCCCTGTACAAACCAGAAACTCTTAGATTAATGTATTAATACCAGTAATTCTCAATATATATAGTATCCCTGTACCAACCAGAACTACAGTATTTGTATATAATACCAGTAATCTCAATATTGTATAGTATCCCGTACCAACCAGAACTACAGTGTTATGTATTATACCAGTAATTCTATTAATTATATAGTATCGCTTTACCAACCAGAACTACAGTATATGTATTAATACCAGTAATTTTTCAATATTATATAGTATCCCTGCTACAACCAGAACTACAGTATATGTATTAATACCAGTATTCTCAATATTATATAGTATCCCTTACCAACCAGAAAATACAGTATATGTATTAATACCAGTAATTTTCAATATTATATTAGGATCCCCATACAATCAGAAACTACAGTATATGTATTAATACCAGTAATTTTCAATATTATATAGTATCCCTGTACCAACCAAAACTACAGTATATGTATTAATACCAGTAATTCTGATTATATAGTATCCCTGGACCAACCAGAACTACTGTATATGTATTAATACCAGTAATTCTCAATATTTTCTAGTTTTAGAAACTTATCTAGCCCACTTTTGAAGCTATTCAATGAACTTGCCATTACCACATCTGCTGGAAGACAGTTCCACAGTTTCACAGTTCTCACTGTAAAGAAACCTTTCCTAATCTGAAGATGAAATGTCTTTTTCTTCCAATCATAAAGGATGTCTACGTGTCCTCTGATTTGACCGATTAGTAAACAATGCACCAGTGAGTTTATTGTATGGCCCATTAATATATTTATACAAAGTGAACATACCCCCACACAAACACCGCTTCTCTAATGTAAACAGCCCTAATCTGCCGGCATATTCAAGCCTCTCCATTCGCTTTATTATTTTAGTTGTCCTTCTCTTAACTGCTTCCATTTCCAAGATGTCCCTTTTGTATATTTGATTCCAAAACTGCACCGCATATTCCAAATGAGGCCTTATCAGTGCCTTGTAAAGAGGGAGTATAATGTTTTTTCTCTTGATTCTAATCCCCTCTTTATATAAGACAATATCTTGCTAGCTCTAGCTGTTGCTGCCTGGCATTGTTTGCTACAGTCTGTCTCTACCAGAACCCCCAATTCTTTTTCCAGTCGAGATTCAGTTAACAAAGAGTTTTTATGGAGTAGGTGGCACAACGCTGTACACTGACGTGGCTGCCGGAAGTTCAGAACACCTGGGGGAAAGAGGTAAGGTAAGTAACTATCGGGCGAGTCTCTGGAAAATGTAATGTGGTTGGGGCTGGGGGAAGGCAACCTACTAATGGTAGGGGGAGGGCTTGCAAAATGGGAGGGAGAAGGTGGGAGAGGGAGGGAGAGGGAGGGGGGAGTCCTGCAGCTGTAAGACAATTTGAAGTAGTGGGATCTTGCTGTATCTAAAGGTATAATTTTTGAAAATTCGATTTATAGACACCCTTTAAAGGACTAGTTCACTTTTTGAGTGAACTATTCCCTTAAAAAAAGCCAAATTACTATTCAATTTCTTCTTCTTCCCTTTCTATTTCACAATTTTATGATCTTAATAAAACTTGATAAATTGTTTTTAATTATAATGTTTAATCAGTGTGTGGGTAAAAAAAAGGAAGCCGGGGAAGGACTGCATGGTTCTGATTTTTAAGACCTGCACCCGATCCGTACCCACAAAACCATTACCCACACCCGACCTGCTTTTCTGGGGGGTTCCATAATAGTACCCGACCTGCAACTAGCCGGACCCACACCCTGAAATTAAACAGACCCGTCATGGGATCCGAACACGCTTACCGATTCAGACCCACAGCTTTGTACCCAAACTGCAACCCATTCAAACTCACTGCAGTTTACCTGACCCACAAATTGGTTAACCCACAGGTACCCTACGCAATGCTGGACCCTACAGGTCCTTATAGTGTGGTCAGGTATAGGTAATGGTGAAACGTGCAATGTAGGACACAGCCAGCACCTGTTCTTTCACAATTAGTTCTTAAGAATCTAGGACAAGTCGAATGTTCCATCCACATTCATAGCAGTAAAGCGTTTATCAGCGCGCTGCTTTCTACAGCAACTTTTAGCCACCGATCCACCTCCGAGTCGCTGTAAACAAAATTAAAATCAAAGCAAAAGATCTGTTCTCGTTATTTCTGGGTGTCTGTCTCCTATTGTCATTCTGTGGGGTCCGTCGCGAAAGAATAAGAAATTCCTCTGAGATGGGTTAAGAATAGAACAAGATGACAACTCATTAGCAGCAGTTAGGACCTCAGATGACTAGACAATTCTACAGCAGAATATACTTCTGGGAATGTACCGATCTTTCTATGGCATCTTATTCCATTTCTGCATCTGCTACCTAGAGCTGTCACAAAGAAAAAAACCCTAATCACATTATCATAAAGGAGTGGATAGCACAGTGTTTCAGATGCGGTTCCCTTGGATTTTGTAGCTGGATAATAACTGGGTTGCAGTCAATGATATGGGAGAATAGAAGACCGTGAGCCTGTTTTAATGAATGTGCAGCTGAACTTACTTTAACTGTGCAAACAAGTGGTGAAAAGTGAAGAAGTTTTTTTAGTTTGTTTATTAAACTAAAGGAATCTAAAGGCTTCCATCTGATTAGAGGTATTGTTATTGGAGAGTCCTGTTAGCTGCTGCGCTAGATTTTATTCATAAGGTCCAACACTAGAGGGACAGGAGTTCTAAGCAAGGAAAGACTACAGTATTAAAGAGTCTTTAGGGACAAAAAGCCTGGAACCTTTAACCCCACCACACCCTCAAACCACACCCACTTGTACTTATAGTGGGAGGGAAAACAAACTGCATTATGCTAAAATTTGTAAATTGTAAATGTAAAATATTTATTAATAGGGTGTCAGGTGTTTTTTTTAAGGCAGAACTGTGGTCTCTATACAAGTGTTCTCAATCAATGGAGCTCTATCATGTTTTAGTTTAGGGTAATGGCTCTAGCTGTAGTGAATCAAAAGTTATAGGTATGTAAAGTTTCACTTCCTTGTTTGCTCCTGTGCAATGACAGACATAGTATGAGTTGTAACATTAGCCCCATCCCCAAAATGCTATCTATTTTTCCCAGAACCCATGACAAGGGGGACATATTTATAGAGGTTTTTTTACCCTCAATGACCCCCAAAACACCTTAAAGACAACCAATGTCTTGTTAAAGTAACTGCGGGTAAAAGTGCTGGACTGGCCAAGCATGTCTCCAGACCTAACCCTATTGAGCATCTGGGGAATCATAAAAAAAAGGTGGAGGACGACAAGGTCATGGAGGAGGGGAAGAAGCTTTCTGTGGCAACCTGTGGAGCTCTAGTGAACTCCATGTCCGAGAGAGTTAAGGCAGTGCTGGAAAATAATGGTGGCCAAACCAAATATTAACACTTTGGGCAACATTTAGTCATTTTTCACTTAGGGGTGTACTCACTACTGTTGCCAGTAATTTATACATTAATGGCTGTGTGTAGAGTTGTTTTAAAGGGACAGTAAATTTACACTGTTATAGAAGCTGTACACTGACTACATTGTATCAAAGTGTCATATCTTCAATATTGTCCCACTAACAAAAGATATAATAAAATATTTACAAAAATGTGAGGGTTGGACTCACATTTGTGACATACTGTGTGTACAATAATAATGTTGTTTATTTGTATGGTATTTTGAAGCACCTGAGTGAACAACTTAATTTCTTCAAAATATGAAATGAGAAACAAGATCATTGTAAAACCATTAAAAATCAGAGTGATGACAGAATCTCCTACAGGGAACCTCTAAAGGTTTAATGGAACCAAATAAAATATGACAGTGTGATGTACAGCGTGTTTAGTGCCTATGGGCTGCAAACTGGAAAAATCTCTATGAATGTGATACATTGTGCGGAATGAAGTGTTTTATGGAGACCCTATTGATGGATTCCGTGATGGTTCCAGCAGGACAATGTTTTCTATTGTGTATAGATCAACATGTCTGACACATTGTGATTCCTAGTCTGATAATACAAGTTACGGGTTCCAATCGATAAAAAATGGTGCTAATTTTGCCCCAGCCAATCAGATGTTAGCTTTCCAATGTTTAATAAGATCTGATTGGTTGGGGCAAAATAAGCACCATTTAAACATAAGAACTTTTATTGAATCCCCTGCTAGTCTGATAATACAAGTTATGGATCAAGGCAAATCTATTTATATGAAGATTATATGAAGATTCTGTTTTTCGTCCACCCCCAAACTATAATCCCCCCCAGCCATGGCCCCATCATGTAGTGTTAATAAATCCTTACCTCACATCCCAGCTCCATATGGTTCTCCTGTAGTCCCCCCCCAAAGTCCCAAAAACTGCCCACCAGGAGGATAGCAGAGTCCATATAGGACTCTGCCTCCTGTCTCGCCTCTGGGAGAAGTTGGCATGCGTACTGCAGCCCTCTCCCCCTCCCACCCCTCCCCTCTCCTCCCGATTAGGATTCCCTCCCCTAGCGTAAAATACTTTACATATAATAAAACAGAGAACCAGATCCTGCACACCTTTACCAAAAGTCAAATGGTGGATAAGTGCTGGGTGCAACAGAGCTGTAGCCAACAGTAAAGCAGAGATTCTGAATAATACTGGCACACCAGTCTTGACCAACAAACGATTATTATAGTGACGTTTCGGTGCAATAGTGGCACCTTCCAGACAAACAAAGTTTGTTTGTCTGAGGAAGGTGCCACTTGCACCGAAACGTCACTATAATAAAAAGTTTATTGGTCAAGACTGGTGTGCCCAGTATTATTCAGAATCTTTACATATAATATCCCCCTGTCCCCCCAGCCCCAACCACTATATTTCTATTATTAGAAAGTGCCCCAAACATTACTTTCCTTCCCTCTTTCCTCGCCGCACTGAACTCCGGCAGCCGCGTCCGTGATTGGCTGGCCTCAGTCAGTCACAGACCGATGCCGGCCCCGCCCTCTGCTTGCATTTTTCGCAAGCAGAGGGCCGGCAGTGCGGTGGAGGAAAGAGGGAAGGTAAGTAAAGTTTGGGGCACTTTATAATAATAAAAATATAGCGGTGGGGCTGGGGGGACAGGGGGAATATATATCAAAAAAAATTTCAAGGGTGGACATACCCTTTAAAACCTTGTGGCAACTACAGAATATCAATCACTAACAGAAAGAACACCAGTGACAAGTTGAGAACCATAAATGTACATATACGGGGGCCATACATACTACAATATAAAGGTATACAAGCTACTGATTGTAAAAAAAGATTTTCTAGAAATACAAAAATTCCCAGCATTCCAGTTCGGCAAACAAACGGACTTGTTCATGGTCCCTCGCAAAACAGCACATGATTTGGTTCGACGACCGACCGATACAAGGAAATATGGTTGGTCCAACCGAAGATTGGTTGCTGTCTACCCAGCCTTAACAATGACCTCTAAACAGTAAGATAATATTGAAGTGAGCTAAGAGGAAGATATAAAGTTAAGAATCACTGATGTCTTTCTGTAAGTAATTATGTGGGGCATTTTATGAAAGTAGTTTCATTATAAACCAATACCAAACCCTAAAACAGCCTTATAACCTTAAATAACGGCACACCTGTAAAATTCCATTACACTAAAGGTGCCTCGTTATTTTACAACCCTATTGGAAATAACACTACAAGTAGCTTTTGTCTCACTATACTGATGTGCCCACAAAATACTACCAATAACCGCACAAAATTTGGGACCACGACAAAAGTGTATTGTAGTGTGTGCTGCCGTTATTGCTAATGTTCCCACACTTGACAAACAAATCAGAGTCAGGTTTTAAACCAAAAAACTTTTTTTTTTCACAGGATCTTCCAAAAATTGGATTTTATGGCAGCTACGAAGACCTTCTGCCTAGATAAAGTGGTTCGAATTACTCGTTTGATTTTCCAGCTTCACATTCTTATTTTCAGCCCTTTCTGTCGGTTTCGACACACAAAAACTTAATGGAGTTCTTATCGAGGTCATTCACTGAACTGTGCTTTTCATTGTAGCAGGAATGCAACATAATTGTTCACCGAAGAAATCCATGGTTCGATTTTCTGCATTTTGTAGAAAATCCCTCTCTTGTGCTTATTTAAGGTAATTTGCACTTAGTGTAGGTTAAATGGCGATGCCTCCCTCTTAGATAAATAAAGAACGTGCAATGATTTGGTTGCCTGGTTACAAAAATAGCTTGCATATAAAGCTTTCGGAAAGCCGCGTTGCACCGAAAATGAATCTGATTGTTGCTAAGACACATACTGGATTAGCAGAAACACTGTACAGAGCCAACAGCACAAAACCACATTAGAGTTTGTTTATATTTAAGCATTGAACCCACACCTACTAATCGGGAATTGTTTTTAAATGTTGAATAACAGCATGGTGCTACAATACACATACTATAAATTAATATACTGTATATATATATATATATGGACGGAAGACAGAATGTATACCTAACACTGACTAGCAGCCTACTAGACATGACAAATCCATAAAATAGTAGTGCACACCAGTTGTGTTGAATAAAACAGTTTGGTTTGTTCACTATAAGACTGGTGTGCACTACTATTTTATGGATATGTGGATTTCGTCATGGGCTGTGACCTTGCAGTAGTTCCCAGCACATATATCCGTTATACGGTGGTGTGGGAGGCTCTCACTTTCTGTACTAGACATGTACAGTGATACAGTATAATGTACAGTATAGGGAAGTAAAGGCCACAGAGGAATTCTATAACCATATAAAAGGCATATTTCCATGGGCTTTAATATTGGTATATTTTATAAATGAGGTGTACATTATTCACTATAATATACAAGCTTAGTGAATGACAGAATGACAACTGAATACAAAGGTAGGTATGATTTTGCCACTGATGACCCCCCCAGCCGTAATTTTCATTCCATTTTTCATCACATCCAATATTCCCAATTTCCATCCCATTTTCCCTATTTTCCATCAGTCCCATTACCATCCCATTTTTCCAATTTTTCATCCCATTTTTTCCATCTCTATTACATCCCATTCCATCCATTTTCCCATTGTGATAAATCTCATTTTCCATCAATCCCATTTTCCCATTTTATCACATCCCATTTTTCCCATCTCTATTACATCCCATTCCATCCCATTTTTTCCCATTGTGATAACATCTCATTTTCCATCAAATCCCATTTTTCCCATTTTCCATAGATTGGTAAGATAAGGTTGGGTCGGGCTGAAATATTGGATGGTGTTGACCCAGCTTAAAGGTCAACACTGATTGAAAAAGGATATTAAGGTTGAGGCCACATTCCACAGTGCTTTCGGTCCGATAGTAATTACTGTTGTGCACTCGTGATTCAATTTCGCAATGTTGCACAACTGGAGCAAACGCGATTTGGCTAACAAATGGTGACCGAATGCGCCCCGAAAAGCGGATCCCATTGCAGCTTACCTAGTGTGGACAGAAACAATTGGCCAACACAAAACTTAACTTTTTACTTATTACAGCAAAAATACAGAAAATAGACTTAAGCTACGGTAATACCAAACAATTCTCAGTACGGTGCCTTGTTACATCTAACAACAAAGAGGCAATTATAAACAAGCGCTATCTTTTCGCGGCCGCTTTTCCCTCCAATGGCCGGAAAGCGGCCGTGAAAAGTAACGCCTCGTTAACTTTTGCGCCTATCGCAACAGTTACCGCCACTTCTATTTATAAAGCGGCGGGAACTGAAGCGCCGCACTAATCTCGGCCGTTTCACTTCACCACCTTGAGGGGGGCGAAAAAAGCAGAGATTACAGGGGTCTGGGAGGGGATGCCAGGAAGATTGCCACGGATGCTCACATTCCTCAGAGGGGCGAAGTGGGGTGTTACCCCCTGCCCTTGCCCCCCCCGTTGCCCCCTGCAGCGAATACTTCCAGCAGCCCTCCCAGCCTCCCACCCCATACACTCACAGGAGAGGGGGACACCCTCCAGCGGGGGCACTGAAAAGTGCCTTTTGGGCTTAAGGGGTCCCACAGCCGAGCCGGGATATATCCTCCCCAGCACTCAGGGCCTTTGCGGCACTTACAAGTGTCTTTGCGGCTCTAACAAGAGCCCTTTGGGTTAGGGGTCCCACAGCTCGAACCGGGACCCCTTCCTGGTCCTATCAGGACCCTTGTGGCACTTACAAGTGCCCTTGCGGCCCTGAGAAGGGCAGCTCGAACCAGGACCCCCCTTGCCAGCCCTTATAAAGGCCCTTGCAGACTGAGAAAGTGTTTGGTGGGGGTCCCACAACAAACCAGCACAAACTCTCTTAAAAGAGCCCTTTGGCGGTGTCTTCTTTCTTCCATCCAGCAAACACCAGACTCCGCTGAGGCCGCCGACCCTGAGAGGTACCCCTGCGGCCGCCTGCCATCTTGATCCATCGCAACGCTTCGGGCTGGCGACACCAACCCCACTGAGGTCGCCGATGCCAGGCAGGTCACTGCGGCCGCCAGTCTCAGCGGAGCCGATGTTGCAAGATGCTCTCTCTTCAGCCATCTACTGAGGTCCGCGGCTGAGTGCACCTCTTTATATAGGTTTGCAGAAAAAACCCTAATCCGTTTCTGATTGGTCAATTTTTTAATGCTTGGTTTACATGTTTTACATTAACCAATCAGATTTCAGAAAATATCTCAGTGCTGCAAGGGCCCTTATAAGGGCTGGGGAGGTTGGGAAACCCTTAAGCCCCAAAAGGCACTTTTCAGTGCCCCCGCTGGAGGGTCCCTCACCCCCAGTGGGCCCTTCCCTCCCCAGGAGGGGCTGCTGGGAAGGGGTCGCGAAGGGTGGTCGCATCTGCCGTGGGGGGAGAGGGCGGGGTGGTGAAGAATGCGACCACCGCGGTGATCCTTTCCCAGCATCCCCTCCTAGCCCCCTGCTCCGGGATTCGGGGCGGTATGTACTTAGCACGATGCGTTAGGTGCAGTATCACCGCAAAGATAGTTTAATTACACACGCACATCGCAGCCGCGAAACATTTCGCCACGATGGCTCGCCATTATAAATATGGCGATAGCGTATTTTTTTTCCGTGCCGATGTGCGGTGGTATTGCTCGGGCCCGTTATAAATATGGCCCAAAGGTACAGCTATTCACCAGGACAGTGGCTAACCAGACTCTACATGGATTATGATGTCATAATGTGATAACATTCCATAGAAAAAACAAAAGCAATCATTGCAGGAGGGGCCTGTTAATAAACCCGCAGGATTGGTCAGTATGATACCCCATGTTTATACGGCTGCATCAGAGATTTACCATAATTCAAAGAATTCTAGATAGTTTATGGGCCTATTGTTTTATATTGAGCAGACGTTAAAAAAAAATCCAATTACAACTAATGCTGGTGTTTCACACCGTGGGTTTTGACTGCAGTAATTTATAAGATGACGATTCCAATACAATATCGGTAAAGGTGCAGAGTTTAGTTTCCCAACCGTAAATATAAACATGCCTCACAAAGTTCACATTGCATCCAATATCATGTATTTAATATCATAACATCAATTAAACATGTAAATAATAAAAGGAATAACCTTTGTTCATTCTAATGAAATAAAACCCACCTGCAGAGCAAACACCATGTGAAATGACTTATACTGTACAATAAAGTATGCAGCCTGACATATTCCCAGCGTTCCATGGCAGCCAATGATCAGGGGATGGTGGTTAGGACTGTAGACTTGATATACCTGACAAATACCGTACATCATCACAGTAGGTGATGAATGGGAAGTTGGAGACACAGTGGCCTATTTAGTATTTTCAGATTCATTTGGCTGAGATCTCCTATGTGAACGTTTATATGCTCATTAACATTATGGATTCCCTTAAGGCATCTGGGGCTTGTAGATATAAGGCAACTGCACACTGCATGATCTGAAATCATTCTAACTGTCATGGGGGGACTGCTCTATTTAGACTGACATATACCAGAGGAATAATGAGCAATACAGAGATGTATGCATGTATTCCCAAAGCCCCTGCTTGCAAGGTGTATATGACAATTATTTTGCACCTGGTAATATCCACCTATTTAAAGGATAAGGGCAAATGACTAATAATAATATAAAGGATAATCTTAACAGGAAAAAATATATTTTTTAAAGGGCCATTGCTGGAAACTCTACTTCTGCCTATCACTTGTACCATTTTTTTGTTGATCTGCCCTCTATTTCTAGATATGCAATCTGAAAAATCACATTTCTGTTGTCATCAAGTGCCTTATTACCAAAACTCTTCTGTTGTTTGACGTTTTACTGTTTGTTGACAGTTGGTTTGTGTTAATTGCATGGTGGGAAATTCCTTCTCACAATGCTGCCACATAGTAATTACTGAGAATGCTTATTCTCTCAGGTTAGATATAGAGGGGGGATACTAATTTCCATGTTCCTTGTTAGTCCTTCAGGAAAAACACACTTCTAAGAGGTTTTAATAATATTCCACAAGATAAATACAAATCCAGAGAGCAACCACAGACTATTTTAAGCTTTATTGAGCCATCTTCAGTGTACAGTAGCTCTGGTTTTGCAATGTGGACAGAGTTCACTAAGAAACTGTAAGAGGTGATACTCACCTTTCCAGCCTTTCCAGTCCCTCCAAGATGGTGACGCATGACGTCACGGAAGGGTGTCAAGGTCATCACGCAATGTCGCCTGACATCATGGAAGGGTGCTGGAGGCACAAAGATTCAAATTGGACGGTTTCCAGTGTTCAGATGCCCGATTATAGCATTGCCTTTTGTAACTTTGGCTGTGCTGGGTTTTCTTGTTATTTTCCCTGGTTCCTGCTTGTGTTCCTTGCTGGATCCTGTTTCTGATTCCTGCCTGCCTGTTCCTGCTTTGGACTTGGACTTTTGGTCCTGTTCCTGGTTTCCTGCCTGTTCCTGCTTTTGGACTTGAGAGCCCGGCTCCTGTTGATGTCTGTGTCTCTGTGTACTGGACTTGCACTCTGATTCTTCTGCCATTGCTTACCTCCGTATCTGCCTGACCCTTTTCTGCATTCTTAGAGTCACTTCCCTTGGTCCCTTCCTGTCATCTGAAACAGGTAACCTTACAGAAATGAAATAAGAAAAACAAGTACTGGATTGAACATATTCAGCAACACACACACCCCAGACTCAATTTTCACATGGTACAAACTGCAGTACTTACATTCCTATCACTGCCACCAAAATAAAGTAATCAATTCTCCTCCAATGACTTACATCAAACATCCCCCTGTACATGTGTGCATCCTTCAAGTGCCACCAGCACTGATGTAAGTGTGCTCTCATTGCTTTCTCTGCTACCTGCACGCTGATTCCCTTAAGCTAGGTACACACAGTACGATAAAGACCAGATACCGATGGATCCGATGGTAATGGGGCTTATCGGTCGTGTGTACCTAGCTTAAGGAGAGCAGTGTCAGGTAGCAGAGAGCAATGAGAGCACAGTTACATCAGTGCTGGTGGCACTTGAAGTTAGCAAGTTAGCAATAACGCACGACCGTAAATGTACAGCCGCAGTCGTACTTTTACAGTCAATGTTCGTTGATTAACAACATTTGGTCGTAGAATACCATGTGGTAGAAATGTATTCTATACCGCAATGGTATTCTATGGGGATCGTAAATCTACAATCCCGTTATCATAGATTTACAATCGATATCGGTAATTTGTGACGTTAATTTTCATAACCAACGTAAAATTAATGATCGTTAAACCGATCGGAAGTAACGATCGGTTTAAAGATTTTAAAGGGGCAGTATCGCTAAAAGTCGTACCGCACCCTTATGAATATGGCCCTAAGATTCTCATAAACTACAGCTCCTTTTTCAAATTCCAAAAAAGGGTTGACGTTGCGGGCTCCTGCCTACTGTATCTGCACTTAAAACAGCCCTTTTTGCCATAGATGGCAGACAGCACCAACCACCTCTTGTCCCGGGCCCCTGGTCTTAAACACATAAAACCGATTTAAAACCCAGAGAATGCTGATTCAAATTACAGCATTTAAACCAATATTGTAAGAATACTTCCCCATTAAGGAGATAATAGATTTTTGCAGGGTACTATATTACGTAAGTGGTCCAAGTTATTATAGGAGGAACCTCTCCCCCTGATCCCTAAATACAGATCCTCTTCCAAGCTGTTACAATGAAATACGAAGAGAGCAAGTGAATGTGAACATATAGATGTTTTATGTGCAAACAGAATGAAGCTCATCACGTTGTCAATCTGACAGGTTTGGATCCAGATGTTGAATAGATATTGAATCTCCCTGGAACCGGTTGGTTATGTTTTATAATACAAGTTTATTATTGTTTGAAACCCAGAGTTTTCTCTGCTCCAAGGAACTAAATCTCATTTCTTAGTATTAGTCTGTCCACCTGGGAATGGAGAAAACTCTTTACAATTTGCTTTTCAATAAACACAAGGATATGTATTTAAAATGATTATATCTCTATCCATAGGGACTGTGCCGAGTGGATTGTACAGAGCAAGGCATTGGCTTTGGTTAGGTTCCAGTATATTGGTCTATATTTATTAATTGTTGGCAAAATGCATTAAATGTAGTGAGGGATATTATACTATGCTAATTCTTCTGCAGAGATTGAAGGTAAATACCAGCTATAAAATCCAAGTGTTACTGATATCATTCCTCACCAGTCAATGTCGGCTTATTGAATGTGCTGCTTTGTCCGGAATCCACTGGCAATCACCATATTGGGGATCACCATATTGGATCTTTCTGCTGTTTGAGAAAGTCAATTATTCCACACTCTCACTATGTAAACAATACAGTGCCCTTGTTGGGATCACTCAGCCTAATGGGGCCCATACACCCACCAATTCCAGTTGTACATATCGGGATATCACAATATCATCAATCGCTGGCTCGTCTTTGGCCGATCGTTTTGAAAATTTTTATTGTCCTACAACCGAGATTTGTAGTGTATGGGCCCCATTAGAATAGCATATCTGCAGGCATGTTGTAAGAAAATGCTTAGGATTTGTCTACTGCTATGTGTGGAGGATACTACATCTACAGCAGAGCTACTGATATCCAAGAAGTGCTAGGTTGGTAGGAGACAATAACTTATGAAAACCTATTGACTCTAACTAACCAACTAGCATTATGGAGGAATCATCTTTAGGTCTTTTCAGCCATGTTGTAATGAGTAGATCACACTCATACTCAATTCGTTCCAGACGTTCGGGACTCATAGGAGCTATTTGTGTTGCGCTAACCTAGCTAAGTAATCCGTGCATGCGTTACCGCTTTATTGGCGATTTTTATTTTTCTCCATTGACTATAATGGATCCAAACCTTAAACATAACATTCCGGCGTTCATGGTCATGTGATCAAATCCCCAAACAACACACTACACAAACACAACACAACAACAGACACAATTACAAAATAAAAGTCCTAAAATGTATACAATAACAGCATAATTATAATATATGAAAATCATATTGGGCTATACTTTGTAAATGCGCAGTATCTGTATTTTTCGATACCTCACCTATAAAATAGTTTGCCGTGATTGTAAATTTACGATCACGGGTGATAATACACACGATAGCGGTCATAAATCTTTCTATTTCACATGGTACCGCATAGTATTCGCACACGAATAACGTACAATCATGGCCATACATTTATTTATTTTCTGATAACCTCTATAGTCAAGTCTGCTGTAATCCAAAAAAAACAAACCACACCACACAGACACATTATGGAGATAGGGAAACACATGCCGATATTGTTTTAATGCTGCTTAAGACATGTTTTCAAAGTTATTGCATTTCAGAAAGAAAGCAGATCGTTCAGTGAGAAAGTAAACTATTCTGTTATGGCATTGAATGAAGAACGAGAGGTAAAGGAGCGATGTGGTATCGCACAAGAGGTGAATTACTGTAGCTTGGCTCCTGTTACTGGGAATAGGAACTGTAGCTCCTTAACCTCTCATTCTTCAAGATGATGTAATAATGTTTCAATGAACTTTTCTTAAGTACACATTCTTCTTTCCACTTTGGCATGCAGCAATACTACCAACAGGAAACAGTTAACATTGATATACTTTGCAGCTTTGACTAACCCCACACACTGAAAATTAGCCAGTTGGAAAGCTTCAGAAACCATCCATCAAAGGACAAAAGCTATCAAATCTAAGCATGTCTTTGACTGATGATTCAACAGGACCAGACAAATGTGCAATATCAAAATAGATTTTTAAGTGCTGATTTTACAATAAGTTGAAAAAAAAGCATTAAAAAGCCAGTGGTGGGCATTGTCTGGCCTCAGTAAGTGCACTGCGACCCATTCTTCGCAGGGCATGCGATCACCATTTTTTGTGAATCGCTTGTGGCTTTTGCACTGGAAACACGCACTTAATCACGCACGTTACCACATGCGATTGCCCGTGTGTTTCCAGTGCGATAGTGCGTGTTGTAATGTGACCTCAGCCTACTGTTTTAGTTTAGAAATGTGAAAAAATTGCAGTATAGTGCTCTCCCTAATCAATACTGTATTAGTGGAATCCTTTAATACACAGGGTGCCTCCAGGGCAGGCATACCATAAACTTCATACTGACTTCCAACACCAACCCGAGCAAAAGAAGCCCGGTGGATGCCCAGAAGACAAAACATAGGCCGTTATATAGTAATCCTGTAAACTTCCCTATTAGAAAGGACAAAGCCTTTAAAGAGATAATTAGCTGCCAGAAACTTCAAAAATTAGAAGTGGATTGTTAAAGGGGAACTGTGGTTGAAAAATGTGAAAAATGACTTAGGTAATGACAGGAATTGCTTTCCAGAGTGATTTTGCAAATGATTTTATATTATTTTTTTTTACTTAGTTTGACGATATTTATATTTTATGTGTGTGATATAACAGCAGCATCACCAGCAGACTCTGAAATGTGAAAGGGTATCTCCACTGGAATAAACAAAATTTGGGTGGTATCAGTTTTATGAAGAACGGGAGGTAAAGGAGCTGGGAGGAGAAGGCCTCTCAATCACTGATTTCCTCTGCTTTTCCTGCACTGAGCATGTGCCAACCCTCAGATAGAAGGGGAACTAGTTTTGACCGCAGATTCAGAACCTCCCACCCCAAACTTTCTTATCAGTGATTTCTTTCATATCTTGGCGTGTGCAAAACATGGAGAGGTGGTTAATGGTAAATTTTAACGGAGGAACTGCCTTTTATTAAAAAACTGTTTAGAGACCACAGTTCCCTTTAAATGAGCTGTTTCTTGGCATCCATTTACTAATCATGTCTCTGGTTTATCTAGAATTATCACGATGAAGAAGATTACAGCTTCGAAACACCTATTTTCTAGCATATCAATCGTGTCCAAGATCTTTTAATTCAAACCCCTCATTGCACAAGATTTTTTTTTTAGCTCATAAATAATTGTGGCTTGAATAAACTAGGTGCTGAATTTAATTACATTTGGTCCCTAATTAGCAATGTACAGTTCATTAATAAACTCCCTCTTACTGCAAAGGAAGATAATAATCTGACAGTATTCCCCCTCCGTGATATTCTATGATCTGCTATAAATAATCTAAACGGTTTCCGTTGAAAAATTTATGGAACCATTTTTTTTTTTTAAATGAATGAAACATCACAGATTTCCCCCTCAGTCTCTGTATATTTGATTGGTCATCCCAATAGCATGTCCCTATTACATATATATCCTTTGTATCACAGTAAAGCAGAAGATGGCTTTCAAGATCGCTGCGGGTGTACAGTTTTTTACACGTGAGAGCAGAAAAATCGCTGAATGCAATCTTTAAGGAATGAACACTGGCAGATTCAGTGAATTGTTTTGTAAAAAGCAATGTGAGATGTCATTTCATCATATGAAAGGCTGACGGTGTCAGATAATTCTGAAAGGAAATCTAAGAAGGGAAGGGGTGTGTGCAAAGTAGTGCAAGGAGAACAATACAAATAAACGTAGGTGATTTTCCCGGTTGTAATAAAGCCTGATCTTCTTTCAGTTAGAAAGGTGTGCATCTAATAAAATTCCAATGCTTTGATGTTTTCTGTGGCCTTTCTGGGGCGGTGCTCCGCATACCTAAAGTCTATAGACGTTGGTGCTAAATAAAGATTTTGTCTTGCAGATAATAATGCCCCTTAGGCTGAGGCCACACTATAAGCTCTCATGTGCAAACGCCATTGCACGCGTGTTCCCAGATGTGTGAGCGTGGTGCGTGCGCGAGCGATGCGCGATGAGTGCAAGTTTGCACAATTGGAGCGCATACGATTGAGGAAAAAAGCATGCGCTCCGATTAACGGATTGCACACGCACGCTCGTAGCCCACACTAGTGCAGGATCGCAATCGTGTTGGAAGCGTCTTATTAAATCGTATCAGTGTGACCTAGCCCTTAGGGCCGGCCACACTCCAACGCAAACACAATAGAATGCAATTTCATGTGCGATTTTCGTTGCGTTTGGATTGCGATTTCTTCAATAAGTATAGGAAAACGCATGCGATTGCATAAAAATGCGAAGAAAAGAACGCCAAAACGCAATCAGCCAAAATGCACCCGAAAAAGCGTGTTTTTTTGCGTTCCTAGACCGAACACCGGTCGTTTTTCAATGATTGTTGGAAACTCGCACAAGCGCAATCGCAAACGCAAGAGCCAAAAAAAAAACGCAGCAGTGTGACCTACCCTTAAGAGGATTATTTTTTTATACCAAATGAATGCACAAGACAGCTTAGAGATACAGTTAGAGATAATCTTAATACAAAGATTTCACAGATTTACTTACAATTAATCCTCATACTGAATAGTAAGAGGAGCAAGTTTTTCCTACCACCTGTTTGCACGACAAACTATATGAACTTTGATTTTAGCCAGAGCTGACCAGTCCACGCTCTCAGCATAGCGAGCGCTCCGTGTCTGCATAATGGTGTAGACTTTGACCAACCTCTGGCCTGTTATCATAGTTTCCACTGTTTCGACATGTCAAGCAGGAAGTTTGAGATGCTGTGCTGCCAATGTTTCGGTTTAAGCACCATTACACTCACTCATGCCGTCAAAACAAGAGCTAGGAATAGCTCCCCTTCTGCCTCCCAGTTCATTACATTATTTGGGGTGAAAAGACTAAACACTTTCAGTCTCCTTTTAAAATCTTAAAATTTTTCTTCTCAGTTAATATATAAGATAATTTGACAAGCAGGGATTCTCAAGAGAATTACCTCAGACAAAATGACCAGTTTATCACTCACTTCTCTTTGTAAGTTCCTACCTGGGACCAACATCACACACATGGTAAATTATAGCCTTCTAGGAATATGGACCGGATGCTTATCATCTATGCTATTTGTAGGGGGCGTAACTACCAGGGGAGCAGGGGGGAGCAACCACAGGGGGGCCAGGTGACCGAGGGGCACCCCATCTTACTTATTTTGTCCTTATAAAAAGGATATACCTCCTCCCGAGAAAAATTAATGTGGATGAAGCAGATTAAGGGGCCCACATAGTTTATCGGGGGGCCCCAGTGATTCCTAAATAATCCTACAAAACACGTGCAACAACAGGCAATCCTTTCTAAAATGTGTTGTGTGTGTTGCAATATGCTCTTTTATGCTGTTAATTCTGTTTAGATTGCAAATGATGAGTGGCTCGGAACAGTGGAAATGGATCATGCTACTACTTCATTAAAGGGAGTTTGACTCAACAACTGTCTGTACAGGGTGAGCATTACAGCATCTACTCAATATTATAAATATCCCTGTTCCGCAAAAACTGCCCCCTTTGTGAGAACACGTGAACACAAACGCTTGAAATGTTTATTTATTATAAGGTTTATATTGATCTAAAGGGACCCCTTCAAAATTAAATTGTAGTGACTGCGGGTGCAATCTGAAAAAGCTAAATTGAATTGTTTGTATGCACAAATTATAATAGTAGGCGACTTTTGCAACTTTATTACAGTAAACCCTTAGCGGTCAGCCAGACGTATGTACAAAAACTATACTGATGGCAAGGGTAGTTTTTCTTTTTGCCAATACAAATGTCCCATATATGAAGGCACAGCCCAATCAAAAAAAATGGTTAGTCATATAATATTTCATTAACTACTAACAGCCACAACATTGTGCTTTCCCCAATGAGTGATTAGACCACAAACCTCAGAGGAAAGCTGCATTTCCAGGTCAAAGTCTATAGATATGAGATTAAATATCAGGGATCTTATGTGTCGAAAATTGCACTGTTGTTGGTGGCAGGAATATCTGGTTTTCACATTTCCCTGTTGACAGAATAGTTTCCCTACTTTAAACGACATTAGTAATGAAGCCATCTGCACAGACTTGACATGTCAGCACTCTGCGGGTGACAGTCAACTCCATTACAGCAGCGCAGAACAATGAATAAGTACTGGCTCATTATTGGACGGGATGTCCATCTGAAGCTCTTCAAATGTTTTGATAATCCCTATAGCTCCAGATGCGTGCGGGGTTATTGTAACAGCTGGAAGTTGCAGGTTGACCACCCTATCCGATCTACTACACAAGCAGGAACACTAGTGGTGGCCAGGAGAGACAAACAATCGCCATCGTACAATATCCGGATATTCCACTAACATCTAGTGTCATACGTTTATTAATCCCTACTCAATAAAATTATCCTTTTGGACGCAGTTGGGAAAATAAAATCAAATGCCCAAGCGATCGTATGGATCATGGACATTGTAGATCCCAAATGGAGAAAGATCAACTTGTCCCCAACTGGTAAAGTCACGTGTCCCGAACTGGTAAAAGTTCACATGTCCAACTGGTAAAAGATCACATGCCAAACTGTAAAAGGTCACATGTCCCAACTGAGTAAAAAGATCACGTTCCAAATGGTAACAAGGTCACAGTTCCACACTGTAAAAAGGTCACATGTCGCCAATACTCGGTAAAAGGTCAAAGTGTCCCAACTGGTTAGAAAGTTCCCTGTCCGCACTGTAAGGTCACTTCCCAAACTGTGTAAAAGGTCACATGTTCCAACTGTAATGCCTCTGTAAAAGGTCACATGTCCCAACTGGTAAAAGGGTCCCACTGAGAAGTCCTGTCCCAACTGGTAAAAGGTCAATGCCGACTGTTACCAATACATGGTAACGGACGAAGTAACACATGTCCCATGGTAAAGGCACATTTCCCAACTGGTAACAAAGGTCACATTCCCAAACTGGTAGAAAGTCACATGTCCCCAACTGGGTAAAAGGTTCACATGTCCCAATCGGTAAAGGTCACCATGTCCCAACTGTGATAAGAAATGTCACAGTCCACAACTGGTAAAGGTCACCGCCCAACTGGTAAAAGGCCACATGTCCCACACGGTAAAAGTCCTGTTAACAGTACACGTCCTGTCCCAAATCGGTAAAAAGGTCACCTGTCCAACTGGTAGAAGGTCACATGGTCCCAACAAAATGTCGCCCTAACAGGAAAGGTCATCACTGTCCCCTGTTAACTGGTAAAGGATCACATGTCCACTGGGGATAGAAGGTCCAGTGTCCGCAACGGTAAAAGGTTCACGTGTCACACTGGTGAAAAATCACAATGTCCACTGAGAACGTAGACAGTAGATATGTCCAACTGTATCAGGTAATGGTTGAAGTCAGATCATGTCCAAACTTGAAAGTAAGTCCAAATGGAACAGGTCTACTGTTGAGTCGTCCAAACTGGTGGGCAATTAATAGTGCCCCAACTTGTAGAAAGTCCGAATGTCCCAAATTGGTGATGTAAAGTAGTATGTCCAACTGGTGGTGGTAAGTCATATGTTCTACTGGTAGAAGACAGGTCACATGGTCAAACTGGTGGCAAGTAAGTATGTCCCAACTGGTAGAAAGTCACGGTGTTCTAACTGTGGAAATCATATGTCCCAACTGTGGCAAGTAATAAGTCCCCAACTGGTAGAAAGTCACATGTCCCAACTGGTTGGAAAGTAATACGTCCAAAACTGGTGGTAAGTCAGTATGTTCTAACTCGTGGACAGGTCACATGTCCCAAACTGGGTGGCAAGTTAATATGTCCGCAACTGTGTAGAAAGTAACATGTTCTAACCTGGTGGAAGGTCCCCATGTCAAAACTAGTGGACGTATAGTCCCAACTGTAGAAAAGTCACATGTCCCACAACTGGTGGGGAAAGTAATAGTTGTCCCAACTGGGGAAGGTTACATGTTCTAACTGGTGGGAAGGGTCACATGTCACAACTGGTTGGCAAGTAATATGTCCAACTGGTAGAAAGTCACATGATCTAACTGGTGGAAGGTCACAGTTTCCCAAACTGGTGGCAAGTTATATGTCCCAACGGTGATTAAGAAATGTCCATGCTCACAAAGCTGGTGGAAAGTAACAATGTCCCATCTGGTGGAAGGTCACATGTTTTAACTGTGCCAGAAAGTTCACATGTCGCAAACTGGTGGCAAGATAATGTGTTCCCAACTGTTGAGAAAGTCCCACTGGTCCAACTGGTGAAAAGTCACATGTCCTAGACTGTTGGAAGGTCATAAGTGTAGTCCACCTGGTGAGAACGGTCCCACTTTCCAAACTGGTGGAAGGTCACATATGCAAACTGGCTAGAAAGTCCCATGTCCCAAACTGTGAGCTAGGTCACATGTTCCCAACTGGTGGAAAGTCACATGTCCCAACTGGTGGAAGGTCACATGTCCCAAGTAGTGGAAACAGTCACATGGTCCCAACTGGTGGAAGGTCACATGTTCCACACTGTGTAGAAGGGTCACACATGTCCCAACTGGTTTTTAGAATGTCAGGTTACCAACTGTAGAAAATCACATGTACCCAACGGTTGAAGGTCCACATATGCCCAACTGGTGAAACGTCACCCATGTCCCAACGGGTAGAGGTCACATGCAACTGGTGGAAAGTCAACATCGTCCCAGACTGGTGGAAAGGTGTCACATGATTACACAACTGGGTAGAAGGTTCACATGTCCCACTGGTGAAAGTCCATGTACAAACTGGTAGAAAGTCACATGTCCCAACTGTGGAAGGATCAACAATCCCAACTGGTGGAAAGTCACATGTACCCAACTGTGTTGGAAGGTCAAATGTCCCAACTGGTGGAAAGTCACTGTCAACTGTGGAAGGTCACACTGTTCCAAGTATGGACGTCACATGTCCCAAGACTGGTTGTAAAGGTACCATGTTCAAACCCTGGTAGACAGAGTCAACCATGTCCCAACTGCGCTGGAAAGTACATGTACCAAACTGTAGTGGAAAGTCACATGTCGGCCGCAACTGGTTGGAAGTCCACATATCCCAACATGGTGAAAGTCCATGTCCCAACTGGTAGAAGGTCACATGTCCCAACTGGTGGTCGGAAGGGTCACATGTAGCCAAGGGTTAAAAGTCACATGTCCCAACTGATCGAAGGCATTTCACACATGTCCAACTGGGGGAAAGTCCACATGGGCCCCAGTCAAACCATAACGAGTATGTATAAATGCAATTTAATAAAGAAAATTAATGTTATCTATCTAAAGTGACAGTTCAGTGAAAATTATGCATATTTGTAGATTTAGTTGTGTAATCGCCTTCTTAGGTTCATTCTGACATATTCTCTACCCTTTCGAAACAATCAGTTGATTTCAATACCCTTTGCTGTTCCCTGCTGTTGACATTAGTGAGCGCCATTTCAGGTTTCTAACGTCTTCCTTCTTCCCAGGATTGCACAAGATCTGGATGATTCAACAGTATTCTACTGTTGGGCTGTTGGAGGGTCAAACATGCGTCATTCTCTACTTGAGCAACTGAATCACCCATGCTGGGTCAAGGGCAAGACCAAATGGTCCTAATAGGGGTCGCTCCAAACAGGAAGTCAGTATTGCATTTAATGCATTTATTTATAATACAAAATTGTGAATGGGCAGATTAAGGAAGGTCAGTTGGGATGAAAAATACTGCTCTTTTCTGCATATGTATTTGCACTGAAAACTTTCCCTTTAAATGTGTTTCACATACACCAATATGCAATAAGATACTTGGCCCTTATTCTATATTCAAATAAGCTGAACATTTGGTTTACAGCCAAATCTAATTTAAAGGGGAACTTAAGTCCCAAAAACCCGCTCTCCCAGATGAGGGACCGAAAAAGCCTTTGTTTTTACATTAGATCTGTCTAGAACACAGAGTCCAAAACTGCAGTTTCTTGGTTCATCTCATCCCAGTCTCGTAATGGAAAAGTATCCAAACAATTGGGACATTGCAATGTGCAAAACTCCATAGGTGGCACCTTCATGGTTTTTCTGGAGAGTTGTCATTTGGTTTCCTGTCAATTTAAGGTACAAACTAGTGGTACAAAAGCTAGTGTATTAGGTCCTCAGTCTGGGTCACAAATAAAGGGTGGTTAGGTAACCTTTAAAAAGAGAGGTACTGCATAGGGGGGTTGCACTGTAAGGTTACTTGCTTTTCACCATGCTCTTTCCTATTGTATTGTTCTCTTAACAAAAATGTGCAATTATTTTGTGTTAATTCAAACCCGGTGAACCTGGAGGACTAAATCAACTGTGGTTGGTGAATTGGAGGGCTCTAACACCTACAGTAAATGTGTCTGGTTGAACTGGAAGTCTGGGCATAAGTGTCTGGTGAAACTGAAGGGCGACCCTAACAATGTTGCTGAAACTGGTGGGCTGACCTAATGGCTGGTAAACTGTTAGCACGGACCTAACGTGGCTGGTAGACTGGAAGGATGAACCCAACAGTGGCTATATGGCTGGCAGGGTTACTTCTCGAGCTATTAGAACTGAGCAGTTTTTTACCCCCACCCCCCCCCCCCTGTATCTTCCTGTGGTAAAAGTGAGTTAGGTTTTTGAAGGTGGGCTATGGCTGTGAAGGGGGCATAGTGGGTAACTAGCAACTGGATTAGAATTGGAGGGCTGACTTGAACACTGGCTGCTGAGCCTCCAGGCTGACAGACCACACTGTTAGGGCCAGCCCTCGAATGCAGCAGACCGTAGGTCAGCCCTCAAGTTTCAGCAGATATTGTTAGGTGAAGCCATCCAGCTTCATCAGCCCTGTGCGCTCCAGCCTTCTAGTTCGCTAAAAAATGGTGCTAATTTTGCCCCAGCCAATCAGATGTTAGCTTTCAAATGTTTAATAAGATCTGATTGGTTGGGGCAAAATAAGCACCATTTTAAACAATAAGAACTTTTATTGAATCTCCCTGCTAGTCTGATAATACAAGTTATGGATCAAGGCAAATCTATTTATATGAAGATTTATATGAAGATTCTGTTTTTCTGTCCACCCCCAAAACTATAATCCCCCCCAGCAATGGCCCCATCATGTAGTGTAATAAAATCCTTACCTCACATCCCAGCTCCATATGGTTCTCCTGTAGTCCCCCCCCAAAGTCCCAAAAACTGCCCACCAGGAGGATAGCAGAGTCCATATAGGACTCTGCCTCCTGTCTCGCCTCTGGGAGAAGTTTGGCATGCGTACTGCAGCCCTTCTCCCCCTCCCACCCCCTCCCTCTCCCTCCCGATTAGGATTCCCTCCCCCTAGCGTAAAATACTTTACATATAATAAAAACAGAGAACAAGATCCTGCACACCTTTACCAAAAGTCAAATGGTGGATAAGTGCTGGGTGCAACCAGAGCTGTAGCCAACAGTAAAGCAGAGATTCTGAATAATACTGGCACACCAGTCTTGACCAACAAACGATTATTATAGTGACGTTCGGTGCAATAGTGGCACCTTCCAGACAAACAAAGTTTGTTTGTCTGAGGAAGGTGCCCACTTGCACCGAAACGTCACATAATAAAAGTTTATTGGTCAAGACTGGTGTGCCCAGTATTATTCAGAATCTTTACATATAATATCCCCCTGTCCCCCCAGCCCCAACCACTATATTTCTATTATTAGAAAGTGCCCCAAACATTACTTTCCTTCCCTCTTTCCTCGCCGCACTGAACTCCGGCAGCCGCGTCCGTGATTGGCTGGCCTCAGTCAGTCACAGACACCGTGCCGGCCCCGCCCTCTGCTTGCATTTTTCGCAAGCAGAGGGCCGGCAGTGCGGTGGAGGAAAGAGGGAAGGTAAGTAAAGTTGGGGCACTTTATAATAAAAATATAGCGGCTGGGGCTGGGGGGACAGGGGGAATATTATATCAAAAAAAAATTTCAAGGGTGGACATACCCTTTAAACCTTGTGGCAACTACAGAATATCAATCACTAACAGAAAGAACACCAGTGACAAGTTGAGAACCATAAATGTACATTATACGGGGGCCATACATACTACAATATAAAGGTATACAAGCTACTGATTGTAAAAAAAGATTTTCATAGAAATACAAATTTCCCAGCATTCCAGTTCGGACAAACAAACGGACATTGTTCATGGTCCCTCGCAAAACAGCACATGATTTGGTTCGACCGACCGATACAAGGAAATATTGGTTGGTCCAACCGAAAGATTGGTTGCTGTCTACCCAGCCTTAACAATGACCTCTAAACAGTAAGATAATATTTGAATGTGAGCTAAAGAGGAAGATATAAAGTTAAGAATCACTGATGTCTTTCTGTAAGTAATTATGTGGGGCATGTTTATGAAAGTACAGTTTCATTATAAACCAATACCAAACCATAAACAGCCTTATAACCGTAAAATAACGGCACACCTGTAAAATTCCATTACACTAAAGGTGCCTCGTTATTTTACAACCCTATTGGAAAATAACACTACAAGTAGCTTTTGTCTCACTATACTGATGTGCCCACAAAATACTACCAATAACCGCACAAAATTTGGGACCACGACAAAAGTGTTATTGTAGTGTGTGCTGCCGTTATTTGCTAATGTTCCCACACTTGACAAACAAATCAGAGTCAGGTTTTAAACCACAAAATACTTTTTTTTCACAGGATCTTCCAGAAAATTGGATTTTATGGCAGCTACGAAGACCTTCTGCCTAGATAAAGTGGTTCGAATTACTCGTTTGATTTTCCAGCTTCACATTCTTATTTCTCAGCCCTTTCTGTCGGTTTCGACTACACAAAAACTTAATGGAGTCTTTATCGAGTGTCATTCACTGAACTGTGCTTTTCATTGTAGCAGGAATGCAACATAATTGTTCACCGAAGAAATCCATTGGTTCTGATTTTTCTGCATTTTGTAGAAAATCCCTCTCTTGTGCTTATTTAAGGTAATTTGCACTTAGTGTAGGTTAAATGGCGATGCCTCCCTCTTTAGATAAATGAACGTGCAATGTATTTGGTTGCCTGGTTACAAAAATAGCTTGCATATAAAGCTTTCGGAAAGCCGCGTTGCACCGAAAATGAATCTGATTGTTGCTAAGACAACATTACTGGATTAGCAAAAGAAACACTGTACAGAGCCAACAGCACAATTAACCCACATTAGAGTTTTGTTTATATTTAAGCATTGAACCCACACCTACTAATCGGGAATTGTTTTTAAATGTTGAATAACAGCATGGTGCTACAATACACATACTATAAATTCAATATACTGTATATATATATATATATATATGGACGGAAAGACAGAATTGTATACCTAACACTGACTAGCAGCCTACTAGACATGTACAATATCCATAAAATAGTAGTGCACACCAGTTGTGTTGAATAAACACGTTTGGTTTGTTCACTAATAAGACTGGTGTGCACTACTATTTTATGGATATTGTGGATTTCTGTCATGGGCTGTGACCTTGCAGTAGTTCCCAGCACATATCATCCGTTATACGGTGGTGTGGGAGGCTCTCACTTTCTGTACTAGACATGTACAGTGATACAGTATAATGTACAGTATAGGGGAAGTAAAGGCCACAGAGGAATTCTATAACCATATAAAAGGCATATTTCCATGGGCTTTAATATTGGTATATTTTATAAATGAGGTGTACATTATTCACTATAATATACAAGCTTTAGTGAATGACATGAAACTGAATACAAAGGTAGGTACTGATTTTGCCACTGATGACCCCCCCAGCCGTAATTTTTCATTCCATTTTTCATCACATCCCAATATTCCCAATTTCATCCCATTTTCCCTATTTTCCATCATGTCCCATTACCATCCCATTTTTCCAATTTTTCATCCCATTTTTTCCATCTCTATTACATCCCATTTTCCATCCCATTTTTCCCATTGTGATAACATCTCATTTTCCATCACATCCCATTTTCCCATTTTTATCACATCCCATTTTTCCCATCTCTATTACATCCCATTTTCCATCCCATTTTTCCCATTGTGATAACATCTCATTTTCCATCAAATCCCATTTTTCCCATTTTCCATCAGATTGGTAAGATAAGGTTGGGTCGGGCTGAAATATTGGATGGTGTGTACCCAGCTTAAAGGTCAACACTGATTGAAAAAGGATATTAAGGTTGAGGCCACATTCCACAGTGCTTTCGGTCCGATAGTAATTACTGTTGTGCACTCGTGATTCAATTTCGCAATGTTGCACAACTGGAGCAAACGCGATTGTGCTAACAAATGGTGACCGAATGCGCCCCGAAAAGCGGATCCCATTGCAGCTTACCTAGTGTGGACAGAACAATTGGCCAACACAAAACTTAACTTTTTACTTATTACAGCAAAAATACAGAAAATAGACTTAAGCTACGGTAATACCAAACAATTCTCAGTACGGTGCCTTGTTACATCTAACAACACAAAGAGGCATATTTATAAACAAGCGCTATCTTTTCGCGGCCGCTTTTCCCTCCAATGGCCGGAAAGCGGCCGTGAAAAGTTAACGCCTCGTTAACTTTTTGCGCCTATCGCAACAGTTACCGCCACTTCTATTTATAAAGCGGCGGTAACTGAAGCGCCGCACTAATCTCGGCCGTTTCACTTCACCACCTTGAGGGTGGCGAAAACAGCAGAGATTACAGGGGTCTGGGAGGGGATGCCAGGAAAGGATTGCCACGGATGCTCACATTCCTCAGAGGGGCGAAGCGGGGTGTTACCACCCTGCCCTTGCCCCCCCCGTTGCCCCCCTGCAGCGACTACTTCCCAGCAGCCCCTCCCAGCCTCCCACCCCATACACTCACAGGAAGGGGGACCCTCCAGCGGGGGCACTGAAAAGTGCCTTTTGGGGCTTAAGGGGTCCCACAGCTCGAGCCGGGATCATCCTCCCCAGCACTATCAGGGCCTTTGCGGCACTTACAAGTGTCTTTGCGGCTCTAACAAGAGCCCTTTGGGGCTTAGGGGTCCCACAGCTCGAACCGGGACCCCTTCCCTGGTCCTATCAGGACCCTTGTGGCACTTACAAGTGCCCTTGCGGCCCTGAGAAGGGCAGCTCGAACCAGGACCCCCCTTGCCAGCCCTTATAAAGGCCCTTGCAGCACTGAGAAGTGTCTTTGGTGGGGGTCCCACAGCACAAACCAGCACAAACTCTCTTAAAAGAGCCCTTTGGCGGTGTCTTCTTTCTTCCATCCAGCAACACCAGCTCCGCTGAGGCCGCCGACCCTGAGAGGTACCCCTGCGGCCGCCTGCCATCTTGATCCATCGCAACGTCTTCGGGCTGGCGACACCAACCCCACTGAGGTCGCCGATGCCAGGCAGGCTCACTGCGGCCGCCAGTCTCAGCGGAGCCGATGTTGCAAGATGCTTCTCTCTTCAGCCATCTACTGAGGTCCGCGGCTGAGTGCACCTCTTTATATAGGTTTGCAGAAAACCCTAATCCGTTTCTGATTGGTCAATTTTTTAATGCTTGGTTTACATGTTTTACATTAACCAATCAGATTTCAGAAAATATCTCAGTGCTGCAAGGGCCCTTATAAGGGCTGGGGAGGTTGGGAACCCTTAAGCCCCAAAAGGCACTTTTCAGTGCCCCCGCTGGAGGGTCCCTCCACCCCCCCAGTGGGCCCTTCCCTCCCCCAGGAGGGGCTGCTGGGAAGGGGTCGCGACGGGTGGTCGCATCTGCCGTGGGGGGCGAGGGCGGGGTGGTGAAGAATGCGACCACCCGCGGTGATCCTTTCCCAGCATCCCCTCCTAGCCCCCTGCTCCGGGATTCGTGGCGGTATTGTACTTAGCACGATGCGTTAGGTGCAGTATCACCGCAAAGATAGTTTAAATTACCACCGCACATCGCAGCCGCGAAACATTTCGCCACGATGCTGCTCGCCATTATAAATATGGCGATAGCGGTATTTTTTTTCCGTGCCGATGTGCGGTGGTAATTTCGCGTCGCCCGTTTATAAATATGGCCCAAAGGTACAGCTATTCACCAGGACAGTGGCTAACCAGACTCTACATGGATTATGATGTCATAATGTGATAACATTCCATAGAAAAAACAAAAGCAATCATTGCAGGAGGGGCCTGTTAATAAACCCGCAGGATTGGTCAGTATTGATACCCCATGTTTATACTGTCTGCATCAATATAAAACAATAGTTCCATGAATTCTCGATAGTTTATGGGCCTATTGTTTTATATTGATGCAGACGTTAAAAAAAAATCCAATTACAACTACTGCTGGTGTTTCACACCGTGGGTTTTGGACTGCAGTAATTTATAAGATGACGATTCCAATTACAATATCGGTAAAGGTGCAGAGTTTAGTTTCCCAACCGTAAATATAAACATGCCTCAAAAGTTCACAGTGTTCATCCAATATCATGTATTTAATATCATAACATCAATTAAACATGTAAATAATAAAAGGACTAACCTTTGTTCATTCTAATGAAATAAAACCCACCTGCAGAGCAAACACCATGTGAAATGACTTATACTGTACAATAAAGTATGCAGCCTGACATATTCCCAGCGTTCCATGGCAGCCAATGATCAGGGGATGGTGGTTAGGACTGTAGACTTGATATACCTGACAAATACCGTACATCATCTACAGTAGGTGATGAATGGGAAGTTGGAGACACAGTGGCCTATTTAAGTATTTTCAGATTCATTTGGCTGAGATCTCCTATGTGAACTGTTATATGCTCATTAACATTATGGATTCCCTTAAGGCATCTGGGGCTTGTAGATATAAGGCAACTGCACACTGCATGATCTGAAATCATTCTAACTGTCATGTGGGGACTGTCTATATTTAGACTGACATATACCAGAGGAATAATGAGCAATACAGAGATGTATGCATGTATTCCCAAAGCCCCTGCTTGCAAGGTGTATATGACAATTATTTTGCACCTGGTAATATCCACCTATTTAAAGGATAAGGGCAAATGCTAATAATAATTAAAGGATAATCTTAACAGGAAAAAAATATATTTTTTAAATGGCCCATTGCTGGAAACTCTACTTCTGCCTATCACTGTACCATTTTTTTGTTGATCTGCCCTCTATTTCTTTAGATATGCAATCTGAAACATCTTACATTTCTGTTGTCAATCAAGTGCCTTATTACCATAAACTCTTCTGTTGTTTGACGTTTTACTGTTTGTTGACAGTTGGTTTGTGTTAATTGCATGGTGGGAAATTCCTTCTCACAATGCTGCCACATAGTAATTACTGAGAATGCTTATTCTCTCAGGTTAGATATAGAGGGGGGGATACTAATTTCCATGTTTCCTTGTTAGTCCTTCAGGAAAAACCACACTTTCTAAGAGGTTTTAATAATATTCCACAAGATAAATACAAATCCAGAGAGCCAACCACAGACTATTTTAAGCTTTATTGAGCCATCTTCAGTGTACAGTAGGCCTCTGGTTTTGCAATGTGGACAGAGTTCACTAAGAAACTGTAAGAGGTGATACTCACCTTTCCAGCCTTTCCAGTCCCTCCAAGATGGTGACGCATGACGTCACGGAAGGGTGTCAAGGTCATCACGCAATGCGCCTGACATCATGGAAGTGTGCTGGAGGCACAAAGATTCAAATTGAGACGGTTTCCAGTGTTCAGATGCCCGATTATAGCATTGCCTTTTGTAACTTTGGCTGTGCTGGGTTTTCTTGTTATTTTTCCCTGGTTCCTGCTTGCTGTTCCTTGCCTGGATCCTGTTTCTGATTCCTGCCTGCCTGTTCCTGCTTTTGGACTTGGACTTTTGGTCCTGTTCCTGGTTTTCCTGCCTGTTCCTGCTTTTGGACTTGAGAGCCCGGCTCCTGTTGATTGTCTGTGTCTCTGTGTACTGGACTTTGCACTCTGATTCTTCTGCCATTGCTTACCTCCGTATCTGCCTGACCCTTTTCTGCATTCTTGGAAGTCACTTCCTCCTTGGTCCCTTCCTGTCATCTGAACAGGTAACCTTACAGAAATGAAATAAGAAAAACAAGTACTGGATTGAACATATTCAGCAACACACACACCCCAGACTCAATTTTCACATGGTACAACTGCAGTACTTACATTCCTATCACTGCCACCAAAATAAAGTAATCAATTCTCCTCCAATGACTTACATCAAACATCCCCCTGTACATGTGTGCATCCTTCAAGTGCCACCAGCACTGATGTAAGTGTGCTCTCATTGCTTTCTCTGCTACCTGCACGCTGATTCCCTTAAGCTAGGTACACACAGTACCGATAAAGACCAGATACCGATGGATCCGATGGTACTGGGGCTTTATCGGTACTGTGTGTACCTAGCTTAAGGGAGTCAGCGTGCAGGTAGCAGAGAAAGCAATGAGAGCACAGTTACATCAGTGCTGGTGGCACTTGAAGTTAGCAAGTTAGCAATAACGCACGACCGTAAATGTACAGCCGCAGTCGTACTTTTACAGTCAATGTTCGTTGATTAACAAACATTTGGTCGTAGAATACCATGTGGTAGAAATGGTATTCTATACCGCAATGGTATTCTATGGGGATCGTAAATCTACAATCCCGTTATCATAGATTTACAATCGATATCGGTAATTTGTGATCGTTAATTTTCAATAACCAACGTAAATTAATGATCGTTAAACCGATCGGAAAGTAACGATCGGTTTAAAGATTATTAAAGGGGCAGTATCGCTAAAAATCGCTACCGCACCCTTATGAATATGGCCCTAAGATCTCTCATAAACTACAGCTCCTTTTTCAAATCCCAAAAAAGGGTTGACGTTGCGGGCTCCTGCTCTACTGTATCTGCACTTAAAACAGCCCTTTTTGCCATAGCATGGCAGACAGCCAACCACCTCTTGTCCCCGGGCCCCTGGTCTAAAACACATAAACCGATTTAAAACCCAGAGAATGCTGATTCAAATTACAGCATTTTAAACCAATATTGTAAGAATACTTCCCCATTAAGGAAGATAATAGATTTTTGCAGGGTACTTATATTACGTAAGTGGTCCAAGTTATTATAGGAGGAACCTCTCCCCGCTGATCCCTAATATTACAGATCCTCTTTCCAAGCTGTTACAATGAAATACGAAGAGAGCAAGTGAATGTGAACATTATCAGATGTTCTTATGTGCAAACAGAATGAATGCTCCATCACGTTGTCAATCTGACAGGTTTGGATCCAGATGTTGAATAGATATTGAATCTCCCTGGAACCGGTTGGTTATGTTTTATAATACAAAGTTTATTATTGTTTGAACACTCAGAGTTTTCTCTGCTCCAAGGAACTAAATCTCATTTCTTAGTATTAGTCTGTCCACCTGGGAATGGAGAAAACTCTTTACAATTTGCTTTTCAATTAAACACAAGGATTTATGTATTTAAAATGATGTATTATCTCTATCCATAGGGACTGTGCCGAGTGGATTGTACAGAGCAAGGCATTGCCGTTTGGTTAGGTTCCAGTATATTGGTCTATATTTATAATTGTTGGCAAAATGCATTAACATGTAGTGAGGGATATTATACTATGCTAATTCTTCTGCAGAGATTGAAGGTAAATACCAGCTATAAAATCCAAGTGTTACTGATATCATTCCTCACCAGTCAATGTCTGGCTTATTGAACGTGCTGCTTTGTCCGGAATCCACTGGCAATCACCATATTGGGGATCACCATATTGGATTCTTCTGCCTGTTTGAGAAAGTCAATTTAATTCCACACTCTCACTATGTAAACAATACAGTGCCCTTGTTGGGGATCACTCAGCCTAATGGGGCCCATACACCCACCAATCCCAGTTGTACAATATCGGGATATCACAATATCATCCAATCGCTGGCTCGTCTTTGGCCGATCGTTTGAGAATTTTTATTGTCCTACAACCGAGATTTGTTAGTGTATGGGCCCCATTAGACTAGCATATCTGCAGGCATGTTGTAAGAAAATGCTTAGGATTTGTCTACTGCTATGTGTGGAGGATACTACATCTACAGCAGAGCTACTGATATCCAAGAAGTGCTAGGTTGGGTAGGAGACAATAACTTATGAAAACCTATTGAACTCTAACTAACCAACTAGCATTATGGAGGAATCATCTTTAGGTCTTTCAGCCATGTTGTAATGAGTAGATCACCCATTACGAAATTCGTTCCAGACGTTCGGGACTCATAGGAGCTATTTTGTTGCGCTAACCTAGCTAAGTAATCCGGGCATGCGTTACCGCTTTATTGGCGATTTTTATTTTTCTCCCATTGACTATAATGGATCCAAACCTTAAACATAAACATTCCGGCGTTTCATGGTCATGTGATCAAATCCCACAAACACACACAACTACACAAACAACACACACAACAACAGACACAATTACAAAATAAAAGTCCTAAAATGTATACAATAACAGCATAATTATTAATATATGAAAATCATATTGGGCTATACTTGTAAATGCGCAGTATCTGTATTTTTCGATACCTCACCTATAAAAATAGTTGCCGTGATTGTAAATTTACGATCACGGGTGTAAATACACGATAGCGGTCATAAATCTTTCTATTGCACATGGTACCGCATAGTATTGCGCACACGAATAACTGTACAATCATGGCCATACATTTATTTATTTTCTGATAACCTACTATAGTGCAAGTCTGCTGTAATCCAAAAACAAACCACACCACACAGACACATTATGGAGATAGGGAAACACATGCAGATATTGTTTTAATGCTGCTTAAGACATGTTTCAAAAGTTATTGCATTTCGAAGAAAGCAGATCCGTTCAGTGAGAAAGTAAACTATTCTGTTATGGCATTGAATGAAGAACGAGAGGTAAAGGAGCGATGTGTATCGCACAAGAGGTGAATTACTGTAGCTTGGCTCCTGTTACTGGGAATAGGAACTGTAGCTCCTTAACCTCTCATTCTTCAATTGATGTAATAATGTTCTCAGTGAACTTTTCCTTTAAGTTACACATTTCTTCTTTCCACTTTGACATGCAAGCAATACTACCAACAGGAAACAGTTAACATTTGATATACTTTGCAGCTTTGACTAACCCCCACCACTGAAGATTAGCCAGTTGGAAAGCTTCAGAAACCATCAATCAAAGGACAAAAGCTATCAAATCTAAGCATGTCTTTGACTGATGATTACAACAGGACCAAGACAAATGTGTCAATATCAAAATAGAATTTTTAAGTGCTGATTTTACAATAAGTTGAAAAAAGCATTAAAAAGCAGTGGTGGGCAATTGGTCTGGCCTCAGTAAGTGCACTGCGACCCATTCTTCGCAGGGCATGCGATCACCATTTTTTGTGCAATCGCATGTTTGTGCTTTTGCACTGGAAACACGCACTTAATCACGCACGTTACCACATGCGATTGCCCGTGTGTTTCCAGTGCGATAGTGCGTGTTGTAATGTGACCTCAGCCTTACTGTTTTAGTTTAGAATATGTGAAAAAATTGCAGTATAGTGCTCCTCCCTAATCAATACTGTTATTAGTGAATCCTTTAATACAAGGGTGCCTCCAGGGCAGGCATACCATAAACTTCATACTGACTTCCAACACCCCCGAGCAAAAGAAGCCCGGTGGATGCCCAGAAGACAAAACATAGGCCCTGTAATATAGTAATCCTGTAAACTTCCCTATTTAGAAAGGACAAAGCCTTTAAAGAGATAATTAGCTGCAGAAACTTCAAAAATTAGAAGATGGATTGTTAAAGGGGAACTGTGGTTGAAAAATGACTTTAGGTAAATTGACAGGAATTGCTTTCCAGAGTATTTTTGCAAATGACTTTTATTATTATTTTTTTTTTTTACTTAGTTTGACGATATTTATATTTTTATGTGTGATATAACAGCAGCATCACCAGCAGCTCTGAAATGTGAAAGGGTATCTCCACTGGAATAAACAAAATTTGGGTATTCAGTTTTATTGAAGAACGGGAGGTAAAGGAGCTGGGAGAGAAGGCTCCTTCAATCACTGATTTCCTCTGCTTTCTTCTGCACTGAGCATGTGCCAACCTCAGATTAGAAGGGGGAACTAGTATTTTGACCGCAGATTCAGAACCTCCCACCCCACAACTTTCTTATCAGTGATTTCTTCATATCTTGGGCTGTGCAACACATGGAGAGGTGGTTAATGGTAAATTTTAACGGTAGGAATCTGCCCTTTTATTAAAAAACTTGTTTAGAGACCACAGTTCCCCTTTAAATGAGCTGTTTCTTGGCATCCATTTACTAATCATGTCTCTGGTTTATCTAGAATTGTATCACGATGAAGAAATGTACAGCTTCAGAAAACCTATATTTCTAGCATATCAATCGTGTCCCCAAGATCTTTTAATTCAAACCCCTCATTGCACAAGATTTTTTCTTTTAGCTCATAAATAATTGTGGCTTGAATAAACTAGTGCTGACAGTTTAATTAACATTTTGGTCCCTAATTAGCAATGTAAGTTCATTTAATAACTCCCTCTTACTGAAAGGAAAGATAATAATCTGACATATTCCCCCTCCGTGAATATTCCTACTGATCTGCTAATAATAATCTAAACGGTTTCCGTGAAACTTTATGGAACCATTTTTTTTTTTTTAAATGAATGAAACATCACAGATTTCCCCCTCAGTCTCTGTATATTTGATTGGTCATTCACAATAGCATGTCCCTATTACATATATATCCTTTGTATGCACAGTAAAGCAGACATATGGCTATTCATAGATCGCTGCGGGGTACAGTTTTTTTCAGTGAGAGCAGAAAAATCGCTGAATGCAATCTTTAAGGAATGACACACTGGCAGATTCAGTGAATTGTGTAAAAAGCAATGTGAGATGTCATTTCATCATATGAAAGGCTGACGGTGTCAGATAATCTGAAAGTAAATCTAAGAAGGGAAGGGGTGTGTGCAAAGTAGTTCAAAGGAGAACAATACAAATAAACGTAGGTGATTTCCCGTGTAATAAAGCCTGATCTTCTTTCAGCTTTAGAAAGTCTGTTGCATCTAATAAAATTCCAATCTTTGATGTTTTCTGTGGCCTTCTGGGGCTGGTGGCCGCATACCTAAAGTCTATAGGACTGTTGGTGCTAAATAAAGATTTGGTCTTGCAGAATAATAATGCCCCTTAGGCTGAGGCCACACTATAACGCTCTCATGTGCACACGCCATTGCACGCGTGTTCCCAGTGTGTGAGATCGTGTTGCAGTGCGCGTACGCTTGCGATCGTGCAATGTTGCACAATTGGAGCGCATACGATTGAGGAAAAAATGCATGCGCTCCGATTAACGGATTGCACACGCATCGCTCTGTAGCACACTAGTGCAGGATCGCAATCGTGATTGGAATGCGCTTAAAATCGTATCAGTGTGACCTAGCCCTTAGGGCACGGCCACACTGCAACGCAAACACAATAGCATGCAATTTCATGTGCGATTTTCGTTGCGTTTGCGATTGCGATTTCTTCAATAAGTATAGGAAAACGCATGCGATTGCGATTAAAAATGCAGAACGCAAAACGCAATCGCAATCGCACCGAAAAACGCGCGTTTTTTTGCGTTGCCGCGTTTTCAATGATTTTGGAAAATCGCAAGCGCAATCGCAAACGCAAGCGCAAAAAAAAACGCAGCAGTGTGACCTAGCCCTTAAAGAGGATAATTTTTTTAATCCAATGAATTGCAAAAGCAGCTTAGAGATGACAGTTAGGATAATCTTAATACATGTTAAATGATTACTTACAATTAATCTCAAATGTAGGAAGAGGAGCAAGTTTTCCTACCACCTGTTTTGCAGACACAAATGATTAATTTGCTTTAGAAGACTGACCACCAGCGCTAGCAGCTCTCGGTCTGACATATGGGAACTGACCACCCTGGCCTGTTATCATAGGTTTCTTTGATGTCAAGCAGGAAGTGTGAGAGCTGGCTGCCAATTTTCTTAAGCAATTAACTCACTCATGCCAAAACAGGAGCTAGGAATACTCCCCTCTGCCTCCCATGTCATTACAGATTATTTGGGGTGAAAAATAACATTTTCAGTCCTTTAAAATCTTAAATTTCTCAGTTAATATTAAAGATAATTTGAAGCAGGGAATTTCTCAAGAAGAATTATCAGACAAAAAGGACCAGTTTTCACATCACTTCTCTTTGTAAGTTCCTACCTGGGACCAACATCACACACATGTAAAATTTAGCCTTTAGGAATATGGACCGGATGCATTTATCATCTCTGACTATTTGTAGGGGGCGTAACTACCAGGGGAGCAGGGGGAGCAACCACAGGGGGGGCCAGGTGCCGAGGGGCCCCCATCTTCTTATTTTTCCTATAAAAGATATAGCCTCCTCCCAGAAAATTACTGTGGATGAAGCAGATTTAGGGCCCCATCATAGTTTTTCTGGGGGCCCCAGTGATTCCTACATAATCCTACATAAACACGTGCAAATAACAGGCAAGTCCTTTCTAAAAATATGTTTGTGTGTGCAATCCTGTCTTTTATGGCTAATTCTGTGTAGATTGACAATGCTGAAGTCTCGGAACAGTGAAATATCATGCTACATTTCATTAGAAGGGATTTGACTCACAAACTGCTGTACAGTGGTGAGCATACAGCATCTACTCATATTATAAATATCACTGTTCAGCAAAACTCCCCTTTGTGAGAACACGTGAAACACAAACCTTGTAAATTATTTTTATTTAAGGTTTCTATTGATCTACAGGGACCTATCAAAATATAATTGTAGTGGATCGGTGAAAAAGCTAACATCTGATTGGTTGATGCACATTAAATAGTTAGGCAGACTTTTGCACTTTATTACATAAACCCTTAGCGTACAGGAGTATGTACAAACTATTACTGGCAAGGTAGTTTTTCTTTTTGCAAATACAAATGTCCCATAGAAGGCACAGCTACATCAAAAGAAATGTAGTACATATAATATTTCATAACTACTAAAGCACACAGACATTGCTTTCCCCAATGAGCTGATATGACACACAAAGCCACTCAGAGGAAAGCTGCATTTCCAAGGTCAAAGTCTATAGTATTGAGATTAAATATCAGGGATCTTTATTGTGTCTAAATATTGCACTGTGGTTTGGTGCAGGAATATCTGGTTTAATCACATTTCCCTGTTGAAGAATAGTTTCCCTATTGAGAACACATTATAATGAAGCCATCTGCACAGACTTGACATTCAGCACTACTGCTGTGGACAGCAACTCCATTACCACAGCAGCGCAGAACAATGAATAAGTACTGAGCTCCTTATTGGAGGGATTTCCATTCTGAAGCTCTTCAAATGTTTGATAATCCCTAGTAGCTCCCCAGTATGCTGGGGGTTGTAACAGCTGGAAGGTTGCAGGTTGGACCACCCTATCCTATCTACTACAAAGCAGGAAACACTAGTGGTGGCCAGAGAGACAACAATCGCCATCGTACAATATCAGGATATTCCAATAACAATCTATTGTCATATCGTTTATGTAATCCTACCATAAATTTTCCTTTTGGACCAGTTGGGGAAAATAAAATCAATGCCCAATCGATCGTATGGATCATGGACATTGTAGATCCCAAATGGAGAAAGATCACTTGTCCCAACTGGTAAAAGATCACTTGTCCCAACTGGTAAAAGTTCACATGTCCCAACTGGTAAAAGATCACATGTCCAAACTGGTAAAAGCCACCGTCTCCAACTCGACAATACAGACACCGTCGCACTTTCACAATACAGGACCGCCGTCTCCCCTTCCAATACAGACCACCGTCTCACTTTCACAATAAGACCACCGTCTCCCCTTTCACCAATACAGACCACCGTCTCACTTTCACAATACAGACCGACAGTCTCCCCTTTCCCAATACAGACCACCGTCTCACTTTCACATACAGACCCCGTCTCCCCTTCCCAATACAGACGCCGTCTCACTTTCACAATACCGACCACCGTTGTCCCCTTCCCAATACAGACCACCGTCTCACTTTCACAATACAGACCAGCCGTCTCCCTTCCCAATACAGACCACGTCTCACTTTCCAACAATACAGACCGCCGTCTCCTTTCACAATACAGACCGCCGTCTCCCTTCCCAATACAGACCACGTCTCACTTTCACAATACAGACCGGCAGTCTCCCCTTCCCAATAACAGACAGCGCTCACCCCTTCCCAGTAAAGACCGCGTCCCCTTCCCCAATACAGACCACCGTCTCACTTTCACAAAACAGACGCAGTTCCCCTTCCCACTACCCGACTTGCCGTCTCCCCTTCCCAGTACAAGACTGACGTCTCCCCTTCCCATACAGACTGCGTCTCCCCTTCCCAATCAGATCTGCCGTCTTTCCCACCCTTTCCCAATACAGACCACCGTCTCACTTTCACAATACAGACGCCGTCCTCCCCTTCCCAATACAGACTCAGTCTCCTTTCACAATACAGACTGCAGTCTCCCTTCCCAATACAGACCACCGTCTACTTTCACAATAAGACTGCCGTCTCCCTTCCCAATACAGACTGCGTCTCACTTTCACAATACAGACTGCGTCTCCCCTTCCCAATACAGACCGCCGTCTCCCTTCCAATACAGACTGCCGTCTCCCCTTCAGTAAAGACTGCCGTCTCACCTTCCTAGTACCAGACTGCTGTCTCACTTCCCAGTAAAGGACTGCCGTCTCCCCTTCCCAGTACAGACTGTCGTCTCCCTTCCCAATACAGACTGCGTCTCCCTTCGCAATACAGACGCGCATCTCCCCTTCCCAACCATCCCAATACAGACCCCATCTCCCCTTCAAATACAAGACACCGTCTTCCCTTCCCAATACAGACTGCCGTCTCCCTTCCCAATACAAGACGCCGTATCCCTCCAAATACAGACGCCGTCTCCCCTTCCAAATACAGACCGCCGGCTTCTACCTTCCAAATACAGGACCGCCGTCTCCCTCTTCCAAACAGACGCAACGTCTCCTTCAATACAGACCGCATTCCCCTTTCCACAGACTTGCAGTCTCACCTTCCAAATACAGACGCCGTCTCACCTTCCAAATACAGACTGCCGTCTCCCCTTCCAAAACAGACTGCCATCTCCCCTTCCAAATACAGACCGCGTCTCACTTTCCAAATACTGACCGCTGTCTCACTCCAAATACAGACCGCTGTCTCCCCTTCCCAATACAGACCACCGTCTCCCCTTCCAAATAAAGAATGCCGTCTCCCCTTCCAAATATAACCCCGTCACATTCAAATACAGACCGCTGTCTCACCTTCCCAATACAGACTGCCGTCTCACCTTCCCAATACAGACTGTCTGCTCTTTCTCCCATGCAGCTCTAGAAAACTTCTCTTCTCAAGGGCTTGAGAGGAATATTAATGACTCAGGAACAATGCCAACGTGTAGCTAAGAAAATCATTAAGGAAACTCATCTAACATATGGGAAATATTAAGATGTGAAGTGAAGGTCTGGTAAGGTTAATGTGTGGAGAATGAAGTGAGGTGCAATGACTTTATAAGGTCACTGCATTATACAGATAAAATACCCATTACACAATAACAGATGTTGATGATACCTCTACCCAGCAGCACACAGTGACCCAGGCAGGGCACCCACAGTAAACAATGTAGCCCAGTGCTCTATGTGCCTTTCCCTATAGTGGTCCTGTGATCCAGACAAAGAGCATTGACTATGGGAACAACAGATTCAATTCCAGCTACCAGATGCATCAGGTGCAGGGGAAATGGAGCTGTTTACCTCACACGGAGCTACTAACATAGGGGCGTAACACTAAAACCAACCAGAATATGATTTATTCTGATCTAAACAAGTAAAGCAACACAGGACAATAAGGTGCAACACAGGGAAATATGTGCAGAGGCGGCAATAAGGTGCAACACAGGGAAAAATTGGCAGAGCAGGGCAATAAGGTGCAAAACAGGACAACAGGTGCAGCGCAGGGCAAAAGGGTGCAGCACAGGGAATAGGGTGCAGGAGAGTAATAAGGTGCAGCAAGGTAATAGGTGCAGCACAGGGTAATAAGGTTCAGCACAGGGAAATAACATGCAGCGCGAGAGCAATAGGGTGCAGGACGAGTATAAGGTGCAGGACAGGGTAATAAGATGCAGCGCAGGGCAATAAACGTGCAGCACAGGGCAATAGGGTGCAGGACAAGGGTAAAAGGTGCAGCACAGGGCAATAAGATGCAGCACAGGGCAACAGATGGCAGCAGGGCAATACAGATGCAGCACCGGGCAATAAGATGCAGCCAGAGCATAAGTGCAGCGGGTAATAAGGTACAGCGCTGGGTAATAAAGTGCAGCAGGGTAATAAGTGCAGCACAGGGTATATGTTGCAGCACAGAGAAAAAAAGTGCAGCAAGGTAATAGGTGCAGCAGGGCAATAAGGTGCAGGCACAGGGAAATTAAAGTGCAGCAGGGTAATAAAATGCAGCACATGGCAATAAAGTGCAGCGGCGAGGTAATAATAAGTGCAGCAGGGTAATAAGATGCAGCACAGGGCAATAAGGTGCGGCAGGGTAATAAGGTGCAGCACAGGGAAATAAAGTTCAGCAGGGTAATAAGATGCAGCACAGGGAAATAAAGTGCAGCGGGTAATAAAGTGCAGCACATGACAATAAAGTGGCAGTAGGGTAATAATAAAGTGCAGCAGGGTAATAAGATGCAGCACAGGGCAATAAGGTGGGCGGGTAAGTAATAGGTGAGCACCAGGGTAATAAGGTGCAACACCTGCACACTACCTCAGGGAACTGGCAACAATGGGTCCTTTAGGGACTGCAACTCTCAGAGTTGTCTATCTCTGCCTTTACTTAATACACCTATGAGCAAGACTTAACTCCCCGTATGCTGGAGACAATGTGGGGTAATAAAAGATAAACCTGATAGGGGTGCAAGAAAGTAACAATGCACGGTGTGGTGCAATCTAGTCTGCGGGCGCAGTTAGCGCAATAATAGGCCAGGGAAACACCGCATTACCCTCTATAGAATGCATGACCTGCACATGCCTGGCGATAAGTTCCTTACCTGGAATGGCCAGGCTGGTCAGTGGGGACCCTGTGGATCCTCTCGGGTAAACTGCCATCCACTCTGCGAACTGCAGGTCGCTCCTGCCTTGAGACGAAGCCATCGGGTCCCCCAGTGATCGCGCTGCCTGTTCCCTGCACTGAGCGCTCAGCGGGGATTCAGCGCGTCCAGATCCCAACCACACCACAGGATGGCGGTCCACATCCGTCCTTATGGGGCTGAGCTCTGACTGCCTGGGAGCGGCGACTGGTTCACTGCATCAAGGAGCGATGGTGTCTGTAATCCGACTGTCATATAGTCCTTACATCCCACTGTCATATAGTCCTATACACCCCACAGTATACCATCACTATACACCCCACTGTATACCAACCCTATACATCCCACTGATACCACCCCTATACATCCCACTGTGCACCAACCCCTATAACATGCCCACTGTATACCAACCCTATACATCCTACTGTATACCAACCCCTATACATCCACTGTATACAAAACCACTATATATCCCCACTGTGTACCAACCTATGTCCCTCTGTCATATAGTTCTATACATCCCACAGTGTACCAACCCCATTACATCCCACTGTATACCAACCCCTATACATCCCACTGTGCACCAACCCAATACATCCACTGTATACCAACCCTATACATCCTACTGTAACCGGCCCCATACATCCCACTGATACGAAACCCTATACATCCCACTGTATACCAACCCCTATACATCCCACTGCACCAACCCCATACATCCACTGTATACCAACCCTATACATCCTACGTGTACAAACCCCTATACATCCCTGTATACCAACCCTATACATCCACCTGTATACCAACCAACATCAAAACTGTAACCAACCCCTATACATCCCACTGTATACAAAAACACTATACATCCCACGTGTACCAACCCTATGCCCCCCTCTGTCAATAGTCCTATACATCCCACAGTGTACCACCCCTATACATCAAACTGGATACCAACCCTATACACCCACTGTGCACCAATCCCTATACAACCCACTGTATACCAACCCTATACATCTACTGTATACCAACCCCATACATTCCACTGTATACCAACCCTATACATCCCACTATACTATCTATACACCCACTGTGTACCAATACCTATACATACCACTGTGTACCAACCACTATACATCCCACTGTAGACCAACCCTATAATCCCAATATACTAACTCCTATACATCCCACTGCATACCAAGCCCTATACATCCCACTATGTACCAACCAATATACATCCCACTGTGTACCAACCCCTATATATACTCCCTGTGTTCCAATCCAATACATCCCACTGTATACCAACCCTATACATCCACGGTTACCATATATAACCCATACACCATATAACACATAAACCCAATATCAAGCACCCAAATCCACAGACACCCATAACACTATTTTTATACACATTAAATATCAATACACCCCATTATATACTCCTATACATACCATATATACTACTATACATCCCATTATATACCAACCCCTATACATCACATTATATACCCTATACATCCCTAGAATGGAAGGCTGACCTAACAGTAGCTAGCGAACTGGAGGCTCACCTAAACAGGGTGGTGAATTGGAGGGCTGACCTAACAGTAGCTGGTAATTTGGATGGCCAACCTAACAGTGGTTGGCGAAACTAGAAGGCTGAGCTAACAGTGGCGATGAACTGGATGGCTCACCTAACAGTATCTGCTGAAACTTGAGGGCTGACTACCTGTCGCTGCATTCGAGGGCTGGCTAACAGTGTTGCTGAACTGGAGGGCTCAGCAGCCAGTGTCAAGTCAGCCCTCCAGTTCATCAGCCAGTGCTAGTTAGCACTATGCCCACCTCACAAGCCATGCCCACCTTCAAAAACCTAACTCACTTTTTACCACAGAAGATACAAGGGGTAAAAAAAACTGGCTCAGTTGCTAATAGCTCTAGAAGTAACCCTGCCAGCATAATGAGCCACTGTTGGGTCATCCTTCAGTCTACCAGCCAGTTAGGTCCGTGCTACAGTTTACCAGCAGTTAGGTCATCCCACCAGTTCAGCAGACATTGTTAGGTCAGCCCTTCGTTCACCAGACACTTTTATGCCAGACTTCCAGTTCACCAGACACATTTACTGTAGGTTAGCCCTCCAATTCACCAACCACAGTTAGATTAGTCCTCCGTTCACCTGTGTTGAATTAACAAAAAATAATTGCACATTTTTGTAAGAGAACAATTACATAGGAAAGAGCATGGTGAAAAGCAATAACCTTAAAGTGCAAACCATATGCAGGTAAATCTCTTTTTAAAGGTTACCTAACACCCTTATTTTTGTGGTACCCAGACTGAGGACCTAATACACTAGCTTTGTACCACTATGTTACCTTAAATTGACAGGAACACAAAATGACAAATCTCGAAAAACCAATGAAGGTGCCACCTATGGGAGAGTTGGCACATTGCAATGTCCATATTTTGGATACTTGTAATTAAAGAGGACTGGGATGAGATGACCAAGAAACTGCAGTTTTGACTCTGTGTTCTAGACAATCTAATGTAAACAAAGGCTTTCGGTCCTCAATCTGGAGAGAGCTGGTTTTGGGACTTAAGTTCCCCTTTAAAATTAGATGCTGTAAAACAAAAGTCAGTTATTTAGAATATAGAATAAGGGCCAAGTATCTTAATTGGCATATTGGTGTATTGTGAAACAACATTTAAAGGGAAAGTTCAGTGCAAATACATATGCAAGGAAAAGAGCAGATTTTTTCATCCCAATGACCTCCTTAATCTGCCCATTCAGCATTTTGTATATATAAATAAAATGCAATAAATGCAATACGACTTCCTGTTTGCAGGACCCCTATTAGAGACCATTATGGTCTTGCCCTTGACCCAACGCATGGGTTGATTCAGTTGCTCAGTAGAGATCTGAGCATGTTTGACCCATCCAACAGCCAATCAGTAGAAATTACTGTTAGGAACATTCCAAGGATCTGGTGCATCCTGGGAAGAAGAAGGACGTTAGAACCTGAAATGGCAGCTCCTAATGTCAACAGCAGGAACAGCAAAGGGTATGAAATCAACTGATTTTTCGAAATGGGAGAGATATGTAGAATAACTAAGAAGGCATTACACAACTAACAATCTAACAAATATTCATAATTTCCACTGAACTGTCACTTTAAGAAGATAACATTAATTTTCTCTATTAAATTTGCATTTATACATACTGGTATGGTTTGACTGGGGCATGTGACTTTCCACCAGTTGAGACATGTGACCTTCGACCAGTTGGGACATGTGACTTTTCACCACTTGGACATGTGACCTTCCACAGTTGGGACATGTGACCTTCTACCAGTTGGGACATGTGACTTTCCACCAGTTGGGATATGTGACTTTCCAACAGTTGGGACTGTGACTTTCTACCAGTTGGTACATGGACTTTCTACCAGTGGGACATGTGACCTTCTACCAGTTTGGAACATGTGACCTTACACCAGTTGGGACATGTGATTTCCACTACTTGGGACATGTGACCTTCCACCAGTTGGGACATGTGACTTTCCACCAGTTGGGACATGTGACCTTCCAACAGTTGGGACATGTGACTTTCCACCAGTTGGGATATGTGACCTTCCAACAGTTGGGACATGTGACTTTCTACCAGTTGGTACATGTGACTTTCTACCAGTTGGGACATGTGACCTTCTACCAGTTGGAACATGTGACCTTCCACCAGTTGGGACATGTGACTTTCCACCAGTTGGGACATGTGACCTTCTACCAGTTGGGACATGTGACTTTCCACCAGTTGGGATATGTGACCTTCCAACAGTTGGGACATGTGATTTTCTACCAGTTGGTACATGTGACATTCTACCAGTTGGGACATGTGACCTTCTACCAGTTGGAACATGTGACCTTCCACCAGTTGGGACATGTGACTTTCCACTACTTGGGACATGTGACCTTCCACCAGTTGGGACATGTGACTTTCCACCAGTTGGGACATGTGACCTTCCAACAGTTGGGACATGTGACTTTCTACCAGTTTGCATATGTGACCTTCCACCAGTTTGGAAATGTGACTTTCTACCAGTTGGAACATATGACCTTCCACCAGTTAGGACATGTGACTTTTCACCAGTTGGGACATGTGACTTTCTACCAGTTGGGACACATTACTTGCCACCAGTTTGGACATGTGAACTTCCACCAGTTAAAACATGTGACCTTCCACCAGTTGGGACATGTTACTTCCACCAGTTGGGACATGTGACTTTCTACCGTTGGGACATATTACTTGCCCACCAGTTTGGGACATGTGACCTTCCACCAGTTAGATCATGTGACCTTTCTACCAGTTGGGACATATTACTTGCCACCAGTTTGGACATGTGACCTTCCACAGTTAGAACATGTAACCTTCCCCAGTTGGGACATATTACTTTCCACCAGTTGGGACATGTGACTTTCTACCAGTTGGGACATATTACGTGCCACTAGTTTTGACAGTGGACCTTCCACCAGTTAGAACATGTGACTTTCTACCAGTTGGGACATATTACTTGCCACCAGTTTGGACATGGACCTTCCACGAGTTAGAACATATGACTTACCACCAGTTTGGACATATTACTTTCCACCAGTTGGGACATGTGACTTTCTACCAGTTGGGACTTATTACTTGCCATCAGTTGGGACATATGATTTTCCACCAGTTAGAACATGTGACTTTCTACCAGTTGGGACATATTACTTGCCACCAGTTTGGACATGTGACCTTCTACCAGTTAGAACATATGACTTACCACCAGTTTGGACTATTACTTTCCACCAATTGGGACATGTGACTTTCTACCCAGTTGGGACTATTACTTGCCACCAGTTTGGCATGTGACCTTCACCAGTTAGAACATATGACTTACCACCAGTTTGGACATATTACTTTCCACCAGTTGGGACATGTGACTTTCTACCAGTTGGGACACGTGATCTTTTACCAGTTGGGACATCTGACTTTCTACCAGTTGAGACATGTGATCTTTCACCAGTTAAGACATGTGACCTTTTACCAGTTGGGACATGTGACTTTCTACCAGTTGGGACATGTGACCTTTTACCAGTTGGGACATGTGACCTTTTACCTGTTAGGACAAGTGACCATTTTACCAGTTGGGACATGTGGCCTTTTACCAGTTGGGACATGTGACCTTTTACCAGTTGGGACATGTGACCTTTTACCAGTTTGGACATGTGACCTTTTACCAGTTGGGACATGTGACCTTTTACCAGTTGGGACATGTGACTTTTCTACCAGTTGGGACATGTGACCTTTTACCAGTTGGGACATGTGACCTTTTACCAGTTGGGACATAGGACTTTTACCAGTTGGGACATGTGACACTTTCATACCAGTTGGGACATGTGACCTTTTACCAGTTGGTACATGTGATTTTCTAACCAGTTGGGACATGTGACCTTTTACCAGTTGGGACATGTGACCTTTAACAGTTGGGACATGTGACCTTTACAGTGGGGACATGTGTGACCTTTTACCAGTTGGGACATGTGACATTTTACCAGTTGGGGACATGTGACTTTCTACAGTTTGGGACATGTGACCGTTACCAGTTGGGTAACATGTGACCTTTTACCAGTTGGGACATGTGACCTTTTACCAGTCCCCAGGCAGGGTGATCTTTTACCAGTTGGGACATGTGACTTAGTGGCTCCTGTTACTGGGAATAGGAACTGTAGCTCCTTAACCTCTCATTCTTCAATTGATGTAATAATGTTCTCAATGAACTTTTCTCTTAAGTTAACATTTCTTCTTTCCACTTTGACATGCAAGCAATACTACCAACAGGAAACAGTTAACATTGATATACTTTGAGCTTTGCACAACCCCCACCACTGAAAATTAGCCAGTTGGAAAGCTTCAGAAACCATCAATCAAAGGACAAAAGCTATCAAATCTAAGCATGTCTTTGACTGATGATTACAACAGGACCAAGACAAATGTGTCAATATCAAAATAGAATTTTTAAGTGCTGATTTTACAATAAGTTGAAAAAAGCTTAAAAAGCAGTGGTGGGCAATTGGTCTGGCCTCAGTAAGTGCACTGCGACCCATTCTTCGCAGGGCATGCGATCACCATTTTTTGTGCATCGATGTTTGTGCTTTTGCACTGGAAACACGCACTTAATCACGCACGTACCACAGCGATTGCCCGTGTGTTTCCAGTGCGATAGTGCGTGTTGTAATGTGACCTCAGCCTTACTGTTTTAGTTTAGAATATGTGAAAAAATTGCAGTATAGTGCTCCTCTAATCAATACTGTTATTAGTGAATCCTTTAATAACAAGGGTGCCTCCAGGGCAGGCATACCATAAACTTCATACTGACTTCCAACACCCGCCGCAAAAGAAGCCGGTGGATGCCCAGAAGACAAAACATAGGCCCTGTAATATAGTAATCCTTGTAACTTCCCTATTTAGAAAGGACAAAGCCTTTAAAGAGATAATTAGCTGCAGAAACTTCAAAATTAGAAGATGGATTGTTAAAGGGGAACTGTGGTTTGAAAAATGACTTAGGAAATTGACAGGATTGCTTTTCACGAGTATTTTTGCAATTGACTTTTATATTATTTTTTTTTTTACTTAGTTTGACGATAATTTATATTTTATGTGTGAATAACAGCAGCATCACCAGCAGCTCTGAAATGTGAAAGGGTATCTCCACTGGAATAACAAAATTTGGGTATCAGTTTTATTGAAGAACGGGAGGTAAAGGAGCTGGGAGAGAAGGCTCCTTCAATCACTGATTTCCTCTGCTTTCTCTGCACTGAGCATGTGCCAACCCAGATTAGAAGGGGGAACTAGTATTTGACCGCAGATTCAGAACCTCCACCCCACAACTTTCTTATCAGTGATTTCTTCATATCTTGGGCTGTGCAACAACATGGAGAGGTGGTTAATGGTAAATTTAACGGAAGGAACTGCCCTTTTATTAAAAAACTTGTTTAGAGACCACAGTTCCCCTTTAAATGAGGTTTCTTGGCATCCATTTACTAATCATGTCTCTGGTTTATCTAGAATTTATCACGATGAAGAAATGTACAGCTTCAGAAAACCTATTTTTAGCATATCAATCGTGTCCCCAAGATCTTTTAATTCAAACCCTCATTGCACAAGATTTTTTCTTTTAGCTCATAAATAATTGTGGCTTGAATAAACTAGTGCTGACAGTTTAATTAACATTTTGGTCCCTAATTAGCAATGTAAATTCATTTAATAACTCCCTCTTACTGAAAGGAAAGATAATAATCTGACATATTCCCCCTCCGTGAATATTCCTACTGATCTGCTAATAATAATCTAAACGGTTTCCGTGAAACTTTATGGAACCATTTTTTTTTTTTAAATGAAGAAACATCACAGATTTTCCCCTCAGTCTTGTATATTTGATTGGTCATTCACAATAGCATGTCCCTATTACATATATATCCTTGTATGCACAGTAAAGCAGACATATGGCTATTCATAGATCGCTGCGGGGGTACAGTTTTTTTTTTCAGTGAGAGCAGAAAAATCGCTGAATGCAATCTTTAAGGAATGACACACTGGCAGATTCAGTGAATTGTGTAAAAAGCAATGTGAGATGTCATTTCATCATATGAAAGGCTGACGGTGTCAGATAATTGAAAGTAAATCTAAGAAGGGAAGGGTGGTGTGTGCAAAGTAGTTCAAAGGAGAACAATACAATAAACGTAGGTGATTTCCCGTGTAATAAAGCCTGATCTTCTTTCAGCTTTAGAAAGTCGTTGCATCTAATAAAATTCCAATCTTTGATGTTTTCTTGTGGCCTTCTGGGGCTGGTGGCCGCATACCTAAAGTCTATAGGAGTTGGTGCTAAATAAAGATTTGGTCTTGCAGAATATAATGCCCCTTAGGCTGAGGCCACACTAAACGCTCTCATGTGCACACGCCATGCACGCGTGTTCCCAGTGTGTGAGATCGGTTGCAGTGCGGTACGCTTGCGATCGTGCAATGTTGCAAATTGGAGCGCATACGATTGAGGAAAAAAATGCTTGCGCTCCGATTAACGGATTGCAACGCATCGCTCTGTAGCACACTAGTGAGGATGCAATCGTGATTGGAATGCGCTTTAAATCGTATCAGTGTGACCTAGCCCTTAGGGCACGGCCACACTGCAACGCAAAAACAATAGCATGCGATTTCATGTGCGATTTTCGTTGCGTTTGCGATTGCGATTTTTCAATAAGTATAGGAAAACGCATGCGATTGCGATTAAAAATGAGAACGCAACAAAACGAATCGCAATCGCAACGAAAAACGCGCGTTTTTTTGCGTTGCGCGTTTTCAATGATTTTGGAAATCGCAAGCGCAATCGCAAACGCAAGCGCAAAAAAACGCAGCAGTGTGAACTAGCCCTTAAAGAGGATATTTTTTTAATCCAATGAATTGCAAAAGCAGCTTAGGATGACAGTTAGGATAATCTTAATACATGTTAAATGATTACTTACAATTAATCTCAAATGTAGGAAGAGGAGCAAGTTTTCCTACCACCTGTTTTGCAGACACAAATGATTAATTGCTTTTAGAAGACTGACCACCAGCGCTAGCAGCTCTCGGTCTGACATATGGGAACTGACCACCCTGGCCTGTTATCATAGGTTTCTTTGATGTCAAGCAGGAAGTGTGAGAGCTGGCTGCCAATTTTCTTAAGCAATTAACTCACTCAGCCAAAACAGGAGCTAGGAATACTCCCTCTGCCTCCCATGTCATTACAGATTATTTGGGGTGAAAAATAACATTTTCAGTCCTTAAAATCTTAAATTTCTCGTTATTATTAAAGAAATTTGAAGCAGGGAATTTCTCAAGAAGAATTATCAGACAAAAGGACCAGTTTTCACATCACTCTCTTTGTAAGTTCCTACCTGGGACCAACATCACACACATGTAAAATTTAGCCTTTAGGAATATGGACCGGATGCATTTATCATCTCTGACTATTTGTAGGGGGCGTAACTACCAGGGGAGCAGGGGGAGCAACCACAGGGGGGGCCAGGTGCCGAGGGGCCCCCATCTTCTTATTTTTCCTATAAAAGATATAGCCTCCTCCCAGAAAATTACTGTGGATGAAGCAGATTTAGGGCCCCATCATAGTTTTTCTGGGGGCCCCAGTGATTCCTACATAATCCTACCTAAACACGTGCAAATAACAGGCAAGTCCTTTCTAAAAATATGTTGTGTGTTGCAATCCTGTCTTTTATGGCTAATTCTGTGTAGATTGACAATGCTGAAGTCTCGGAACAGTGAAATATCATGCTACATTTCATTAGAAGGGATTTGACTCACAAAACTGCTGTACAGTGGTGAGCATACAGCATCTACTCATATTTTAAATATCACTGTTCAGCAAAACTCCCCTTTGTGAGAACACGTGAAACACAAACCTTGTAAATTATTTTTATTTAAGGTTTCTATTGATCTACAGGGACCTATCCAAATATAATTGTAGTGGATCGTGAAAAAGCTAACTTGATTGGTTGATGCACATTAAATAGTTAGGCAGACTTTTGACTTTATTACATAAACCCTTGCGGTACAGGAGTATGTACAAACTATTACTGGCATGGTAGTTTCTTTTTGCAAATACAAATGTCCCATAGAAGGCACAGCTACATCAAAAGAAATGTAGTACATATAATATTTCATAACTACTAAAGCACACAGACATTGCTTTCCCCAATGAGCTGATATGACACAAAAGCCACTCAGAGGAAAGCTGCATTTCCAAGGTCAAGTCTATAGTATTGAGATTAAATATCAGGGATCTTTATTGTGTCTAAAATATTGCACTGTGGTTTGGTGCAGGAATATCTGGTTTAATCACATTTCCCTGTTGAAGAATAGTTTCCCTATTGAGAACAACATTATAATGAAGCCATCTGCACAGACTTGACATTCAGCACTACTGCTGTGGACAGCAACTCCATTACCACAGCAGCGCAGAACAATGAATAAGTACTGAGCTCCTTATTGGAGGGATTTCCATTCGAAGCTCTTCAAATGTTTGATAATCCTAGTAGCTCCCCAGTATGCTGGGGGGTTGTAACAGCTGGAAGGTTGCAGGTTGGACCACCCTATCCATCTAATACAAAGCAGGAAACACTAGTGGTGGCCAGAGAGACAACAATCGCCATCGTACAATATCAGGATATTCCAATAACAATCTATTGTCATATCTTTATGTAATCCTACCATAAATTTTCCTTTGGACCAGTTGGGGAAAATAAAATCAATGCCCAATCGTCTATGGATATGGACATTGTAGATCCCAAATGGAGAGATCACTTGCCACGGTAAGTACAGTCAACGTAAAGATCACATGTCCAACTGGTAAAAGTCCACGTCCCAACTGGTAAAAGATCACATGTCCAAATGGTAAAGGTCACAGTCCAACTGTAAAAGTCACATGTCCAAACTGGTAAAAGGTCACAGTCCAAACTGGTAAAAGGTCACATGTCCAACTGGTAAAAGGTCACATGTCCCAACTGTAGAAAGTCACATGTCCCAACTGGAAAAGTCACATGTCCCAATGGTAAAAGGTCACATGTCCCAACTGATAAAAGTAGGTCACATGTCCCAACTGGTAAAGGTCACAGTCCCAAATGGTAAAAGGTCACATGTCCCAACTGGTGTAGAAAGTCACATGTCCCAACTGGTAAAAGGTCACATGTCCCAAACTGGTAAAAGGTCACAGTCCCAACTGGTAGAAAGTCACATGTCCCAACTGGTAAAAGGTCACATGTCCCAACTGGTAAAGAGTCACATGTCCAACTGGTAGAAAGTACATGTCCACTGGTTTAAAAGGTAGTTCATGGTAAAAGTCACAGTCCCAACTGGTAAAGGCACAGTCCCAATGGTAAATGTCACTTGTCTAACAGGTAAAGTCACATGTCCCAATGGTAAAGGTCCATGTCCCAATGGTAAAAGGTCACTGTCCAACTGAGAAAGTCACATGTCCCAAAATGGTAAGGTACATGTCCCAACTGGCTAAAGGTCACATGTCCCAACTGAGTAAAAGTCCACAGTCCAACTGGTAAAGTACATGTCCCAACTGGTAAAAGGTCACATGTCCCAAATGGTAGAATAGAAAAGTCACATGTCCCAACTGGTAAAAGTCACATGTCCCAAACTGGTACAAAAAAGTAAAGGTAACATGTCCCAACTGGTAGAAAGTCACATGTCCCAACTGGTAAAAAGTACATGTCCCAAACTGGTAAAAGGTCACATGTCCCAACTGGTAGAAAGTCACATGTCCAACTGGTAAAAGGTCACATGTCCCAACTGGTAAAAGGTCACATGTCCAAACTGGAAAGTCACATTGCCCAACTGGTAAAAGGTCACATGTCCCAACGGTAAATGCAAGTCCAAACTGGTAAAATGTCACTTGTTCCTAACGGTAAAAGGTCATGTCCCCAACTGGTAAAAGGTCACATGTCCAAACTGGTTAGAAAGTACATAGTCCCAACTGGTAAAAGTCACATGTCTTAACTGGGGAAAGATCACATGTCCAACTGGTAGAAAGTCAGATGTCCCAATGGTAAAAGATCACGTGTCCAACTGGTGGAAAGTACATGCCAACTGGTAAAAGGTCACATGTTCTAACTGGTGGAAAAGAATCATATGTCCCAAATGATGGCAAGTAGTAAGTATAGTCCCAACTGGTAGAAAGTCACATGTCCCAACTGGTGAAAGTAATATGTCCAAACTGGTGGAAGTCATATGTTCTAACGGTTTAGTAGAAGGTCACATCCAAACTGGGTGGCAAGTAATAGTCCCAACGTGTAGAAAGTCACAGTCCCAAATGGTGAAAGTAATAGGCCAAACTGGTGGTGGTAAGTCATATGTTTAACTGGTAGAAGGTCACATGCCAAAATGGTGGCAAGTAATTGTCCAACTGTGTAGAAAGTCACATGGTTCTAACTGGTGGAAAATCATATGTCCCAAACTGATGGCAAGTAATAAGTCCCAACATCGGTAGAGAAGTCACATGTCCAACTGGTGGAAAGTAATATGTCCAAACTGGTGGTAAGTCATATGTCTAACTCGTGGAAGGTCCAAGTCCAAAATGGTGGCAAGTAATATGTCCCAAACTGGTAGAAAGTCACATGTTCTAAACTGGTGGAAGGTCACATGTCAAAACATAGTGGCACGTAATATGTCCAAATGGGTAGAAAGTCACATGTCCCAACTGGTGGAAAGTAATATGTCCCAACTGGGGAAGGTACATGTTCTAACTGGTGGAAGGTCACATGTCCAAACTGGTGGCAGTAATATGTCCCAATGGTAGAAAGTCACATGATCTAACTGGTGGAAGGTCACAGTTCCCAACTGGTGGCAAGTAATATGTCCCAACTGGTAGAAGTCAAATGTCCCAACTGGTGGAAAGTAACATGTCCCAACTGGTGGAAGGTCAATGTTTTAACTGGTGGAAGTTCACATGTCCAAACTGGTGGCAAAGTAATGTGTCTCCAAATGGTGGAAAAGTCACATGTCCCAACTGGTGAAAAGTCACATGTTCCTAACTGGGGAAGGTCTATGTTCCAAACTGGGTAGAAGTCACATTCCAAACTGTGGAAGGTACATATGCAAACTGGTAGAAAGTCACATGTCCCAACTTTGGAAGGTCACATGTCCAACTGGTGGAAAGTACATGTCCCAAACGGTGGAAGGTCACATGTCCCAAGTAGTGGAAAGTCACATGTCCCAACTGTGGAAGGTCACATGTTCCAACGTAGAAGGTCACATGTCCCAACTGGTAGAGAATGTCACATTACCAACTGGTAGAAATCACATGTCCAAATGTTGGAAGGTCACATATCCCAAACTGGTGGAAAGTACATGTCCCAACTGGTGGAAGGTCACATGTTCCAACTGGTAGGAAAGGTCACATGTCCCAAATGGTTAGAAAGTCACATGTACCAACTGGAGAAGGTCAAGTCCCAACTGGTGGAAAGTCACATGTCCCAAATGGTGGAAGGGTCAATGTTCAACTGGTAGAAGGTCAACATGTCCCAACTGGTAGAAAGTCACATGTACCAAATGGTAGAAAGTCACATGTCCCAACTGTTGGAAGGTCACATATCCCAACTGGGGAATGGAAAGTCACATGTCCCAACTGTTGGAAGGTCACATGTCCCAACTGTGGAAGTCCACATGTCCCATGGTGGAAGGTCACATGTCCCAAGTAGTGGAAGTCACATGTCCCAACTGGTGGAGGTCACATGTTCCAACTGGGTAGAAGGGCAACATGTCAAAATCGTAGAAGTCACATGTGCCAACTGGTAGAAAGTCACATGCCCCAAACTGTTGGAAAGTCATGACGTAAGAGGTTACAGTCTCCAACTGGTGGAAAGTCACATGTCCCAACTGGTAGAAGGTCACATGTCCCAACTGGTGGAAGGTCACATGTCCCAAGTGGTGAAAAGTCACATGTCCCAACTGGTCGAAGGTCACATGTCTCAACTGGTGGAAAGTCACATGCCCCAGTCAAACCATACCAGTATGTATAAATGCAAATTTAATAGAGAAAATTAATGTTATCTTCTTAAAGTGACAGTTCAGTGGAAATTATGAATATTTGTTAGATTGTTAGTTTGTGTAATGCCTTCTTAGTTATTCTACATATTCTCTCCCATTTCGAAAAATCAGTTGATTTCATACCCTTTGCTGTTCCCTGCTGTTGACATTAGTGAGCTGCCATTTCAGGTTCTAACGGTCCTTCTTCTTCCCAGGATGCACCAGATCCTTGGAATGTTCCTAACAGTAATTTCTACTGATTGGCTGTTGGATGGGTCAAACATGCTCAGATCTCTACTGAGCAACTGAATCAACCCATGCGTTGGGTCAAGGGCAAGACCATAATGGTCTCTAATAGGGGTCCTGCAAACAGGAAGTCAGTATTGCATTTATTGCATTTATTTATATATACAAAATGCTGAATGGGCAGATTAAGGTCATTGGGATGAAAAAATACTGCTCTTTTTCCTGCATATGTATTTGCACTGAACTTTCCCTTTAAATGTTGTTTCACAATACACCAATATGCCAATTAAGATACTTGGCCCTTATTCTATATTCTAAATAAGACTGACATTTTGTTTTACAGCAAATCTAATTTTAAAGGGGAACTTAAGTCCCAAAACCAGCTCTCTCCAGATTGAGGACCGAAAGCCTTTGGTTTACATTAGATTGTCTAGAACACAGAGTCAAAACTGCAGTTTCTTGGTCATCTCATCCCAGTCCTCTTTAATTGACAAGTATCCAAAAATATGGACATTGCAATGTGCCAACTCTCCCATAGGTGGCACCTTCATTGGTTTTCTGGAGAGTTGTCATTTTGTGTTCCTGTCAATTTAAGGTAAACATAGTGGTACAAAGCTAGTGTATTAGGTCCTCAGTCTGGGTACACCAAAATAAAGGGTTGTTAGGTAACCTTTAAAAAGAGATTTACCTGCATATGGGTTTGCACTTTAAGGTTATTGCTTTTCACCATGCTCTTTCCTATTGTAATTGTTCTCTTACAAAAATGTGCAATTATTTTTTGTTAATTCAACACAGGTGAACTGGAGGACTAATCTAACTGTGGTTGGTGAATTGGAGGGCTAACCTACAGTAAATGTGTCTGGTGAACTGGAAGTCTGGCATAAAAGTGTCTGGTGAACTGAAGGGCTGACCTAACAATGTCTGCTGAACTGGTGGGATGACCTAACTGGCTGGTAAACTGTAGCACGGACCTAACTAGGGCTGGTAGACTGGAAGGATGACCCAACAGTGGCTCATTATGGCTGGCAGGGTTACTTCTAGAGCTATTAGCAACTGAGCCAGTTTTTTTACCCCTTGTATCTTCCTGTGGTAAAAAAGTGAGTTAGGTTTTTGAAGGTGGGCATGGCTTGTGAAGGTGGGCATAGTGGGCTAACTAGCACTGGCTGATGAACTGGAGGGCTGACTTGACACTGGCTGCTGAGCCCTCCAGTTCAGCAAACACTGTTAGGCCAGCCCTCGAATGCAGCAGACAGGTAGGTCAGCCCTCAAGTTTCAGCAGATACTGTTAGGTGAGCCATCCAGTTCATCAGCCACTGTTAGCTCAGCCTTCTAGTTCGCCAACCACTGTTAGGTTGGCCATCCAAATTACCAGCTACTGTTAGGTCAGCCCTCCAATTCACCAGCCACTGTTAGGTGAGCCCTCCAGTTCGCTAGCTACTGTTAGGTCAGCCTTCCATTCTAGGGATGTATAGGGGTATATAATGTGATGTATAGGGGTTGGTATATAATGGGATGTATAGTAGTATATAATGGTATGTATAGGAGTATATAATGGGGTGTATAATGATATTTAATGGGATGTATAATAGTGTATAATGGGATGTATAGTGGTATATAATGGGATGCATAATGAAATATAATGGGGTTTATAGTAGTATATAATGGGATGTATAGGGTTATATAATGGTATACAGTGGGATGTATAGGGGTTGGTATACAGTGGGATGTATATGGATTGGTACACAGTGGAGTATATATAGGGGTTGGTACACAGTGGGATGTATATTGGTTGGTACATAGTGGGATGTATAGGGCTTGGTATGCAGTGGGATGTATAGGAGTTAGTATATTGGGATGTATAAGGGTTGGTCTACAGTGGGATGTATAGTGGTTGGTACACAGTGGTATGTATAGGTATTGGTACACAGTGGGGTGTATAGGAGTTAGTATAGTGGGATGTATAGGGGTTGGTATACAGTGGAATGTATAGGGGTTGGTATACAGTAGGATGTATAGGGTTGGTATACAGTGGGTTGTATAGGGATTGGTGCACAGTGGGATGTATAGGGGTTGGTATACAGTTTGATGTATAGGGGTTGGTACACTGTGGGATGTATAGGACTATATGACAGAGGGAGGCATAGGGTTGGTACACAGTGGGATGTATAGTGGTTTTGTATACAGTGGGATGTATAGGGGTTGGTATACAGTTTGATGTATAGGGTTGGTATACAGTGTGATGTATAGGGTTGGTATACAGTGGGATGTATAGGGGTTTGTACACAGTAGGATGTATAGGGTTGGTATACAGTGGGATGTATAGGGGTTGGTGCAGTGGGATGTATAGGGGTTGGTATACAGTGGGATGTATAGGGGTTCGTATACAGTGGGATGTATAGGGGCCGGTATACAGTAGGATGTATAGGGTTGGTATACAGTGGGATGTATTGGGGTTGGTGCACAGTGGGATGTATAGGGGTTGGTATACAGTGGGATGTATAGGGGTTGGTACACTGTGGGATGTATAGAACTATATGACAGAGGGAGGCATAGGGTTGGTACACAGTGGGATATATAGTGGTTTTGTATACAGTGGGATGTATAGGGGTTGGTATACAGTAGGATGTATAGGGTTGGTATACAGTGGGATGTATAGGGGTTGGTGCACAGTGGGATGTATAGGGGTTGGTATACAGTGGGATGTATAGGGGTTGGTATACAGTGGGGTGTATAGGTGATGGTATACTGTGGGGTGTATAGGACTATATGACAGTGGGATGTATAGGACTATATGACAGTCGGATGTACAGACACATCGCTCCTTGATGCAGTGAGACCAGTCGCCGCTCCCAGGCAGTCAGAGCTCAGCCCCATAGAGACGGATGTGGACGCGCCATCCTGTGGGTGTGGTTGGGATCTGGACGCGCTGAATCCTCCGCTGAGCGCTCAGTGCAGGGAACAGGCAGCGCGATCACTTGGGGACCCGATGGCTTCGTCTCAAGGCAGGAGCGACCTGCAGTTCGCAGAGTGGATGGCAAGTTTACCCGAGAGGATCCACAGGGTCCCACTGACCAGCCTGGCCATTCCAGGTAAGGAACTTATCGCCAGGCATGTGCAGGTCATGCATTCTATAGAGGGTAATGCGGTGTTACCTGGGCGCTATTATTGCGCTAACTGCGCCCGCAGACTAGATTGCACCAGCACCGTGTCATTGTTACTTTCTTGCACCCCTATCAGGTTTATCTTTTATTACCCCACATTGTCTCCAGCATACGGGGAGTTAAAGTCTTGCTCATAGGTGTATTAAAGTAAAAGGCAGAGATAGACAACTCTGAGAGTTGCAGTCCTAAAGGACCCATTGTTGCCAGTTCCTGATGTAGTGTGCAGGTGTTGCACCTTATTACCCTGTGCTGCACCTTATTACCCTGCCGCACCTTATTGCCCTGTGCTGCATCTTATTACCCTGCTGCACTTTATTATTACCCTACTGCACTTTATTGTCATGTGCTGCACTTTATTACCCTGCTGCACTTTATTTCCCTGTGCTGCATCTTATTACCCTGCTGAACTTTATTTCCCTGTGCTGCACCTTATTACCCTGCCGCACCTTATTGCCCTGTGCTGCATCTTATTACCCTGCTGCACTTTATTATTACCCTGCTGCACTTTATTGCCATGTGCTGCATTTTATTACCCTGCTGCACTTTATTTCCCTGTGCTGCACCTTATTGCCCTGCTGCACCTTATTACCTTGCTGCACTTTTTTTCTCTGTGCTGCAACATATTACCCTGTGCTGCACCTTATTACCCTGCTGCACTTTATTACCCAGCGCTGTACCTTATTACCCTGCTGCACTTTATTGCTCTGTGCTGCATCTTATTGCCCTGTGCTGCATCTTATTGCCCTGTGCTGCATCTTATTACCCTGCTGCACCTTATTACCCGTGTCCTGCACCTATTGCCCTGGTTCTGCATCTTATTGCCCTGTGCTGCATCTTATTGCCCTGTGCTGCACCTTATTACCCTGTCCTGCACCCTATTGCCCTGTGCTGCACGTTATTGCCCTGCGCTGCATCTTATTACCCTGTCCTGCACCTTATTACTCGTCCTGCACCCTATTGCTCTGCGCTGCATGTTATTTCCCTGTGCTGAACCTTATTACCCTGTGCTGCACCTTATTACCTTGCTGCACCTTATTACTCGTCCTGCACCCTATTGCCCTGTGCTGCACCCTTTTGCCCTGCGCTGCACCTTGTTGTCCTGTTTTGCACCTTATTGCCCTGCTCTGCACCATATTTCCCTGTGTTGCACCTTATTGCCCTGCTCTGCACCATATTTCCCTGTGTTGCACCTTATTGTCCTGTGTTGCTTTACTTGTTTAGATCAGAATAAATCATATTCTGGTTGGTTTTAGTGTTACTGCCCCTGATAGGTTAGTAGCTCCGTGTGAGGTAAACAGCTCCATTTCCCCTGCACCTGATGCATCTGTAGCTGGAATTGAATCTGTTGTCCCATAGTCAATGCTCTTTGTCTGGATCACAGGACACTATAGGGAAAGGCACATAGAGCACTGGGCTACATTGTTACTGTGGGTGCCCTGACTGGGGTCACTGTGTGCTGCTGGGTAGAGGGTATCACATCTGTTATTGTGTAATGGGTATTTTATCTGTATAATGCAGTGACCTTTAAAGTCATTGCACCTCACTTCATTCTCCACACATTAACCTTACCAGACCTTCATCTTCACATCTTATATTTCCCATATTGTTAGATGAGTTTCCTGTAATGATTTTCTTAGCTACACGTTGGCATTGTTCCTGAGTCATTAATATTCCTCTCAAGCCCTTGAGAAAGAGAAGTTTCCTAGAGCTGCATGGGAGAAAGAGCAGACAGTCTGTATTGGGAAGGTGAGACGGCAGTCTGTATTGGGAAGGTGAGACAGCGGTCTGTATTTGGAAGGTGAGACGGCGGTCTATATTTGGAAGGGGAGACGGCAGTCTGTATTTGGAAGGGGAGACGGTGGTCTGTATTGGGAAGGGGAGACAGCGGTCTGTATTTGGAAGGTGAGACAGCGGTCAGTATTTGGAAAGTGAGACGGCGGTCTGTATTTGGAAGGGGAGATGGCAGTCTGTATTTGGAAGGGGAGACGGCAGTCTGTATTTGGAAGGTGAGACGGCAGTCTGTATTTGGAAGGTGAGACGGCAGTCTGTATTGGGAAGGGGAGATGGCGGTCTGTATTGGGAAGGGGAGACGGTGGTCTGTATTGGGAAGGGGAGACGGCGGTCTGTATTTGGAAGGTGAGACGGCGGTCTGTATTTGGAAGGGGAGACGGCGGTCTGTATTTGGAAGGGGAGACGGCGGTCTGTATTGGGAAGGGGAGACGGCAGTCTGTATTGGGAAGGGAAGACGGTGGTCTGTATTTGGAAGGGGAGATGGCGGTCTGTATTGGGATGGTTGGGAAGGGGAGACGGCGGTCTGTATTGCGAAGGGGAGACGGCAGTCTGTATTGGGAAGGGGAGACGACAGTCTGTACTGGGAAGGGGAGACGGCAGTCTGTACTGGGAAGGTGAGACAGCAGTCTGTACTAGGAAGGTGAGACGGCAGTCTGTACTGGGAAGGGGAGACGGCAGTCTGTATTGGGAAGGGGAGACGGCGGTCTGTATTGGGAAGGGGAGACGGCAGTCTGTATTGTGAAAGTGAGACGGCAGTCTGTATTGGGAAGGGGAGACGGCAGTCTGTATTGGGAAGGGGAGACTGCGGTCTGTATTGTGAAAGTGAGACGGTGGTCTGTATTGGGAAGGGGAGACGGCGGTCTGTATTGTGAAAGTGAGACGGTGGTCTGTATTGGGAAGGGGAGACAGTGGTCTGTATTCTGAAAGTGAGACGGCGATCTGGGAAGGGGAGACGGTGGTCTGTATTGGGAAGGGGAGACGGCGGTCTGTATTGGGAAGGGGAGACGGCGGTCTGTATTGTGAAAGTGAGACGGCAGTCTGTATTGGGAAGGGGAGACGGCGGTCTGTATTGGGAAGGGGAGACGGTGGTCTGTATTGGGAAGGGGAGACGGTGGTCTGTATTGGGAAGGGGAGACGGCAGTCTGTATTGTGAAAGTGAGACGGCGGTCTGTATTGGGAAGGGGAGATGGCGGTCTGTATTGGGAAGGGGAGATGGCGGTCTGTATTGGGAAGGTTTGGGAGGTGCAGGTAACAGACAGTAAATGGTGTGACAGTGCTGGCTGCCACGTCTCGCTGTCTGTTGGGATATTGGCTTAAATTAAATACAGAAAATATAGGACATAGCGATTCGTTTGCAGGGAGCTTGGCTGGGAAGCCTCTTCTCAGCCGCTAAATGAATTAAATGTGAATCTGTTGCCTAAAGCTAAACTGCACTTCCCAAGCTGTCTGTAACCTTTCTGATAACTTACACTGTAGCTGTTAACCTCTTAAGTACTGTTGACCTCTGTATCTGCCTGGAATATTGGAAAGGTCCTTTCGTAACCCACAAAGGGGTTTATATAACATTTTTGTTATCTAGTACTATTACTGTATATACTTGAGTATAAGCCGACCCGAGTATAAGCCGAGGTACCTGTTTTTACTGGAAAAATTTTGGAAAAATTGATTGACTTGAGTATAAGTCGAGGGAAGAAATTATGGCCACTACTGCCTTCTGATTCTGTATTGTTTTGAGGCTTAAGTTGCCCTTTAAATAGAAAGCAGAATTCCCATACAGATGTTTGGAAACTACAACTCCCAGCATGCTTTGGTTGCTAGGAGTTGTAGTTTCCAAACATCTGTATGGGAATTCTGCTGTTAAAAGACAACTTAAACCTGCAGTGGACATCCCCTCCTCCCCCGAGAGCCCCCCCCCCCGTTGCAGTCCTGCAGTCCTTACCGGCATCAATGTATTGGTACCTCACAGACTTGAGAAATGTCCTTACCGCCAATCAATGTAGCTCAGAATCCGAATGCGGCTGCCGCACGCTGTGTAAGTCCTGTGACTTTGCCGGCGGACATCATTACCTGGCGCCTCTCACTGCCCGACACCGAGTAATGATGTCAGCCGGCAAATCCACAGGACTTACTCGGCGTGCGGCAGCTGGATTCTGAGCTACATTGATGGTGGTAAGGACGTTGTCTCGAGTATAAGCGAGTATAAGGTAAGGTTTTGAGGTTTATTTTAAAACCTAAAAACCTTGGCTTATACTCGAGTATATACGGTATTCTAATTTTAATATCATTTATTTCAAATGAAAGAGGAAATGTCCATTACTAAAATTAACTCTTTACATATCAGTGAACTGCCACCATCAGTCCGTGAGATTTTACCTTTGGTTAAAACCTGCCGGACCTTCTGTTTCTATGTTAATTAATTCCCTGCTATAATAAAAATATTATATTTCTGAGTCTGTCTGTAAAATATTTCAGTACAAACACCTGTATAAGGGGTTCCAATTTGATTGGAGGATGAACCTAAAGCTAGCCATACATTGGCTGATGTTTTTCCGACTGGTGGAGATGGCTGTAAATAAGATTGGAAGAACCATAATTCCCCACCTTGCGCTGTTTTCAGCTTAAAAATTATGGGAGATAGCTTCTGGAAGAGGGCATAAATGGAAGATTTTCAACCTTGCTTGATTATAGATTTTTCACTAGACAGATTGATAACGCAGATAGTCTATTGAAAGAACATAAAAATGTCTTCGGTATTCTGATCAATTTGATCAAATTTGCAGAGATTTTATTCATAGTAATGAGGAACTATTTTACTAAGCAGAGCATCTTATATTTACAAGTCTGTGTGGGCTTGGCTGGGCATGGGGGCATCTGATATTTTAAAGTCTGTGCGGGCTGGGCATCAGCCCATGTTATTTTTACAAGTGGGTGTGGGCTGTGTATGAGGACATCTTATATTTACAAGTCTCTGTGGGCTGAGCATGGGGGCTTCTTATATTTACAAGTCTGCATTGGCTGGACATGGGGGCATCATAGATGTACAAGTTGGTGTGAGCTGGTCATGGGGGCATCATTTATTTAAAAGTGTGTGCTGGGCATGGGGGAATCTTATATTTACAAGTCTGTGTGGGCTTGGCATGGGGGAATCTTATATTTTCTAGTATGTGTGGGCTGTGCATATGGGCATCTTATATTTTCAAGTCTCTGTGGGCTAGGCATCTTGGTCATCCAGTGTAAAATCAGCCCTCCAGTTCACCAGCCTTTGTGTCAGCCTACCACACCCACCTCCACAAGCCACGCCCACCCCAAGGAGCCATTCTGCAGGAAGATGCAGGGGCAGTTTTAAATATTTGTTTCAGGTGACAAAAGGTCTAGAAACACCCCTGTGCACAAGTGAGACTTTGACAGCTCACTGCCTGTGCTAGCAGAAACAATTGCAAATATCTTTGCTGACTGCAAATTAAACACTACTCATAAAATGGAGCAGAAAAACTGCCAAAACGGCCACACTGCAACGCAAACGCAATCGCACACGGAATCGCATGCTATTTCATGTGCGATTTTGTTGCATTTGCACATGCGTTTTTCCATTAAGTATTGAATAACGCATGCGGTTGCGATTTAAAATGCGGAACGCAAATCGCAACGCACCTGAAAACGCTCGTTTTCGGTGCATTGCTGTGTTTTCAATGATATGAAAAAAACTCAAGCACAAACGCATGCGCAAAAAAAGCGCAGCAGTGTGGCCTAGCCCTAACTTGACTTTATAATAGATTCCTGCACAAAGATACATAGAAATGGGATAGTATACATCCACACAGAGTGCAACTAGAGACCAAATTTATTCAATATACACACAAAATAGAATAGAGTGCACATCCAATTAATTTGGAACTGAACCGGAAGTTCGGGACCGGTCTTTTAAACTGCTGATCGTGCGTATATGTTTCATTTATATGCGTGATCAGCTGTTTAAAACAGCTGATCGCAAAAGGCATTTTGCAAGGATGAGGGGGTCAGGGGCCCGGCCTCCATTCTCGTGGGGGGCCCAGGCCCCTGCAGGTATGCTTGGGACTGACTCTCCAGCTCTAAGTACTTGAACACATGACCGACTGTGGGTGGAGTACACATTTCCCAGAGGCTTGGTCAAACCCAATGCAACCAGCAATATATATATAGAGATGGTTGGTATACATCCACACAGAGTGCAACTAGTGACCAAATTAATTCAATACATACAATAAGATACACCTGTGTGACTGTAAAATCGCTCAGTTCTTCCTCTGTTCTCCCCTTTCCCTTAGTACAGGGAGATCAGAACTAGCACATTGGAAAGCTCCTGTTTAATTCCCTCTCTCCAGGGTTAAATCAGGCTGAGGCTGTACAGGTGGTAGAGTGAATGATGAGAGAGGTGGATATCACTGGAGAGATTAGTGACTTAACCCAGGGGGATCACGGGTTTGGTTTTATATAGTATAGGAAAGTAAACATTAGTTTAATCTGTGTTTATCCTGATTATAGAGTGAAAACATACAGTATATATTAGGGGTATGGTTATATATCCCCCGGCCCATAACATACATACATATATACTGTATGTTATAGGGTAGGGGGTGTTTTATATATATATATATATATATATATATATATATATATATATATATATATATATATATATATATATATATATATATATATATATCTGTAATATTCATCCATCCAGGTCATGGTATATCTGTAATATTCATCCATCCAGGTCATGGTATATCTGTAATATTCATCCATCCCAAACCTTGTTTCTGACCATAAACTTTTTAAATGAATGTTATGGTTGCTATGAAAATGGAAGAGTGGGGTGGGTGAAGGGGTACATCAGTATGGACATGGGAGTAAACTTTTTTGATGATTTAGGAATGGTTGCCATAGACAAGATAGGGTGGGATGGTGTGTGTACTTGTGTCTGTGTGGTGTTAGAGGGTATATTATTCTATTCATGACCATGGAACTAATCCTTTGATGATTTAGGTATGGTTGCCATTGGAACAGTAAGGGTGTGTGTGTGTAAGGGTGCATTAGTAAAAAGCAGTTGTGGCTCCTCCTTTTCTATCCATGCTTCTCTGCTGCTGCCGCCATCACTTTTCACCAGTCATCAAAGGACCATTGGAAACTGAGATGCAGCACAAATAAATGGATTTAGTTTATGGCATGTACAGTGCTGTTATTTATTTCATGGGGAATCCCCTTTATCTATTATTACATTTCTCCTTTTAATATTTACTCATTAATAGCTGAAATATCACAAGTGCTCAACTGCTTAACTGTAATTTATTCACCTACAGACCTGAAAACTTACAGGGAGATTCAATAAAGGTTTTTTATCATTAAAAATTGTGCTAATTTTGCCCCAACCAATCAGATCTATGTTAACATTTGAAAGCTAACATTTGATTGATTGGGGCAAAATTAGCACCATTTTTAATGATAAGAACTTTAACTGAATAACCCTCTTACAGGGAGATTCAATAAAAGTTCTTGTCGTTTAAAATGGTGCTAATTTTGCCCCAACCAATTAGATCTTTTTTAACATTTAAAAGCTAACATCTGATTGGTTGGGGCAAAATTTGCACCATTTTTAACGATAAGAACTTTTATTGAATAACCCTGTTAGTTATTAAAGCCTCAAAAGATGTGCTGTGCACATAGAAAAAATGTCTCATGTGGAGCAATGAACAGCCAATCATTTTAGTTTATTTTGTGCTGACATCACTAAACTACTACAGCATTTTCTGCACAATGGTGCAATCTTACCCTACACTTTCTCTCATCCACTCTCACTTCCTGGTAATCATTTATGAAATAAACCCCTTTCCCCTGTGTTTGGTTTTTGCCCAGTGTTGGTTGTGTTGTTTCACAAAGATCCTGGGGGCAGGCTCAGCTGCAAAATATTTCTAATTGACCAAGTGATGTTTATTGGAATCTCTGTCTGGTCCACACAAACTGGAAAGAATTAACAGATGTTCAAATTGACAGATTTACTTGGTCCTGATCCTGAATCAGCATAGTTGATCAAGCAGGGTGACAAAAATGGCAGCACTAAAATTTAAATGCCACCAACACAGCGAGTTCTATTATTTGTTATCACAAGGAGTGTTGTGCATCTAAGCTGGAGTTATTAAGGAACATACATGGTACTGATTACATAACCAAAAAGAGAAATGTCAGGGTTAAATCTCCTTTAAGCTCAATATAGAGTTCTCAGTTCATAAAATTAACTACCCACTGGTCTCCCAAATAAGGGAATCAATGGGTCATATCTCCTCCTCCCAAAGAATTTATTTCAAAGAATAATATAACAAGTAGATATACAAGGAGGAGGTTAAGATACCTGTTCTTTTCAGCTAGATCAACTGGACTTTTACTGTAGCTCCTGAAGGAGTTTCATCCGACTGGCTTTTCTATTAAAAATTGAATTGAGAGACTAGCAAAACATCTTCAAGAGCTAATCTTTAAGTCCATGTTTTTTTAACTGAAAACAACAGATATACCATGACCTGGATGGATGAAAATTACAGATATACCATGACCTGGATGGATGAATATTACAGATATACCATGACCTGGATGGATGAATATTACAGATATACCATGACCTGGATGAATGAATATTACCGATATACCATGACCTGGATGGATGAATATTACAGATATACCGTGACCTGGATGAATGGATATTACAGATATACCATGACCTGAATGAATGAATATTACAGATATACCATGACCTGGATGGGTGAATATTACAGATATACCATGACCTGGATAAATGAATATTACAGATATACCGTGACCTGGATGGATGAATATTACAGATATACCGTGACCTGGATGGATGAATATTACAGATATACCGTGACCTGGATGGATGAATATTACAGATATACCATGACCTGGATGGATAAATATTACAGATATACCATGACCTGGATGGATGAATATTACAGATATACCATGACCTGGATGAATGAATATTACAGATATACCATGACCTGGATGGATGAATATTACAGATATAAACCGTGACCTGGATGATGATATTACAGTATACCATGACCTGGATGGATGAATATTACAGATATACCATGACCTGGTGAATGAATATTACAGATATACCATGACCTGTATGAATGAATTTAAATAACCATGACCTGGATGAATGATGATATTACAATATACCGACTGGATGAATATTACAGATATACCATGACCTGGATGGTGAATATTACAGATATACCATGACCTGGATGAATGAATATTACAGATTATCCATGACCTGGTGATGAAGATATTACAGATATAACCATGACCTGGATGGATGAATATTACAGATATACCTGACCTGGATGAATGATATTACAGATATACCATGACCTGGATGAATGAATATTACAGATATACCATGACCGGATGATGAATATTAAGATATACCATGACCTATGATGATGATATACAGATATACCATGACCTGGATGAATGATATTACAGATATACCATGACCTGGATGAATGAATATTCAGATATACCATGACCTGGATGATTGATATTACAGATATACCATGACCTGGATGGATGAATATTACAGATATACCATGACCTGGATGGATGAATATTACAGATATACCATGACCTGGATGATGATATTACAGATATACCATGCCCTGGATTAATGTTTACAGATATATCCATGACTGGATGGATGAATGATATTACAGATATACCATGACCTGGATGAATGAATATTACAGATATACCATGACCTGGATGAATGAATATTACAGATATACCATGACCTGGTAATGAATATTACAGATATACATGACCTGATGGATAATATTACAGATATACCATGACCTGGATATGAATATTACAGATATACCATGACCTGGATGATGAATATTACAGATATACCGTGACCGGATGAAGAATATTACAGATATACCATACCTGGATGAATGATATTACAGATATACCATGACCTGGATGATGAATATACAGATTACCATGACCTGGATGATGAATATTACAGATATACCATGACCTGGATGGATGAATATATACAGATATACCATGACCTGGATGGATATAGATATACAGATATACCATGACCTGGATGAATGAAATTACAGATATACCTGACCTGATGATGAATATACAGATATACCATGACCTGGGTAATATATTACGATATCCATGACTGGATGAATGAATATTACAGAATACCATACCTGGATGATGAATAACAGATATACCTGACCTGGATGGATGAATATTACAGATATACCATGACCGGGATGAATGAATTACAGATATACCATGACCTGGATGAATGAATATTACGATATACCATGACCTGGATAAATATTACAGATATACCATGACTGGTGATGAATTTACGATATACCTGACCTGGATGGATGAATATTACAGATATACGTGACCTGGATGGATGAATATTACAGATATACCATGACCTGGAGGATGAATATTACAGATATACCATGACCTGGATGGATGAATATTCAGATATACATGACCTGGATGATGAATATACAGTATCCATGACCTATGATGATTACAGATTACTATCTGGATGAAATTCAGATATACCAGACCTGGATGGATGAATATTACAGATATAACATGACCTGGATGAATGAATATTACAGATATACCATGACCTGGATGATGAATATTACAGATATACCATGACCTGGAATGGATGAATATTACAGATATCCATGACCTGGATGGTAATAATATTACAAGATATACCATGACTGGATGAATGAATATTACAGATTACCATGACCGGATGAATGAAATATACAGATATACATGACCTGGATGATGAATATTACAGATATACCATGACCTGATGGATGAATATTACAGATATACCATGACCTGATGATGGAATATTACAGATATACCATGACCTGGATGGATGAATATACAGATATACCATGACCTGGGATGAAATTACAGAATCTACCATGACCTGGATGGATGAATATTACAGATATACCATGACCTGGATGGATGAATATTACAGATATCACCATGACCTGGATGGATGAATATTACAGATATACCATGACCGGGATGAATGATGTTAATATCATGACCGGATGAATGAATTACAAGATATACCATGACCTGGATGTGAATATTACAGATATACCATGACCTGGATGGATGAATATTACAGATATCCATGACCTGGATGAAATGAAATATTAACAGAACTTTTCATTTTAACTGTTTTTAAAAAAGTTTAAAGTTCTCCTTTAAGTTGACATGTCTATCTTGACTCTCCACCACAATCTTAACCCACAGGATGATAAAAGGCTCCACGTGTATCTTTTCTAGACATGTGTGAAAAGCAAATAGCTTAAAGGCAATGTAGCAGACAGCAAAGCTATTGCTATGGAATCAATGGTGGAAAATTAAACATAAGCACTAGAGTTAACCGTAATGGGTTTTAATATTTCCTTAACACCTAATTATATATAAACTTTACCGTAGGCTTGCTAAATGCTCCCCGCGGACATCTTTGACTGACTGCATATTGGAATATTGGTAAAATGACGGGCTACTGAGCAGCCAATACCAACAGGGATATTTGCTCAGAGGCAGTATTGATTTTTTTTTTTAGACACAGGCTGTAATTTGACAAAAGGATTTTTTTTTAAGCAGATGAACAAGACATTAGAAATTCAGACGTTGTTCCACTTTCCCGTTCTGGGTTAAAGCATAGCTAGATCTCGGCTCATTCCACTTACAACTTTCATTATTTCCCAAATACTTAAAGCTTCTATTTTTTCATGACTGCCATCTCTATCTGCAATCTCTGAGAATTAATTTTTAGATGGAACATTATGATGGAGCTCTCATTTCTAATAGACGTATCTCCCTCTTAATCTTCTATTCATTTGTATAGCAAGGGAAATAATCCTTATACCTACTGAATAAGGGAAGGAGTTTTTTTTGTGTTTCTGGGATCCTGAATATATTTATTTAGTTAATTCGTTCATTAAATATAGGAAGGAAACATTCTGTCTGTACCTGCTGGAAGGTGGTTGTTTTTTTCCATAGTTATGTCGTATTGTTATCTCTCGCTGTACACATAGTGTACAGTATACAGTGCGATACCTCCCAAATGCATGAGTGGTTGACCCAGTTTAGGATCTTCTCCCACTGGCTTCTCCAGATGGTCCTTCCTTGTCCTGGGTGGGCCTTGAGTGGTTTGGGACTTGGCCAGGATGTGTCAGGAGCATGTCTGGACAGAACCAGGCAGATCTGGGGGTGGGGCTTATTTAACCCCCACCCGTATGATTCGGACTGAATGTTGGGAGGTATGCTGATATTTGATATTGTAATGACAAATGGTGGGAAGAGTTATGTAGATATACACAAGTCAATCTTTGAATAAAATTGCTTCAAAATCAATTACTTGTTTTTAACTGGTCGGTAGTGAAGGGCAGAACGTCCACACGCTCAGTCAGGAGCAACTATAGGGCAATCTGATGTCCTTGTTGTGCATGTAACTCTTGCCACTATTGGTCCAACCACCGGAGAAAGAGTCAATGAGAAAGCACACAAGGTGGGTACACCCTGAACTAAAGGACCAATAACCTTTTATTAGAACATCTCCTGGGATGGCATGGCTTCCCTATATGTCATTGCTTTTTACAGCAAAGTTTTATGCTCAATATCCCCTGTGAAGTCCATTACAATAATTTGAATAATGTGGGTAGGGAAGGTGGATTCTGGGAGGCAGGTTGATCGATACTTTCATGTGCACTAGGAGTTAATAATTGGGGTACTCTGCTTTACCTTTGTAAGCCATTTGGTGGGAAAAGTTTACTTAAAAGGAGAACTTGCTTATTTAAATTGAAGATCTCTTGCAGTCTTCTGAAAATGGCTGATGAGAGGTCGTATGTAACCACAAGGAATGTGGGGATATAGTTTCTATAGTTCTATATAGAAAGTCGTTAGTCTACATAATATCAAGTCTAAAGTAATTGTTTTGTGTCTATTTGATTTTGGTACTTTTTACTGACAGCAAAATTACATAGTGAAGGTTGAAAAAGACATAAATACATCAATCAAGCTCTTTAAAGGGCATGTCCACCCCCAAAACTATAATTTAACCCACTACTGGCCCCACTGTGTAGTGCAATAAATCCTTACCTTACATCTCAGCTCCAAATGGTTCTCTTGTAATGTCCCGCTTAAGTCCAGAAAACTGTCCGTATAGGACACTGCCTCCTGTCTCTCCTCCGGAAGAATTTGCACATGCGCACTGCAGCCCTCACCCCCTCCCTCCCACCCCCTAGTGTGTAACCAGCTTCTGTAGTGTAGGGCTCCCTCCCCCAACCACCAACCAAGTGGGAGTGGCCATGGGGCGATGAGTGGGAGGGACCATGGGGGCCTGTGAGTGGGAGGGGCCACGGGCCATGAGTGGGCAGGGCTACAGCCATGAATGGGAGGGGCCACAGGAGGCTGCAATGGAAAGGCCCAAGGGGCTGCAACAGAAGGGGCCAGGTTGGTCTGCAAGGGGAGGGACCATGGGGCCCATGAGTGGGGCCACAAAGCCATGAGTGGGAGGGGCACAGGAGGTTGCAAGGGAAAGGCCCAAGGGGGCTGCAAGGGAAGGAGCCATGATGGGTCTGCAAGGGGAGGACCAAGGCCTCAAGTGGGAGGGGCCACAGGACCCACATGTTGGCAGGACCACAGAGCCATGAATGGGAGGGGCCACAGGAGGCTGCAAGGGAAAGGCCCAAGGGGGCTGCAAGAGAAGGGGCCAGGATGGGTCTGCAAGGGGAGGGGCCACCGGACCCGCGAGTGGATGGGGTCACAGAGCTGACGAGTGGGAGGGGTCACGGGACCCACGAGTGGGAGGGACCACTGGACCCAGGAGTGGATGGGGTCACAGAGCCGATGAGTGGGTGGGGCCAAAGGGCCCATGAGTGGGAATGCCTACAGGGCCCGTGAGTGGGAGAGGCCACGGGGCCCATGAGTGGGAGGTACCATGGGGCCCATGATTGGGAGGGCCCTAGGACCCATAAGTCGGAGGGGCCATCAGGCCCATGGGTGGGAGGGGCCACAGAAGGCTGCAAGGGAAAGGCTCAGAGAGCTGCAAGGGGAGGGGCCATGGGGGCCACGAGGAGGAGGAAACACAGGGAAGAGGGACTGTCACATGGTTTCAGAGCAGGAAGTGCAGGGGATCTGGTGATGCTGCTACCATATTACACATATAAATGTAAATATCTTTTTTATCTATGTAAATTAAATAATGAAAGTAAATGGCAAAAATCCCCAGGATAGCCTGTCAATTTACCTTAAGTCATTTTTGGACCACAGTTACACTTTAAGGTGTTCATGGTCCTTTAACATACTACCCAATGACTGGTATCCTTCACTTTGGAATCATGCTATAGAGATATCTGTTGTATTCAGTCAATCCCGTGGGAATGAGGTAGGGGCCCTTGGGATCTCTATAGCATGCTTGTGAAGGTTTTCATTCATCCAGGTCATGGTATATCTGTAATATTCATCCATCCAGGTCATGGTATATCTGTAATATTCATCCATCCAGGTCATGGTATATCTGTAATATTCATTCATCCAGGTCATGATATCTGTAATATTCATCCATCCAGGTCATGGTATATCTGTATATTCATCCATCCAGGTCATGGTATATCTGTAATATAATCATCCAGGTCATGGTATATCTGTATATTCATCCATCCAGGTCATGGTATATCTGTAATATTCATTCATCCAGGTCATGGTAGTATCTGTAATATTCATCATCCAGGGTCATGGTATATCTGTAATATTCATCTCATCCAAGGTCATGGTATATCTGTAATATTCATCCATCCAGGTCATGTGGATATCTGTTTAATTCTCTCATCCAGGTCATGGTATATCTGTAATATCATTCATCCAGGTCATGGTATATCTGTAATAATGTCATTCATCCAGGTCATGGTATATCTGTAATATTCATCCATCCAGGTCATGGTATATCTGTAATATTCATCTCATCCAGGTCATGGTATATCTGTAATATTCATTCATCCAGGTCATGGTATATCTGTAATTTATTCATCCATCCAGGTCATGGTATATCTGTAATATTCATCCATCCAGGTCATGGTATATCTGTAATATTCATCCATCCAGGTATGGTTTGTGTAATAATATTCCATATCCAGGTCATGGTATATCTGTAATATTCATTCAATCCAGGTCATGGTATATCTGTAATATTCATCATCCAGGTCATGGTATATCTGTAATATTCATCCATCCAGGTCATGGTATATCTGTATATTAATCCATCCAGGTCATGGTATATCTGTAATATTTCATAATCCAGTCAT
>CM033469.1:380267818-380384936 GCA_019447015.1 Hymenochirus boettgeri
GGTATATCTGTAATATGTCATCATCAGGTCACGGTATATCTGTAATATCATTAATCCACGGTCATGGTATATCTGTAATATTCATCCATCCAGGTCATGGTATATCTGTAATATTCATCCATCCAGAGTCATGGTATATCTGTAATATTCATCCATCCAGTCATGGTATATCTGTATATTCATTTCATCCAGGTCATGGTTATTCTGTAATATTCATTCATCAGGTCATGGTATAATCTGTAATATTAATCCATCCAGGTAATGTATATCTGTATATTCATCCATCCAGGTCATGGTATATCTGTAATTTATTCATCCAGGTCATGGTATATCTGTAATATTCATCCATATCCAGGTCATGGTAAATTCTGGAAATTCACCATCAGGTAATGGGATAATCTGTAATATTCATCCAATCCAGGTCATGGTATATCTGTATATTCACTTCATCCAGGTCAGTGTATATCTGTAATATTCATCATCCAGGTCATGGATATCTGTAAATTCATCCATCCAGGTCATGGTCTATCTGTAATATTCATTCCATCCAGGTCATGGTATATCTTATCATCAGTATTCTATATCATTCTCAGGTCATGGTATATCTGTAATATTCATCCATCCAGGTCATGTCATATCTGTAATATTCATCCATCCAGGTCATGGTATATCTGTTGTATTCAGTTAGATCAACTGGACTTGAAGTTTAGTTCTTGAAGACGTTTTGCTAGTCATCTGGCTGGCTTTCTCAATTCAGAATGACTTGTAAAAGTATCTTAACACCTGGCTGTGATATGCTAATTGGGATTTTCCAGGGTACATAATTGCCACAGATCCTTGTACAAGTCATTCTGAATTGAGAAAGCCAGTCGGATGACTAGCGAAACGTCTTCAAGAACTAAACTTCAAGTCCAGTTGATCTAACTGAATACAACAGATATACCATGACCTGGATGAATGAATATTACAGATATACCATTACCTGGATGAATGAATATTACAGATATACCATGACCTGGATGGATGAATATTACAGATATACCATGACCTGGATGAATGAATATTAAAAGATTATACCATGACCTGGATGAATGATATTACAGATATACCATGACGGATGAAATTGAATATTACAGATACCATGACCTGGATGAATGAATATTACAGATATACCATGACCTGGAGGATGAATATTACAGATATACCATGACCTGGATGATGAATATTACAAGATACCATGACCGGATGGATGAATATTACAGATATACCATGACCTGGATGGATAAATATTACAGATATACCATGACCTGGAGGATGAATATTACAGATATACCATGACCTGGATGAATGAATTACAGATATACCATGACCTGATGATGAATATTATAGATATACCATGACCTGGATGATGAATATTATAGATATACCATGACCTGATGGATGAAATACAGATATACCTGACCTTGATGTGAATATTACAGATATACCGTGACCTGGATGGATGAATATTACAGATATACCGTGACCTGGATGAATGATATTACAGATATACCGTGACCTGGATGAATGAATATTACAGATATACCATCCTGGATGGATGAATATTACAGATATACCGTGACCTGGATGAATGAATATTACAGATATACCATGACCTGGATGAATGAGATATTACAGATATACCATGACCTGGATGAATGAATATTACAGATATACCATGACCTGGATGAATGAATATTACAGATATACCATGACCTGGATGGATGAATATTACAGATATACCATGACCTGTAATGAATAACAGATTACCGTGACCTGGATGGTTGAATATTAGATATACCGTGACCTGGATGAATGAATATTACAGATATACCATGACTGGATGAATGAATATTACAGATATACCATGACCTGGATGAATGAATATTACAGATATACCATGACCTGGATGAATGAATATTACAGATATACCATGACCTGATGGATGATATTACAGAGTATACCATGACCTGGATGAATGAATATTACAGATATACCATGACCTGGATGGATGAATATTACAGATATACCATGACCTGATGGATGAGATATTACAGATATACCATGACCTGGATGAATGAATATTACAGATATACCATGACCTGGATGATGAATATTAAGATACCATGACCTGGATTATGATATTCAGATACCTGCCTGGATGAATGAATATTACGATATACCGTGACTGGATGAATGAATATTACAGATATACCATGATCTGGATGAATGAGAACCTTCACAAGCATGCTATAGAGATCCTGAGGGCCCTACCTCATTCCCACGGGTTGCATACAACAAGCTTGAGTAACAATAGTTACTCACCCCCAAGGTCAAGGTACCTTTCTATAGATCTAAAAACACATATTCTGTCTGTTGACTTTTGAATTCTCCTAAAAGGAGAAGTTTTCCTTTTAACCCAATTCTCCATAGATCTTGACCTTTTCATCTTCCAACCCTGCCTCCTCTGAAAAATTTAAATCACCCTTTGAATAACTCAGTATTATCAGACACCTAAAGCACATATAAACATCTTGAAAAATTTCTTTACTTTCAATCTAACTGGCGATATCCCCATCCCAACAGTCTGTGCAGCTCACAAGCAGGTTATGGGGACATCTTATTAAACCGACACCCACTAAACGCCGATATGGTATAAACTACTCTCCAGTCCTTAGCATTAAAGAAACTCTACGCAGCAAAACACACTTTGAACGTTTAATGAAGAAATAATCTTTCTACGAGGAGGAAAATAAATCTTTTGCTGCGCCAGGAGCTGAAAAGCGATAAGATTAACCCAACAAAAGTTTCTAGCAAACACGACGCTCACCCGAAACGAAACTAAAAATTAACAAAAATTCACTGCTCCTCAAGTCACTCTGAATGGATGGAAACACAATCTATGACCCCATTCACGTATAAGGTTTGTGGTACAGACTTCTTATAAATCCCTATAGCAAGGAAACATCGCGGACATTAAATGGCCATCAAATAATATTGATAAATACCTGCATGCAGCACATCTCTATAGTAGATTATCTACATGTCCCGAGGGGTTGCTGACTGTGGCTGGTGATTTGAACCAAGCGGACTTGCGGTCTGTATTGCCAACATTTTACCAGCATGTAATCAGCCTACCAGGGAAAATAGCATAGTGGATCATGTGTACCCTTAAGGGTTCATACCACATCTCACATTGGACATTCTGATCATAGGTCCATCTTCCTTACATCTAGATACATTCAGGCCCGGCTAGTGCCTAGGAAAAAACATCAAGGTTTGGGATGCAAATGCTGACTTGTGACCTAAAGTGCTGCTTCGTATATGGACTGGGACCACTTTACATCTGGTTGTAAGATGACATTAATGCGTATACCAAGAAGGTGGTGGACTATATTAACAATGCATTTTCAGGCGTTACCTCGTGTTAAGAAGATAAGCATCTATGCCAACCAAAACCATGGTTAAATGGCAAGTCGGGTTTACTGAGAGCACGTAACTGTGCCTAAATCTGTAGCTTACAGGCTTACAGCCAGGCCAGAAGTGCTCTCAGATTGGGAATCAGGAAGGCTAAGTGGGAATAAAAGGAAAACTGGAATCCATGTTCTCCGATTCCGACTTACGAGGATGTTAGTCAGGGGTCAAATTTCTAACCAATCAGAACGGTTTAGTTATGCGACCAGTGTTGAAAGCTCTCCCTCCTGTGAGGAACTTATTGAGTTTTATTCTAGGTATGAGCTGCCTGAGTGTGGGAATATGGATACTATAGATATCAACAAACCCTTTTAGTATTGAACACACTTAAGTCTCGTACACACATTGGGTAAATTACGATGCAGCTGACGAACGTTTAACAACATTATCGTTAAATCCTCATTTTGAACAACATCTGTACACACAGCAACAATAGTCCCCCAATAGTCGTTAGATATAGAAGTTCGTGTCTTCACGCAATTACGAAAGCAGGTAAGAATATTTAATTAAATGGCTTCTTGGATTCTGGGATTAGTCCAGCCCTGGTTTATAGTAATAACACAGTGTACCGTACCATAGGAAACAGAATATCAGGCACTATTTCAGGTTAGACTTACATCTTACATCAGATTTATAGCTATTGCAATTTTAGGGGTTGGGGGGAATTTACCTATATACAATTTTTTTTTGAGAGGCGTACTTTCTCTTTAATGGTTTGAATTAACCTTGAGCTTACAGCAGGGATGACCCTTCAGATGTTTGGGAACTACACTGCCAGCATACCCTGACTTACAGAATTCAGCTCATCTATAGTTATGGCAGTTGTTCCTTAAACTTGTTACACATTGGTATCAGTTTTTTTGTGTTGTTATATAAACACCCATATACACAAAACCATTCAGAAATTTTCCAACCTTAGGTATATTAGGATGCAGTTCGCTTGCTGAGAATAGAGAGCATGCCCTATGACTTGCATCACGCAGGTAAAAACTGAAAACAAACATTATAGGGTTGGATAGTGGATGGCTAGAAGGATATGGGAGCTGCAGTGGAACATTTTCTTATAATAATCACTCTGTGACATAGCTTAATGATTATTATAAGAAATATTCCACTGCTGCTCCCATTAAAATTAAGCCTCCTGTGTATATATAAAGCTATGAATTCTTTGGCACCCAGTAACAGTTTTTTCCCTGTACCAGACATGTGCCGAATTGTGTTTTAGGCATTGTAAGAAATTATCGTCTTCCATTAGATTCTGTACTGTTGGCAAATGTTAGTTTAAAAATATATAAAAAATGCTTCCTAATCTCAAGATACATAATACTGTATGTTTAATTTCTTGTTAATAAGAATTCCCCTTTGATGAAAAATAATGTGGTTTAATTTCCAGACATGAAAGAGACATTAATAGCGGTTTTGTGCCTCTTTTTTAACCCTGGGTTAGCAGGACACGATTCGTTTGCTTTCACTAGTCTGAGCTATGACCTCTCCCTGATTAAAAATATCAATCAACTGGAACAAGCAACAATGTTGATTTTTTTTATGAACAGGAAGTGTCGACTTTGAACTTAGCTTTTGAAGATACATTGAATAACAATGGGTTTATGATTGATATGCCGATCCTCAATGTTTATAGTTCAATTAGAAATTGATGTGGGATTATAGTCATTTAGAGTTCCCTCTGCATAAAACAAGCAACGCGTTTGATTGCTCGCAGAGATGAAAGCAGTGGGCGGGGAAAATATGGATCTCTTCAAATTAAGATTGTAGAAAAATTAGAGTTTCCAATTGAAACTGGCAATGTGCCCATTTCCTGCTCAATTCAAATGGTTGTGCACAAGACATTTTAATCCTATCCCACCTTATCGCGTGAGATGTTGTACGGTATACAGTAATGGTCCTTTTGTTTTAATAATACTACAGTATAGGAAAAGACATGTCCTGTGTTGCATTTTTATATGTAGAATGTTAAAGGTAATGTCCGACACAAGAACAACATTTACTATGTTCTGTAGATCAAATTTACCTTTTATATTTTTTTGCTGATTTCTGCAACTAGTTTCTGCCGGTCCTCCTGGTCGGCCCCTACTGATATGTAACATCAAGCAGAGACCAGCTTGTTGAAACTGCCGGATTAGTCTCCTGATCTTATGGATCTTGGGGGAACAGGGTTGGATTATTCTCATGGTGTTGGGGGTCTTCAGGGTTAAAAGCCTGGGATTAGTCTTGTGGTGTTAGGGAATCTTCAGGGGAAACAGCCTGGAAAAGTCTCCTGGTCTGACTGTGCGTTTTTTGTTATAGTGAAGATGTTAGTGGGAAGATTTATTCAAGCACCCAGTGCTTAGCAAAAATCATTAGCTTATTAAGTTAGTCTACATTTCTAGAGAATTTCCCCCCCAAGACCATGACATTGGATGTACATAAACATGTTAATTCCCAGGAGTCTTCAAGGGTAAAAACTGGGGATTAGTCTTCTAGTGTTAGGGGGTGTTTGGATGGAAACAGTCTGGGATTAGTCTTGTGGTGTTAGGGGATCTTCAGGGAAAACAACCTGGGATTGGTCTTCGGTTGTTAGGGGTCTTTGGGGGAACATACAGAGATAGTCTCCTGGTTTTAGGGAGTCTTAGGGGAAACAGCCCGGGATTAGTATCCTGGTCTTAGGGGGTATTCTTGGGAGTCATTCTCAGCAATGACTATATACAGGGTGTGGACTTGGTGATTTTATTATTGTGAAGAGGTAAGTGGGAAGCTTTATATTCAATGACAATAGAAACCATACACCCAGTGCATAGCAATAAGCATTAGCTTATTAAAGTTTAGTCTCCAGGCTAGAGTATTTTTTCCCCAAGCCATGACACTGGATATAACATAAACAATTCTCTTAATTCCCAGGAAGTGGTACATGGTAGACTGCCCACCATAGACTGCCCACCATAGACTGCCCACCATAGTTTCTCTTAGTTCTTTTCATTATGGACCCAGGTTGATTTGCAGTTTAACTGTGATTCTATCTGGAAATTCTTAAATGGGATCTTTGAGACTATGGGCATGATTGTATTTCTTTTCTAAACAGATCATAAACACATTACAGTTAAAGGGCATGTTTTACCCCCAAACCACTAGACAGCAGTAGATAGATAACCCCCCCCCACAACAACACACACATCTCTGAATTTGTAAATTCCTTCCAATCTTCTCTAGCCCCTGCAAGAAAGTTTGCTGACCCTTCTTTAAGATGTTGAGCTCATAGCTTTGCAGAGGAGGTGCACTTGAAGCGCAGTAAGGATTGGCTTTGACATCACCCATGACTGGCAGGTGCTACCTGAAAGGACTGGGAGGAGGGTTATAGAGACCCTTAGGGGTCCCCTCAAGAGATTGACAGAAACTGTATGGATCCATCATTCTGATGTATACAGATATATTTATGTATATAATCAATATTCCATATGCATATGAATTATGTATTTGTTGTATTGATGTGTGACAGATAATAAAAAACAGTATAATGTTTTTGTGGGTTCCACAAGGGTTCCCTGAGAAACACTGGTATAGATCCATCCCCTGGATTTGAAAGAGAGTGTATTTATAGATCTATCATTTATATTTGTATACATTCATGTGTTTTTATGATTTGATGACTAAAGAAAGAAAAATAATAATATAGAATCATTATTTTATGTATGGGGTCCTGGAAACAGGAAGATTTATCCCTAAGGATAAAAAGGTTGAGAAACACTGGGTTAGAATGTTTACAGCTCTAGCCTACTTACCGTATATACTCGAGTATAAGTCGATCTGAGTATAAGTCGAGGTACTTATTTTTACCTGAAAATTTTGTAAAAACTGATTGACTTGAGTATAAGTCGAGGGTAGAAATTATCACCACTACTGCCTTCTGATCCTGTGTTGTTTTAAGGCTTTAGTTGCCCTTTAAATGGACAGCAGAATTTTCATACAGAATCCCATAGAGTAATAGCCAAATCGTACCAGTAACCTCCAATTCCTTGGCACTCCAATGTTTGGAAACTACAACTCCCAGCATGCTTTGTTGCTGGGGGAGTTTCAGTTTCTAACATGTTGAGTGGCAAGGTTCAGTAACATTTAATTAAGCTTACCATCATTTACAATTCTCCTGAACCCCATATTGTAAACGGCCCTCTGACCCCATATAGTAAAGGACTCTCTGACCCCCAATAGTTAAAAATGTCACCTGAGAGTTGGTTTCAGCTGTCATTGCACTGTGACTAGCTGCTGTTTGTTTGCCCCAAACTGAGGAGATCATCATATTTACAGCATCCAGCAGCGCGCGCTCCTACCATGCGACCAAGTTGAATCCGTTGTCATGGCGGCATGTAAGTGTTTTTTTTGTTTGGAAAAGGCGGCATTTCCCCCGGCTGCCTCGAGGTTGTGAGCGGGACTTAGCAGCGCGGAAGAGTTTTTGGCAAGCGCCGAAAGGAAGCGGGACTTCGTAGCAGAGTGAGTTCGGGCGTCGGAAAGCAGGACTGAGCGCCGGACCGTTCGGGAGTGTGGTGTGTGGTGTGTGTGTGTGTGTGTGTGTGTGTGTCTTCACAGCTGTACTACCCTCCTGCTGGGTACCTCATCTCTCTCACCATAACGTCGGGGTTAAGGAGAGGAGCCGAAACTCAGTCGGTTAAAGTAAGGGAATTGGTTTTTTACAAACTTCACTTGACGCTAAATTATTTTATTCTTCTAAACTCCTTATCTGACATAAACAGCAGGGTCGGACTGGCTGGCTACAGGGGGTGGTAGGTAGAGAGATAGAGAAACAGATAGAGATAGATGACAGAAAAGTAGGTATAGATGGAGTGATAGATAGATAGACAGACAGAGAAGTAGGTAGATAAATTGCCGGCTTAGAGAGATAAGAGAGATATAGATAGATTACAGATAAATGCAAGATAATGAGAATAATAGATAGCAGAGGTCACGGTATATCTGTAATATTCATTCATCCAGGTCATGTATCTGTAATATTAATCCATCAGGTCATGGTATATCTGTAATATTCATCCATCCAGGTCATGGTATATCTGTAATATTCATCCATCCAGGTCATGGTATATCTGTAATATTCATTCATCCAGGTCATGGGATATACTGTAATATTCATTCATCCAGGTCATGGTATATCTGTAATATTCATCATCCAGGTCATGGTATATCGTAATATTCATCATCCAGGTCATGGTATATCTGTAATATTCATTCATCCAGGTCATGGTATATCTGTAATATTCATCCATCCAGGTCATGGTATATCTGTAATATTCATCCATCCAGGTCATGGTATATCTGTAATATTCATCCATCCAGGTCATGGTATATCTGTAATATCATTCATCCAGGTCAGGTATATCTGTAATATTCATCATCCAGGTCATGGTATATCTGTAATATTCATCCATCCAGGTCATGGTTATATCGTAATATTCCTTCATCCAGGTCATGGTATATCTGTAATATTCATCATCCAGGTCATGGTATATCTGTAATATTCATCATCCAGGTCATGGTATATCTGTAATATTCATCATCCAGGTCATGGTATATCTGTTGTATTCAGTTAGATCAACTGGACTTGAAGTTTAGTTCTTGAAGACGTTTTTGCTAGTCATCGGCTGGCTTTCTCAATTCAGAATGACTTGTAAAACGTACTTAACCCTGGCGTGGATATGCTAATTGGGATTTTCCAGGGTACATAATGCCACAGATCCTTGTACAAGTCATTCTGAATTGAGAGAAGCCAGTGGATGACTAGCGAAACGTCTTCAAGAACTAACTTCAAGTCCAGTTGATCTAACTGAATTCCAACAGATATACCATGACCTGGATGAATGAATATTACAGATATTACCATTACCTGGATGAATGAATATTACAGATATACCATGACCTGGATGGATGAATATTACAGATATACCATGACCTGGATGAATGAATATTACAGAATATACCATGACCGGATGAATGAATGTATTACAGATATACCATGACCTGGATGGATGGATATTACAGATATACCATGACCTGGATGAATGAATATTACAGATATGCCATGACCTGGATGGATGAATATTACAGATATACCATGACCTGGATGAATGAATATTACAGATATACCATGACCTGGATGAATGAATATTATAGATATACCATGACCTGGATGAATGAATATTACAGATATACCATGACCTGGATGAATGAATATTACAGATATACCATGACCTGCATGAATGAATATTACAGATATACCATGACGGGGATGTTTGAATATTACAGATATAACGTGACTTGGATGAATGATTATTACAGATATACCATGACCTGGATGAATGAATATTACAGATATATTATGACCTGGATGGATGAATATTACAGATATACCATGACCTGGATGAATGAATATTACAGATATACCATGACCTGGATGAATGAATATTACAGATATACCTTGACCTGGATTAATTGAATATTACAGATATACCATGACCTGGATGAATGAATATTACAGATATACCATGACATGGATGGATGAATATTACAGATATATCATGACCTGGATGGATGAATATTACAGATATACCGTGACCTGTATGGATGAATATTACAGATATACCATGACCTGGATGAATGAATATTACAGATATACCATGACCTGGATGAATGAATATTACAGATATACCATGACTGGATGGAAATGAAATATTACAGATATACCATGACCTGGATGGATATTACCGATATAACCCTGACCTTGATGACATGAATCTAACAGATATACCATGACCTGGATGATGATATTAGATATACCATGACCTGGATGATTGATATTACAGATATACCATGACCTGGAATGAAGAATATTACAGATATCCGTGACTTGGATGAATGAATATTACAGATATACCATGATCTGGATGAATGAGAACCTTCACAGCATGCTATAGAGATCCTGAGGGCCCTACCTCATTCCCACGGGTTGCATACAACAAGCTTGAGTAACAATAGTTACTCACCCACCCAAGGTCAAGGTACCTTTCGATCTCAAAAACACATATTTCTGTCTGTTGACTTTTGAATTCTCCTAAAAGGAGAAGTTTTCCTTTAACCCATTCTCCCTAGATCTTGACCTTCTTCATCTTCCAACCCTGCCTCCTCTGAAATTTAAATCACCCTTTGAATAACTCAGTATTATCAGACACCTAAAGCAACATTAATAATAAACATCTTGAAAAATTTCTTTACTTTCAATCTAACTGGCGATATCCCCATCCCAACAGTCTGTGCAGCTCACAAGCAGTGTTATGGGGACATCTTTATTAAACCCACCCACTAAACGCAGATATGTTGATAACTACTCTCCATCTTAGCATTAAAGAAACTCTACGCAGCAACACACTTTGAACGTTTAATGAAAGAAATAATCTTTCTACGAGGGGAAAAATAAATCTTTTGCTGCGCCAGGAGCTGAAAAAGCGATAAGATTAACCCAACAAAAGTTTTCTAGCAAACCACGCTCACCCGAAACGAAACTAAAAATTAACAAAATTCACTGCTCCTCTGAAGTCACGTGGATGGAAACACAATCTATGACCCCATTCACGTATAAGGTTTGGGTACAGACTTCTATAATCCCTATACAAGGAAACATCGCGGACAATTAAATGGCCACATCAAATAATATTGATAAATACCTGCATGCAGCACACTTCTATAGTAGATTATCTACATGTCCCGAGGGGTTGCTGACTGTGGCTGGTGATTTGAACCCAAGCGACTTGCGGTCTGTATTGCCAACATTTTACCAGCATGTAATCAGCCTACCAGGGAAAATCATATGTATCATGTGTACCCTTAAGGTGCATAACCCATCCCACATTGGACATTCTGATCATAGGTCCATCTTCCTTACTCTAGATACATTCAGGCCCGCTAGTGCCTAGGAAAAAACATCAAGGTTTGGGATGCAAATGCTGACTGTCACTAAAGTTCTGCTTCATATATGGACTGGGACCCTTTAACATCTGGTTGTAGATGACATTATCGTATACCAAGAGGTGGTGCCTATATTAACATGCTATTTCAGGCGTTACCTCTGTTAAGAAGATAAGCATCTATGCCAACCAAAACCATGGTTAATGGCAAAGTCGGGTTTACTGAGAGCACGTAACTGTGCCTTAAATCTGTAGCTTACAGGCTTACAGCCAGCCCAGAAGTGCTCTCAGATTGGGAATCAGGAAGGCTAAGTGGGAATATAAAGGAACTGGAATCCATGTTCTCCGATTCCGACTTACGAGGATGTTAGTCAGGGGTCAAATTTCTAACCAATCAGGAACGGTTTATTTATGCGACCAGTGTTGAAGCTCTCCCTCCTGAGAACTTATTGATTTTATTCTAGGTATGAGCTGCCTGAGTGTGGGAATATGGATACTATAGATATCAACAAACCTTTAGTATTGAACACACTTAATCTCGTACACACATTGGGTAAATTACGATGCAGCTGACGAACGTTTAACAACATTATCGTTAATATCCTCATTATTGAAACAACATCTGTACACACACAACAATAGTCCCCACAATATTCGTTAGAATAGAAGTTCGTGTCTTCACGCAATTACGAAAGCAGGTAAGATATTAATTAAAAGGCTTCTTGGATCTGGGATTAGTCCAGCCCTGGTTTATAGTAATAACACAGTGTACCGTACCATAGGAAACAGAATATCAGGCACTATTTCAGGTTAGACTTACATCTTACATCAGATTTATAGCTATTGCAATTTTAGGGGTTGGGGGAATTTACCTATTACAATTTTTTTTTGAGAGGCGTACTTTCTCTTTAATGGTTTGAATTAACCTTGAGCTTACAGCAGGGATGACCCTTCAGATGTGGGGAACTACAACTGCCAGCATACCCTGACTTACAGAATTCAGCTCATCTTATAGTTATCAGTTTTCTTAAACTTGTTCACATGGTATCAGTTTCTTTTTGTTGTTATATAAACAACCCTATACACAAAACCTTCAGAAATTTTCCAACCTTAGGTATATTAGGATGCAGTTCGCTTGCTGAGAATAGAGAGCATGCCCTATGACTTGCATCACGCATGTAAAAACTGAAAACAAACATTATAGGGTTGGATAAGTGGATGGCTAGAAGGATATGGGAGCTGCAGTGAACATTTTCTTATAATAATCACTCTGTGACATAGCTTAATGATTATTATAAAAAATATTCCACTGCTGCTCCCATTATAAATTAAGCCTCCTGTGTATTATATAAAGCTATGAATTCTTTGGCACCCAGTAACAGTTTTTTCCCTGTACCAGACATGTGTCCGAATTGTGTTTAGGCATTTGTAAAATTATCGTCTTTCCATTAGATTCTGTACTGTTGGCAAATGTTGTTTAAAATATATAAAAATGCTTCCTAATCTAGATACATAATTACTGTATGTTTAATTTCTTGTTAATAAGAATTCCCCTTTGATGAAAATATGTGTGTTTAATTTTCCAGACATGAAAGAGACATTAAATAGCGGTTTTGTGCCTCTTTTTTTAACCCGGGTTCAGCAGGACACGATTCGTTTGCTTTCACTAGTCTGAGCTAATGACCTCTCCCTGATTAACAAATATCAATCAACTGGAACAAGCAACAATGTTGTTTTTTTTATGAACAGGAAAGTGTCGACTTTGAACTTAGCTTTTGAAGAATACTTTGAATAACAATGGGTTTATGATTGATATGCCGATCCTCATGTTTATTGTTCAATTAGAATTATGTGGGATTATAGTCATTTAGAGTTCCCTCTGCATAAAACAAGCAACGCTTTTGATTGCTCGCAGAGATGAAAGCAGTGGGCAGGGGAAAATATGACTCTTCAAATTAAGATTGTAGAAAATTAGAGTTTCCAATTGAAACTGGCAATGTGCCCATTTCCTGCTAATTCAAATGGTTGTGCACAATGACATTTTAAATCCTATCCCACCTTATCCGCGTGAGATGTTGTAGCGTATACAGTAATGGTCCTTTTAGTTTTAATAATACTACAGATAGGAAAAGACATGTCCTGTGTTGCATTTTTATATGTAGAAGTTAAAGGTAATGTCCGACACAAGAACAACATTTAACTATATGTTCTGTAGATCAAATTTACCTTTTATATTTTTTTGCTGATTTCTGCAACTAGGTTTCTGCCGGTCCTCCCTGGTCGCCCTACTGATATGTAACATCAAGCAGAGACCACTGTTGAAACTGCCAAGATTAGTCTCCTGATCTTAGTGGATCTTGGGGGAACAGGGTTGGATTATTCTCATGGTGTTGGGGTCTTCATGGTAAAAAGCCTGGGATTAGTCTTGTGGTGTTAGGGAATCTTCAGGGGAAACAGCCTGGAATAAGTCTCCTGGTCTGACTGTGCGTTTTTTGTTATAGTGAAGATGTTAGTGGGAAGATTTATGTTCAAGCACCCAGTGCTTAGCAAAATCATTAGCTTATTAAAGTTATTCTACATTCTAGAGAATTTCCCCCCACGCCCATGACATTGGATGTACATAAACATGTTAATTCCCAGGAGTCTTCAAGGGTAAAAACTGGGGATTAGTCTTCTAGTGTTAGGGGTTTTGGGGAAACAGTCTGGGATTAGTCTTGTGGTGTTGGGGATCTTCAGGGAAAACACCTGGGATTGGTCTTCTGGTGTTGGGGTCTTTGGGGGAACATACAGAGATTAGTCTCCTGGTTTTAGGGAGTCTTAGGGAAACAGCCCGGGATTAGTTCCTGGTCTTAGGGGGTATTCTTGGGAGTCATTCTCAGCAATGACTATATACAGGGTGTGGACTTGGTGTTTTATTATTGTGAAGAGGTAAGTGGAAAGCTTTATATTCAATGACAATAAACCATACACCCAGTGCATAGCAATAAGCATTAGCTTATTAAAGTTAGTCTCCATGGCTAGAGTATTTTTTCCCCAAGACCATGACACTGGATATAACATAAACAATTCTCTTAATTCCCAGGAAGTGGTACATGGTAGACTGCCCACCATAGACTGCCCACCTAGACTGCCCACCATAGTTTCTCTTAGTTCTTTTCATTATGGACCCCGGTTGATTTGCAGTTTAACTGTGATTCTATCTGGAAATTCTTAAATGGGATCTTTGAGACTATGGGCATGATTGTATTTCTTTTCTACTAACAGATCAGTAAACACATTACAGTTAAAGGGCATGTTTAACCCCCAAACCACTAGACAGCAGTAGATAGATAACCCCCCCCCACACACACCAACACTCTCTGAATTTGTAAATTCCTTCCAATCTTCTCTAGCCCCTGCAAGAAAGTTTGCTGACCCTTCTTTAAGATGTATGAGCTCATAGCTTTGCAGAGGAGTGGCACTTGAGCAGCAGTAAGGAATTGGCTTTGACATCACCCATGACTGGCAGGTGCTACCTGAAAGGACGGGAGGAGGGTTATAGAGACCCTTAGGGGTCCCGGTCACGGTATATCTGTAATATTCATTCATCCAGGTCATGTATCTGTAATATTATCCATCAGGTCATGGTATATCTGTAATATTCATCCATCCAGGTCATGGTATATCTGTAATATTCATCCATCCAGGTCATGGTAATATCTGTAATATTCATTCATCCAGGTCATGGATATACTGTAATATTCATTCATCCAGGTCATGGTAATCTGTAATATTCATATCCAGGTCATGGTATTATCGTAATATTCATCATCCAGGTCATGTATATCTGTAATATTCATTCATCCAGGTCATGGTATATCTGTAATATTCATCCATCCAGGTCATGGTTATATCTGTAATATTCATCCATCCAGGTCATGGTATATCTGTAATATTCATCCATCCAGGTCATGGTATATCTGTAATATCATTCATCCAGGTCAGGTATATCTGTAATATTATCATCCAGGTCATGGTATATCTGTAATATTCATCCATCCAGGTCATGGTATATCGTAATATTCCTTCATCCAGGTCATGGTATATCTGTAATATTCATCATCCAGGTCATGGTATATCTGTAATATTCATCCATCCAGGTCATGGTATATCTGTAATATTCATCATCCAGGTCATGGTATATCTGTTGTATTCAGTTAGATCAACTGGGACTTGAAGTTTAGTTCTTGAAGACGTTTTGCTAGTCATCTGGCTGGCTTTCTCAATTCAGAATGACTTGTAAAACGTATTAACCTGGCGTGGATATGCTAATTGGGATTTTCCAGGGTACATAATGCCACAGATCCTTGTACAAGTCATTCTGAATTGAGAGAAAGCCAGTGGATGACTAGCGAAACGTCTTCAAGAACTAACTTCAAGTCCAGTTGATCTAACTGAATTCCAACAGATATACCATGACCTGGATGAATGAATATTAAGATTATACCATTACCTGGATGAATGAATATTACAGATATACCATGACCTGGATGGATGAATATTACAGATAACCATGACCTGGATGAATGAATATTACAGAATATACCATGACCTGGATGAATGAATTACAGATATTACCATGACCTGAAGGAATGAATATTACAGATATACCATGACCTGGATGAATGAATATTACAGATATACCATGACCTGGATGGATGAATATTACAGATATACCATGACCTGGATGAATGAATATTAAAGCTATACCAGGACCTGGATGGATGAATTACAGATATACCATGACCTGGATGGATAAATATTACAGATATACCATGACCTGGATGGATGAATATACAGATATACCATGACCTGGATGAATGAATATTACAGATATACCATGACCGGGATGAATGAATATTATAGATATACCATGACCTGGATGAATGAATATTAAGATAACCATGACTGGATGAATGAATATTACAGAATACCATGACCTGGATGGATGAATATTACAGATATTACCGTGACCTGGATGGTGAATATTACAGATATACCGTGACCTGGATGAAGAATATTACAGATATACCGTGACCTGGATGGATGAAATATTAAAGATATAACATGACCTGGATGGATGAATATTACAGATATACCTGGACTGGATGAATGAATATTACAGATATACCATGACCTGGATGATGAATATTACAGATATACCATGACCTGGATGATGAAATATTACAGATATACCATGACCTGGATGAATGAATATTACAGATTATACCATGACGGATGGATGAATATTACAGATTACCATGACCTGGATGAATGAATATTACAGATATACCATGACTGGATGGGTGAATATTAGATATACCTGACCTGGATGAAGAATATTTTACAGATATACCATGACCTGGATGAATGAATATTACAGATATACCATGACCTGTATGGATGAATATTACAGATATACCATGACCTGGATGAATGAATATTACAGATATACCATGACCTGGATAGATGAATATTACAGATATACCATGACCTGGATGGATGAATATTACAGATATACCATGACCTGGATGGATATTACAGATATACCATGACCTGGATGAATGAATATTACAGATATACCATGACCTGGATGAATGAATATTAGATATACCATGACCTGGATGGATGAATATTACAGATATACCATGACCTGGATGAATGAATATTACAGATATACCGTGACTTGGATGAATGAATATTACAGATATACCATGATCTGGATGAATGAGAACCTTCACAAGCATGCTATAGAGATCCTGAGGGCCCTACCTCATTCCCACGGGTTGCATACAACAAGCTTGAGTAACAATAGTTACTCACCCACCCAAGGTCAAGGTACCTTTCTATAGATCTAAAAACACATATTCTGTCTGTTGACTTTTGAATTCTCCTAAAAGGAGAAGTTTTCCTTTTAACCCAATTCTCCATAGATCTTGACCTTCTTCATCTTCCAACCCTGCCTCCTCTGAAAAATTTAAATCACCCTTTGAATAACTCAGTATTATCAGACACCTAAAGCACATTAATAAACATCTTGAAAAATTTCTTTACTTTCAATCTAACTGGCGATATCCCCATCCCAACAGTCTGTGCAGCTCACAAAGCAGTGTTATGGGGACATCTTATTAAACCGACACCCACTAAACGCAGATATGTGCATAAACTACTCTCCAGTCTTAGCATTAAAGAAACTCTACGCAGCAAAACACACTTTGAACGTTTAATGAAAGAAATAATCTTTCTACGAGGGGAAAATAAATCTTTTGCTGCGCCAGGAGCTGAAAAAGCGATAAGATTAACCCAACAAAAGTTTTCTAGCAAACACGACGCTCACCCGAAAACGAAACTAAAAATTAAACAAAATTCACTGCTCCCTCTGAAGTCACTGGATGGAAACACAATCTATGACCCCATTCACGTATAAGGTTTGGGTACAGACTTCTATAAATCCCTATAGCAAGGAAACATCGCGGACAATTAAATGGCCACATCAAATAATATTGATAAATACCTGCATGCAGCACATCTTCTATTAGTAGATTATCTACATGTCCCGAGGGGTTGCTGACTGTGGCTGGTGATTTGAACCAAGCGGACTTGCGGTCTGTATTGCCAACATTTTACCAGCATGTAAATCAGCCTACCAGGGAAAATAGCATAGTGGATCATGTGTACCCTTAAGGGTTCATACCACATCCCACATTGGACATTCTGATCATAGGTCCATCTTCCTTACATCTAGATACATTCAGGCCCGGCTAGTGCCTAGGAAAAAAACATCAAGGTTTGGGATGCAAATGCTGACCTGTCACTAAAGTTGCTGCTTCAGTATATGGACTGGGACACTTTAACATCTGGTTGTAAAGATGACATTAATGCGTATACCAAGAAGGTGGTGGACTATATTAACAATGCTATTTCAGGCGTTACCTCTGTTAAGAAGATAAGCATCTATGCCAACCAAAAACCATGGTTAAATGGCAAAGTCGGGTTTACTGAGAGCACGTAACTGTGCCTTTAAATCTGGTAGCTTACAGGCTTACAGCCAGGCCAGAAGTGCTCTCAGATTGGGAATCAGGAAGGCTAAGTGGGAATATAAAGGAAAACTGGAATCCATGTTCTCCGATTCCGACTTACGAGGATGTTAGTCAGGGGTCAAATTTCTAACCAATCAGGAACGGTTTAGTTATGCGACCAGTGTTGGAAGCTCTCCCTCCTGTGAGGAACTTATTGAATTTTATTCTAGGTATGAGCTGCCTGAGTGTGGGAATATGGATACTATAGATATCAACAAACCTTTTAGTATTGAACACACTTAAGTCTCGTACACACATTGGGTAAATTACGATGCAGCTGACGAACGTTTAACAACATTATCGTTAATCCTCATTATTGAAACAACATCTGTACACACAGCAACAATAGTCCCCACAATAGTCGTTAGATATAGAAGTTCGTGTCTTCACGCAATTACGAAAGCAGGTAAGAATATTTAATTAAATTGGCTTCTTGGATTCTGGGATTAGTCCAGCCCTGGTTTATAGTAATAACACAGTGTACCGTACCATAGGAAACAGAATATCAGGCACTATTTCAGGTTAGACTTACATCTTACATCAGATTTATAGCTATTGCAATTTTAGGGGTTGGGGGGAATTTACCTATATACAATTTTTTATTTGAGAGGCGTACTTTCTCTTTAATGGTTTGAATTAACCTATGAGCTTACAGCAGGGATGACCCTTCAGATGTTTGGGAACTACAACTGCCAGCATACCCTGACTTACAGAATTCAGGCTCATCTTATAGTTATGGCAGTTGTTCCTTAAACTTGTTACACATTGGTATCAGTTTCTTTTTGTTGTTATATAAACACCCATTATACACAAAACCATTCAGAAATTTTCCAAACCTTAGGTATATTAGGATGCAGTTCGCTTGCTGAGAATAGAGAGCATGCCCTATGACTTGCATCACGCAGGTAAAAACTGAAAAACAAAACATTATAGGGTTGGATAAGTGGATGGCTAGAAGGATATGGGAGCTGCAGTGGAACATTTTCTTATAATAATCACTCTGTGACATAGCTTAATGATTATTATAAGAAAATATTCCACTGCTGCTCCCATTATAAATTAAGCCTCCTGTGTATTATATAAAGCTATGAATTCTTTGGCACCCAGTAACAGTTTTTCCCTGTACCAGACATGTGCCGAATTGTGTTTAGGCATTTGTAGAAATTATCGTCTTTCCATTAGATTCTGTACTGTTGGCAAATGTTAGTTTAAAAATATATAAAAAATGCTTCCTAATCTAAGATACATAATTACTGTATGTTTAATTTCTTGTTAATAAGAATTCCCCTTTGATGAAAATAATGTGGTTTAATTTTCCAGACATGAAAGAGACATTAAATAGCGGTTTTGTGCCTCTGTTTTTAACCCTGGTGTTCAGCAGGACACGATTCGTTTGCTTTCACTAGTCTGAGCTAATGACCTCTCCCTGATTAACAAAATATCAATCAACTGGAACAAGCAACAATGTTGGATTTTTTTATGAACAGGAAAGTGTCGACTTTGAACTTAGCTTTTGAAGAATACATTTGAATAACAATGGGTTTATGATTGATATGCCGATCCTCAATGTTTATATGTTCAATTAGAAATTGATGTGGGATTATAGTCATTTAGAGTTCCCTCTGCATAAAACAAGCAACGCGTTTGATTGCTCGCAGAGATGAAAGCAGTGGGCAGGGGAAAATATGGATCTCTTCAAATTAAGATTGTAGAAAATTAGAGTTTCCAATTGAAACTGGCAATGTGCCCAATTTCCTGCTAATTCAAATGGTTGTGCACAATGACATTTTAATCCTATCCCACCTTATCCGCGTGAGATGTTGTACGGTATACAGTAATGGTCCTTTTAGTTTTAATAATACTACAGTATAGGAAAAGACATGTCCTGTGTTTGCATTTTTATATGTAGAATGTTAAAGGTAATGTCCGACACAAGAACAACAATTTAACTATATGTTCTGTAGATCAAATTTACCTTTTATATTTTTTTGCTTGATTTCTGCAACTAGGTTTCTGCCGGTCCTCCTGGTCGGCCCCTACTGATATGTAACATCAAGCAGAGACCAGCTTGTTGAAACTGCCAAGGATTAGTCTCCTGATCTTAGTGGATCTTGGGGGAACAGGGTTGGATTATTCTCATGGTGTTAGGGGGTCTTCAGGGGTAAAAGCCTGGGATTAGTCTTGTGGTGTTAGGGAATCTTCAGGGGAAACAGCCTGGAATAAGTCTCCTGGTCTGACTGTGCGTTTTTTGTTATAGTGAAGATGTTAGTGGGAAGATTTATGTTCAAGCACCCAGTGCTTAGCAAAAATCATTAGCTTATTAAAGTTAGTCTACATTTCTAGAGAATTTCCCCCCCAAGACCATGACATTGGATGTAACATAAACATGTTAATTCCCAGGAGGTCTTCAAGGGTAAAAACTGGGGATTAGTCTTCTAGTGTTAGGGGGTGTTTGGTGGAAACAGTCTGGGATTAGTCTTGTGGTGTTAGGGGATCTTCAGGGGAAACAACCTGGGATTGGTCTTCTGGTGTTAGGGGGTCTTTGGGGGAATCATACAGAGATTAGTCTCCTGGTTTTAGGGAGTCTTAAGGGGAAACAGCCCGGGATTAGTATCCTGGTCTTAGGGGGTATTCTTGGGAGTCATTCTCAGCAATGACTATATACAGGGTGTGGACTTGGTGATTTTTATTATTGTGAAGAGGTAAGTGGGAAGCTTTATATTCAATGACAATAGAACCATACACCCAGTGCATAGCAATAAGCATTAGCTTATTAAAGTTAGTCTCCATGGCTAGAGTATTTTTTCCCCAAGACCATGACACTGGATATAACATAAACAATTCTCTTAATTCCCAGGAAGTGGTACATGGTAGACTGCCCACCATAGACTGCCCACCATAGACTGCCCACCATAGTTTCTCTTAGTTCTTTTCATTATGGACCCAGGTTGATTTGCAGTTTAACTGTGATTCTATCTGGAAATTCTTAAATGGGATCTTTGAGACTATGGGCATGATTGTATTTCTTTTCTACTAATCAGATCAGTAAACACATTACAGTTAAAGGGCATGTTTAACCCCCAAACCACTAGACAGCAGTAGATAGATAACCCCCCCCCACACACACACACACATCTCTGAATTTGTAAATTCCTTCCAATCTTCTCTAGCCCCTGCAAGAAAGTTTGCTGACCCTTCTTTAAGATGTATGAGCTCATAGCTTTGCAGAGGAGGTGGCACTTGAAGCAGCAGTAAGGAATTGGCTTTGACATCACCCATGACTGGCAGGTGCTACCTGAAAGGACTGGGAGGAGGGTTATAGAGACCCTTAGGGGTCCCCTCAAGAGATTGACAGAAACTGTATGGATCCATCATTCTGATGTATACAGATATACATTTATGATATATAATCAATATTCCATATGCATATGAATTATGTATTTGTTGTATTGATGTGTGACAGATAATAAAAAACAAGTAATAATGTTTTTGTGTAAGGGTTCCCTGAGAAACACTGGTATAGATCCATCCCCTGGATTTGAAAGAGATGTATTTATAGATCTATCATTTATATTTGTATAAATTCATGTGTTTTTATGATTTGATGACTAAGAAAGAAAAATAATAATATAGAATCATTATTTTATGTATGGGGTTCCTGGAAACAGGAAGATTTATCCCTAAGGATAAAAAGGTTGAGAAACACTGGGTTAGAATGTTTACAGCTCTAGCCTACTTACCGTATATACTCGAGTATAAGTCGATCTGAGTATAAGTCGAGGTACTTATTTTTACCTGAAAATTTTGTAAAAACTGATTGACTTGAGTATAAGTCGAGGGTAGAAATTATCACCACTACTGCCTTCTGATCCTGTGTTGTTTTAAGGCTTTAGTTGCCCTTTAAATGGACAGCAGAATTTTCATACATGAATCCCATAGAGTAATAGCCAAATCCAGTACCAGTAACCTCCAATTCCTTGGCACTCCAAATGTTTGGAAACTACAACTCCCAGCATGCTTTGTTGCTGGGAGTTTCAGTTTCTAAACATGTGGAGTGGCAAGGTTCAGTAAACATTTAATTAAGCTTACCATCATTTACAATTCTCCTGAACCCCATATTGTAAACGGCCCTCTGACCCCATATAGTAAAGGACTCTCTGACCCCAATAGTTAAAAATGTCACCTGAGAGTTGGTTTCAAGCTGTCATTTGCACTGTACTAGCTGCTGTTTTTTGCCCCAAACTGAGGAGACTCATCAGATTTACAGCATCCAGACAGCGCCGCTCCTACCATGACGCAAGTTGAATCCGTTGCTCATGGCGGCATGTAAGTGTTTTTTTTTGTTTGGAAAAAGGCGGCATTTCCCCCCGGCTGCCTCGAGGTTGTGAGCGGGACTTAGCAGCGCCGGAAGAGTTTTTGGCAAGCGCCGAAAGGAAGCGGGACTTCGTAGCAGAGTGAGTTCGGGCGTCGGAAAGCAGGACTGAGCGCCGGACCGTTCGGGTAGTGTGTGTGTGTGTGTGTGTGTGTGTGTGTGTGTCTTCTACACAGCTGTACTACCCTCCATGCTGGGTAGCCCTCATCTCTCTCATCCATACGTCGGGGTAAGGAGAGGAGCCGAAACTCAGTCGGTTAAAGTAAGGGAATTGGTTTTTTTTACAAACTTCACTTGACGCCTAAATTATTTTATTCTTCTAAACTCCTTCCTGACAATAAACAGCAGGGTCGGACTGGCTGGCTACAGGGGGTGGTAGGTAGAGAGATAGAGAAACAGATAGAGATAGATGACAGAAAAGTAGGTAGATAGATGGAGTGATAGATAGATAGACAGACAGAGATAGGTAGGTAGATAAATTGCAGAGCTAGATAGATAATAGAGATAGATAGATAGATAGATAATAGCGATAGATAGATAGCAGAGATAGATAGATAGATAGCAGAGATAGATAGATAGATAGCAGAGTTAGATAGATAGATAGATAGATAGATAGATAGATAGCAGAATTAGATAGATAGATAGACAGATAGAAGAGATAGATAAATATCAGAGATAGATAGATGAGATAGATAGATAGCAGAGATAGATAAATATATAAGATAGCAGAGATAGATAGATAGATAGCAGAGATAGATAGAGAGGTAGGTAGGTAGATAGAAAGATGATAGATAGATAGATTAGATAGTAGTAGCTAGATAGATAGATGGAGTGATAGATAGATATATAGATAGATAGAGGGACAGACAGACAGAGATAGATAGATAGCAGAGATAGATAGATAGATAGATGGATAGCAGAGATAGATAGATAGTTAGACAGACAGATAGATAGCAGAGATAGATGGATAGCAGAGATAGATGGATAGCAGAGATAGATGGCTAGCAGAAGATAGATGGATAGCAGAGATAGATAGATAATAGAGATAGATAGATAAATATCAGATACAGATAGAAGAGATAGATAGATAGATAGCAGAGATAGATAGATAGATAGATAATATAGTATAGACAGATCGCAGAGAATAGATAGACAGATAGAAGAGATAGATAGATAGATGATGCAGAGGTAGATAGATAAGATAGATAGATAGCAAGAGACAGATGGAGAGCAGAATAGATAGATAGATTAATAGATAGGATAGATAGATAGATAGCAGAGATAGAGAGGTAGGTAGGTAGATAGAAAGATGATAGATAGATAGATAGCAGAGATAGATAAATAGCAGAGATAGATAGATAGATAGATAGATAGATAGATAGATAGATAAGATAGATAGAGAGCAGAGATAGATAGATAGCAGATATAGATGGATAGATAATATAGATAGCAGAGATAGATAGATAGATAGATGGATGTATAGATAGATAGATAGATAGATAGATAGCAGAGATAGGTGGATAGCAGAGATAGATATAGATAGCAGAGATAGATAGATAGATAGCAGAGATATATAAATATCAGAGATAGAATATAGTAGCAGAGATAGATAGATAATAGCAATAGATAGATAGATAGATAGATAAAGATAGATAGCAGAGATAGATAAATAGCAGAGATAGATAGATAGATAATATAGATAGATAGTAGATGTAGAGAAGATGTAGTTAATAGATGATAGCAGAGATGAACATAATATAGATAGATAGCAGAGATAGATAAATAATCTATATAATTATATATAATCTTTATATAAAATATATATCTAGATAATAGTTAAGGCCCTGCTGAAAGAGTCTACCTTGACGTGGTAGCAGGCTTACAAATCTTTTGGCCAACATCTTTTACTCTACAGAGTATGGTAGGGCTTTCTAATGTAATGTACCAGTTGACCAACATGTTTTTATGTTTTTCTAAAAATAGAAAGCGTATAAATAACCATTTTCAAAAAAAGTATGAAATTTGCCACGCCCCACGCACCAAGCCACACCCACAACTAAACCACGCCCACATATTAAGCCCACCCACTTTGTTGCCGCGGCATTCAAAAGTATTTTCAGGTGCCAAAAACCCTGGGACACCCCTGCATCCAGATGAGCAGTGACAGTGATGAGTGATCCAGCGCCCTACTAAACAGAACGCAGGAAGTGTAAAGGCAGATCAGCTCCTGTAACTTTCTATGCAGGTTAACACAGCACCACCTACTGGTTACTATCTGCAATTGCAGAATTTGGATCTAAATTAGGACTTGACCCGAGTATAAGTCGAGGTTAGGTTTTCAGGCTAATTTTTAAGCCTGAAAAATTCGACTTATACTCGAGTATATTCGGTACTCTTCCTGACCTGATAAATGTAGGCAGGCTTCCCATTGGTAAACGGGCCTGCCTAGTGACGGATGTAGAGCAGAATGGGAAGCTTTACATTGTGGAAGTATTGTGCCCGATTTAATGTACTCCAAGGGTTAAGAACCTAACGTTTTATAAGAAGGCGGCAAAACGTGGACATTAGATTCAGAAGCCTTGGTGGAAGGAAATATAATGTTCATGTCGGGATCAGAGAACATTTTGTTTAAAACAGCAATAAAGTGCAATGTTGGCCGTCAGTAGGGAGCTCGTCCAGCCCAATACCTTGATGTTTTCTATTTCTCTGAAACCTGGTAAAACACTAATGAAAAGTAAATTAAAGGCCATTGACAAAAGCTTAAAATAGAAACTGACACATTCTTCATTCAAATTAAAATTGCATTGGAAAGAAAGAAGCCAGAGGGGAACAGTAGTAAAATTCTCACCATACGGTGTGTTTTAGCTCCAGATTACGGTAGGGATTCTAGATAAAGAACCACATTACTCCAAGGACCAGCGAGGTGACAGTGATACTGTGTTCACTGCCTGGGCAGAGCTCAAACCTCTTTACTAATCACGTTACTTATGGTGTGACAAGAAACCGAATCTCCGAGCTAAACCGTAAATAAATTGCAAGCACCAGTCTCATTAACTGGCTGAGCAAATCTGACAACCTCCTTTCGGCGTTCGGGTGTCACTTTACCTTCGTGGGACACGTGAGGTATTTACATGTTAAATATGTTTTAGTGGATACACCCTGCACAAGGTTACATCATCTCCATGGAACCCTCCATGATACACCCTGCACATGGGTAAAAGGAATAAAAGCGTTCGCACTAATGGATTGTGGCTTTCGTTCTTTTTCAAACCACAGGCCTGAAAAAAACCCATGTGGATATATTTAGTACAGTTCCCCCACCCGTGAAACCCTCTTGGGGGATAGGAAATGAATCTGTCCCTGGCATCCAAGTTCAAAACTAAAAAGTAACAAGCAGAGTAATTGTGCTAAACCTGGATGTCCTAGTGGAGAATGCTGCTCACTGTCTCTTAAAATGTCCAGAGCAGTAGGTGTACGGTATTGTTTAGGGATTTGCATTAAAGGAGAACTTTAGTCTAAAGCACATTAGTCTGACTTGTTTAGACAGCCTCTAAATTGCTGATATTATATATATAGCAATATATCCCTTGGCTTTCTAATTGATTCCCAACCAAAGACACAATTGTAAGCAGTCAATAAAATCTTTACTACCCCCTCCCTCCCAGTGGGACAAGACATGCTCAGTGTCCAATCATGTAATAAAGGCTGATAAAACCACGCAACCGGACGTAATTTACTACTAGTACAGGGAGCCAAGAACACTGCCTCTCTAAATGAGTTTCACCCAACATGTAACATTGGCCATTAGCTGGCGTTAAATACTTATGCCAATCTGCCATACAGCTGCTACTCAATAGCTTTTGGTAATTGAGTGTCTCTTGGGGTACTCGCACAGCAGCAAGCTAAGAGTTAATGTAACGTTAATGATCATGAATCACTTTAACCTGCCTCTTGCCTTAGCTGCACTTAGGGCTAAATACGTGTGGCCAGGGCAACAATCGCTTCCTACAAATCTCAAGATGGATTCCATTGGAGCCTGCTTGTGATGTTTTGTTTCATATGTATGAGGACCTTTAGTTCTACTTATATAACCTTTTTTGTACAGTATTTTGTAGGCAGTATGTGGGTTATAGTTGGCAGTTATTTTATAAACAAATTTCTAGGACACTTACTGGGATCTGTTTGTGTTACTGCCATCTAGAGATGTTGGAAATCCATTTTTTAGTTAAATAAGGGTAAAAGCATGGTAACTTACAGTAGATGACTCAGGAACCTGGGAAATGGTCAGGGGAACATTTACAAATCACAAACTTGCCTCTGGTGCTGCCCCCCTTTCCGTCGCTCTTCATGGGTGAGGGGGTGGCATAAGCATAGACTTCCATTGCAGTAGTAGCCCTGGCTCTGAGCAATTTTATTCAACTGGATTGGGCACCCCTGAAGGTGCGTATACCTTTTGCTTATAGTATTTGAAAATCAGCACTCCCAGCACATGCAAGGTGAATAACCAGAGACTAGAGAGGAAGTCTGGGAGACATTTTATTCCACAGAAATGATGTTAAACTTATCTTTCAGGGAGGCTTCTATTTGGTAGTGCCATGTAGATCTGGAGCTCCTTTGTCTGAATAAATCGGTTTTGCTCCACCCATCTCGACATTGGGCATGCTGCATCCCTTTGTACCATCATGAAATAGCAGCAGTGCTTGAGAAAGTGGGAGTGGCGACATCAGTAAGGGGGGATTGGTTCATGCTTTGGAGCTCCAGATCTTCATGGAACTTGCAAGTAAAAGCCTCACAGAGAAATTGTTTTAAAGGTGACTCAAACAAATACTTGCCTTGGAAAGTGTATTCATCACCGTCCCCCTTTAAATTGTCTTTGTTTAATATAGATGCTCTTTCAATATATCTTGTTTTTCAAATAAACAGTCGATGAAGTAAAAACCATCGCCAATCTCCATTTGCAGGAAAAGGAATTAAATTAAAATAAGCATCAACTCTGCGTGAAATTCTATCCAAACAGTTGTAATTTGACTGCAGATCTTCAAAGGTTTCCCTTTATTTGCCTTGAAGCCATATTCCGTAAAAGCAGTAATTGGAAATGTAAAAAGCCATTTCTACAATGACAGAATTTGGACAGTAATAATTTGCAACATCCAGCTGGCTCCCAAATGCTTTCAGCCTAAAGTAGGGCTCAATCTTACTTACCGCTAGCCTATAATAAGTGACATGCCTGGCAGACCCCTACACGGCACAGTTCATCTCTAAATACTGTATTTAAAGCCAAAGTATTCTGAAAAGGGTAGAAAGCAAAGTCACACATGGGGAGTTCATGGCAAACAGACTGAACCAGTTCGAACTCTTTTTCACTGCGTGTTCCCCTTGAATTTTTTTGTTTATTGCAATGTCTCATAATAATAATGGTTACAGTGAAAGACGATCCTTGTTGTATTGCTAATACAGATGCTGATGTTATTTATATTGACCGATCACTTGTGGTGCAATACATGCAGTATGCTCACCCTCTCACTAGGGGGCATTAGTGTATTCAAATTACCTTGCATATAAAAAGTACAATTGTACTCTGGTTCAGTCCATGTAAAATAAGGTAAAAATATAAATTGATGGCAACTTCTAGATCAGTGTTCAAAGTCTGTGGGATTGGCTTATGTTAATGTAGCTTCTTTGGTATTGCATGTTTAAAGGTAAATAAAACCTAAACCTCACCCCTGGATTTGCCCTAGATCCCACACACTAAGACTCCAAAGTTCCTCTCATTATCCTGGTCTGCCCTTACCCCTTCTCACAGTCTGGCCTAGTCAATAGAAAGACAAACCATTATTAAAAGCATGGCCATTTTTAGGGGTGACGCAACATTAGGCAAGCTGCGTCGACTGCTGGCCCGCCTCATGGGTAGGGTGCAGCCCTCTGAGGTAACAGCCTCATGTTGCCTTGTGGTAGATATGTCCCTGATTATACAGAAGAAACAAATTGGAGAATGTCCCTTTTTGGATGATCTATAACAGGTGCTCAATGTAATCCATGACAAGGGCTTGAGTGGCACTTGCTTAACTCGGAACTAAAGTCACCAGATAACATTGCTCTAATAGAGAGAGCATATTCGCAAACATACAACAAGCTGTGTCTTGCTGTGGCGGGTGTATAATTTAATAAATTAACCTGTGGGTACTAGGGGTTAGCTCTCATAATCCATCTCTATGTTTTGGTCTATGCAGTGTACATAACAAGCTCTCTTATGCACCACAGATGCTTCTCTCTGAGATGGAACGGGGATTTCAGTGAAGAGTTTTTGCAAACATATTTCAACACTGCTTTGCCTGACAATTATATATTTGTTTGCTTTTCATGCAAAAAACAGGTGAACCTGCAACCTTTTGTACTTTTCCCCCTAAAAGTAGAGCATTCATCCACTATCCCACGAGATTTAACTAGACTTTCTCCGTTTCCCTCCCCTTCCATTAAGAATACTCTAAACTGCTCAGGGGGGATATAAACCAGAAGGTTGTGTGGCCCACAAGGTTAAAAGTCTATCTGTAGCTATTAAAACAAGCAGACATATTTTCTGGATGGTCTCTTGCTCCTCATCCTTATTTGAACCCTGCTTGCAATTCATTGAGTTTCCTTTCCAGATATGGTTCCAGTCTCTGCTAAATGAATCTAAACTACAATCTTTCTGGCATGTGAAATCTGAGCAATTATGTGATGATTTCCACCATCTGTTGGATCGCCTTTCTACATTAATAGAATGAGCACAGATCATTTCCAGTCATACTGCCATGATGTTGTCTTCCAAATTCGTTGGCAGAGATTTGAGAATAATTCTGCAGTGAAGGAAGCCATCCATGGAACAATAAGGATTGTACAATTTGATCATATGATCGATTTGACCGACAATAATCTTTTGTACACAGGCCTTAAGTCTCCTACAATTGTTACCTTATAAACACCCATAGAAAACAATATGTGATCAGTGGTGGGTAAAAGGTTAGCATTAAAGGGGAACAGCATTCTTGTGTACATTTCCTTTGGACCAATAACCCAGACACTGCAAACTAGAATGTTGTACTGTTTTTTTTGTCTGATGCTCCTCACAGAAACAATATTGGGAGGTAAGAATTACTGATCCTATATCCCGTTCACAACTACTTTTGATTTTAACTGTATTTTAAAAAAAACTTGATACACACGATAGTTATCCTTTAAAATCAATAACCATTTTAGCATCTAAAAGCCTTCCATATTTTTAGTGTAAATATCCATATTCTAGCACAGTAACTAATAAGACTTCTCCCCAAATAATTCTGACTGAGCATGCCTGAACTCACTGAGCTAGTGGAGGGCACTGGAACAGTGTTTTAGGCCAGATTTTAGTTTGCAAATAGATTGACAGGGAGATTCAATAAAAGTTCTTATCGTTAAAAATGGTGCTAATTTTGCCCCAACCAATCAGATAGTATTTAACATTTGAAAGCTAACATCTGATTGGTTGGGGATACATGGAATTTTCTCCGAATTTCAGGGTAGTTGGCGCTAGAATGAAACCACATGGTGGGATTTTTTTAAAGGCACGTGCAGGCTTGGTCACATATACTTCAAGTACATTTATCTCACACATTATTCCAACATTTTTAACTTTGCAATTGTAATGTAAATGAGCAGGTTGTTGTCTGTTAACAGGCACATCTGCTTTCTACCATATCTGCAGGGTTCTTATTTCTATAAAAATAAATCTATTGACTTGGTAGTTGGTAGCAACAAGGAAAAAGGTACCATCTGTCAGGCTTTACAGATTACATTAGTCAGTGTATGCTGATATGTTATTCCCTGTGTTAGAACAGTGGGGAACGTTGATTGCCCTTAGTAGATTGAAGTGAGACTGTTAAAACTCATAAATCTTGGAAAGGATTAAAAGGGAAACTTGGCCTTAGGTACAGATCATTGTAAATGCATTGTGGGTAATTTACCGAGTCATAACAAGAAGAAATTATAAAGTGATCTCAGCCCCTGCTCTGTGTCATTTATTTATTGCTCAGGAGAAAAGGAGAATATACTGTATTATGTACATGTATCTTGTACTATTAGATGACTTTTTATTGTCCCTGTACCCACATTTGACAGAACAATATAATTGATAAGTTGAAACATCCAAAAAAACAACATACATTACAAAGAAAATGATTATTAAGATATTAATAGCCCTGAATCCTTCAGTCCTACAGAGTTTTTTCACTCAAATGCCTTCCTGAAGAAAGATCGGAAAACAGCTAAGAGTTGGGGTCATCTGAGATCAGAGTTGGGGTCATCTGAGATCAGAGTTGGGGTGCATCTGAGATCAGAGTAGGGGTGCATCTGAGATCAGAGTAGGGGTGCATCTGAGATCAGTGTTGGGGTGCATCTGAGATCAGAGTTGGGGTGCATATAAGATCAGAGTTGGGGTGCATATAAGATCAGAGTTGGGGTGCATATAAGATCAGAGTTGGGGTGCATATAAGATCAGAGTTGGGGTGCATATAAGATCAGAGTTGGGGTGCATATAAGATCAGAGTTGGGGTGCATCTGAGATGAGAGTTTGGGTGCATCTGAGATGAGAGTTTGGGTGCATCTGAGATGAGAGTTTGGGTGCATCTGAGATGAGAGTTTGGGTGCATCTGAGATGAGAGTTTGGGTGCATCTGAGATCAGAGTAGGGGTGCATCTGAGATCAGAGTTGGGGTGCATCTGAGATCAGAGTAGGGGTGCAGCACATTAGCCATAATGTTTTTACCCTCTTTATGCGGCATTTGTCGTAAATATCATCAATGAATGGTAAATCAATACCCATAATATACTGAACTGTACGGTGCAGCAACTTCTTTGCAGTGCTGGTGCAACTTCCATACGTTGACAATATATTACTGCTTAGCCGCTTGGATGAAAGCCGATTAGAATTCTGGAAGCAATCTGTTGTCTTTTTAACATACACACAAAGAACAATCTAGATCCCAAAAATAATCTTAATAATCCATGGCATAAATAAAATTCTCCATTTCAACTTCATTATTCTCTTTAAAAAAAAAAAAAGTTAATGAACCTTCCTACCATTCCTTATCCTAAAACCGCCAATCATTACTGTTTATATGGATCTCTTTCTGACTTTTTCAGGTTTCTACAGCTTAGAATAGTAGCAGCTCTGACAAGGTTGTCCTCTTTTTATCTCTGACCATTTCCTGTAGGGTTTGGAAAGTTTCTGTATATAATATGTAGTCTTACCCCCTTTACTACCACATTTATGGAAGAAGAGCTTGGTTTGTTTATCCAGGAACTTGACTGAGTTAGGATTAATTCTCCTTCTAAGATTTCCCAACACCATTTCCCTTGTATGTTGAGAAGTTGTCCATTCCTGTGAACAGGTTATGTGCACTCTGATTGGCTCATCTCGTGTTTTCTGGGCATTGTGCACTGATGCCTTGCAGTTCTGAGACTCAGCCAATCAATGAAAGGAAAGCTGGTAATTATTCCCTCGCTGCCTTCTGCTTGTCTCCCGTGCCTTTTCTGCATGGAAGCAAGCAGAAGGGGCTGGAGCGGCATCCACATCAGTAATTGGCTGAGACAGTACAGTATATATAGAGTATACATTACAGTATGTATAGAGACTGAACACTTTAAACTTTGCAAGTTCTAGGTTTGTGTGGGGTCTTCTGTTCACAGAAAATGTTTTGTGGGGGATGGACATACCCTTTCATTCTTTCCATGTCTGTTCATTGTCTTAGGTGTTGTAGTATTCTTACAGATCATTCTGTGAGAGGACATTGCTTTGAATATGAAAAAACTACAGTAAAGGGAAAAATGTTTGTAAATGTACAAATAATTTACATGTCTTTATATTTTGTCTGCTATTCTTTGTTTAGCCATGGGTTTCCAAAATAAAAACTAAGTGTAGTTTTCTACTACTAAATCTAAGAATGTTGTCTCATATGCCCCAACCATGTCTGTAATGTTAAGAATGCAGCAATTGTCTTGCAAAATATTATAAAGTTCACCTGACCGCTTATTACCAAGATAGAAATCAAATGGGGGTTATGGCTGGTCGTCCTAATAGGACGCATGGGTCCACCTTTCCCTGCATGACCTCATGGGGTGATGTAGAAGAATAAACATTGATCTGCTTGATGACCAAGATGTTGGTAGGGGAGGTTTGGATGTAGTCTCTATGCCATTCCTTGGAAGTCTTCCTCGTTCGTTAAAGGATAACTATACTCTAAAATGAAGCTTTATAAAATGGAAAGTACCTTGGGCAGGGAGGTAGGATTGATTGATTATTCCAACCTCACAATATCATTTCGTTGAGGAGCTACAGCAAGTACAGATTTAATTTGCCAGGTTAGTAATGGACTATTCTTGCATCAAAGGGCATCTAAAAAAGATTATTTTAAATTGACCATAACTGAAAACTATAGTTCTTCCCAACCACCACTGTATAATTTTTTGTTGTTGATCTGCCCCCTATTTCTTTAGTTATCCATTTAAAACATCTTACATTTCAGCTGTCAATCAAGTGCCTTGCTGTCATAAACTATTCTTCTGTGAGTAGTTTTACAGTAGCTGGAATTGTGACAGAGTTTTGACAGTTGAAATGCTGTATGCTGTGTGCAGGCTTGACAGTTGGTTTGTGGGGAAAAAAGTCAGGTCGGATGTAAGTGGGAGTGGTTAAAAGAGGGAGGGGGATACTGCTCCTAAACAAAATGTGTGCTAGATTGAAGACATGCAGCAACACACACACCTCAGAGTAAGTGCTACTTAAATGTATTTAATTATAGATTAAGATGAGACAATGTAATTTTTTCAGTATAATGTCCCTTTAAAGATAGTGCTAAAGCCAGGAGGAAGACTGGCAAAATCAGTTTTCTTTGGGCTGGTGCTCCTCACAAAAACAATATTGGCGGTCGGAATTACCAACCCAACTTTTCATTTTAACTAAATTAAAAAAAAAATACGTTATACACATGATAGTTATCCTTTATATTAAGTGTTTTTTGGAGCTGTAACCTTTTATTTCTCCTAATTCTGTAGTTTGGTACGTTCTGTTCCAGCGTTCTGTAAGGGTACAGTGGGTATCCAGTCTTACCTTGTAGACTATATTATAGAATCTTAATTGCTTATTAAGCTCTATTTATAATAATTTAAATTCCACCTCCACTGATTATGTCGTTGTCAACCTTTTCCAGCCTCGGCTCTGCTGGATATAATATAGATTTAATCAAGTTAGAAAGAAAAAAGATTTATTAAGCGCTAAGAAAAAACAATTGGCACATGTTAATATAGGAGAATTGTGTTTTAGTTTATTCATATGCAAGTTTGTTAAAAATGTATATTGATTTGGTGTGACTGTGGGAAGGTGTTTGGACATGCACTGAGAAAAATCATGATGGTCCCCTTTATAATCTGGTTTATGTCCTGTGGTTGTCAGCTTTAAATTTCACTGTACGTAAAACTCCATAACTGCTGCGTGATCAACAGCAATGGCACTCCCACATCCATAAACTTCACAAACTGGGTGAAATTGTTCTGGTTAAAGTTTGTACACATGTGCAATAGCGGGGCCGACAATATGTAAGATTGTAAGCTCTGACAGGGATCTCATTCCTAATGTGTCAAGGCATGCTGCACTTTTTATTTATCCATAATATATATATAAAAATGTGCACTCAGGGGACTTTTTCATCATATCCAAACACCAAGTTTATTGTAAACCAACGCGTTTCCCCCTATAAGAAGGCCGTCATCAGAGTCACAAATACACCCACATCCTTATATACCCATACCAACTCCTCCCACCAAGTGCACCAAACCCCAATACCCCACCATATATATATATATAAACCTATGTATGCAATTGTATTTAATTTTTATTTATCTGTATGATTGCTTGCACTTATCCCCTTGTCTGTATTTTATAATTTTATAATGTACAGCGCACTAGCACTGCCCACCCAGCTGGCACTTTATAAATAAAATTATACCTACATACATACATATACATACAATCGTTTAGTGTGTGGGCACTCAGACGCTCAAAGCGGCGCATAGGAGTACACAATCAATTTATACCGACTCAAAGGCCTTCCCCTGACACTGCTCACACACTAGGTAATGTCTGGGAAACAAAACATGCCAAGATTAAAGCAGGGAAAACAAAATGGCAGAACTAAAATGAAACGGAGAAAACTATGATATGTAACATTATTAATTACATACATATATATTTATCATAAAGGTTAACTATACATAAGAAAATTGAATTATATTTTTAGGTCTAAATCCCCCTAAGACCTCTATCTAGTGAACTGATTCTCTGCAGGTGTAGTGGGTCTCATGTTTATTTCAAGGAACCATCGCCCCTTCTAGCAAAGCTAACAAATATTTAAAGGGTCACTATACTCACTGAAACAACTTTACATTATCTGAAACTACAATTTGAGAGAAGTAAAATGGTGGTACTCACATATTTATCTGTGCTTGCTTTGTTATTAAATTATTAATGTTTAGTGAGTGCTCCTAATTCCCCCCACCCTCCCTTACTGCCTCCTTGTAGTGTCTGCGACACTTATAAGTTCTGCACAGCCTCACCATGGACACTGCTCTGCTTACACATCTCCCTCCCTCCCCCTGCCTTATTTTCACTGCTGATTCTCTTAATTGTTACAGAAAGTGTGCTGGCAGGCAGGCAAAGATCCTAGTAAGAGGTCATTAATGGGTCACATATTACAATTTCTGCTCCTGGAGTGACAGGTCTGTCCCTGTAAATGCTGTGATTAAAATGATGATTTCTCAGAATCTACAGCTCAGATTTAAAATACGAAAAAAGTTTGGAAGTCGTGGGATCTTGCTGTATTTCTGAAAATTAGATTTTTTATAGATACCCTTTAAATAAAATATTCGCTTTGCTTTGTTTGTAGATTGCCGACTGTGATTGCATTGTGGGTCATATTTATAGGAACCTGTTTATATAAAAAAAGATATTTCCAGCAGAAAATACTGGGAAATTTTAACATTGGGAAAAAAAACCCTGTTAATTAGGCTTTCTAAATTTATGTATATTAATCCTCCTGTATGTAAAGAGCTTGTAAGGTAAATATTTAGACACGTTTTAGTGAAGCGTATTATGCGGAGTGTGCAATCAAACAGGCAAATTAGAGATTAATTAATTTGTGCAGAGATAAGATGTACTAAAAGCAGCATAAAAAAAGCTTAATTAGAAGTATTATGGATGTGCCTGTCGTTTGTGTGATTAACACAGATGTCTGTAGCATGGCCTGGGTTCAAATCTACCTTCAGCTTCTTCCATATAATATGTCCACTGCTAAACGTAGGACTAACCCGACCTGCAGCAAAATGTTCTTCTCCCTCTTTCCTCTGCTTTTTATATGGGTTCTGCCTCCTCTCCAAGCTCATTTACAAGCTTGAACATGCTCAGAAGAGGCATCTAGGGGAACATCACTCAATGATTGGCCATGACTGACAGCTACTAAGAGGGAAATACCAGGAAGCAGAAAGAGGGGTAACAGAACATTGGATAGCATTTAAAGGGGAACTGTGGTCTCCAAACAAGTTTATTTTAAATGAAAGGCCAGGTTCTTACCTTTAAAACGAGCCATCAACCACTTCTCTACGTGCTGCACAGCCCAAAATATGAAGAAATCACTGATCAGAAAGTTAGGGGCTGGGAGGTTCTGAATCTGTGGTCAGAAATACTATTTCCTCCTCTAATCTGTGGTTGGCACATGCTCAGTGCATGACTGAAGGGTAGGAGGGGTATGGGGAGAACAGCACAGCCCACAGCACTGCTTTTTTTAATGCCTCTCACTTGCTGGCCCTTCCCAATCGTGGGCCCTGTGTCCCCTCCCCTTGCAGCCCCCTGTGGCCCCTCCCACTCACAGACTCTGTGGCTCCGCACACTCGCTGGTCCTGTGGCCCCTCCCGCACTTGCCCTGGGGCCCTCAAATGGGAGGGGCCCCACAAGTGGCAGGGGGCCCGCAAGTGGGAAGAGAAGTAAAAGAGGCTGTAAAAGAGTGAATGAAGGCTGGTAAGTACCTTATTGGATGGTTTGGGGAATTGAAAGCAAGTGAGGTCCAGGTTAATGGGAAATTGCCCACAATGGAGATACCCTTTAAAGTTAATTGTACACGCCTGCACTCCCACTAGCACAATCGGATCACAAACCACAATCCAAAACGTGCTAGTGGGAGCTAGCCCTAAGTGTTTCAGTCTTAAAGGGAAAGGTGGCACCCCAGTAGAATTGAACTGACCACTTTACAAGGTACACTTATAAAAACAAAACCACTCAGAGCTGCAGGTGCATCATATTGACATGAACATGGTCTTAGCACAGCTCTGTGCAATGCATTTGAAAGGGGAATGTTGGAGCCTGGAAGCAATTTTGGAAGTAGTGTAAAGGCAAAGGCCATCTTTGCCTTTAAGACCCAAACACAATTAAATCTACATGTTGCAGTGCTAAGAACCATTTCATTAAATACAAACTGTATCAGCCTGCATCATTCTTCTAAAGAAAATACTAATTACTATTTGTTGTGTAGATATTATCAGGCCTATGTCATAAAAGTTCTTGTGCTAAAATCTGATTAGTTGGGGCAAAATTTGCACCATTTTTAACGATAAGAACTTTTAATACGTATGCCTGTTTATGTGTTCGGGTCTTAAAGGCAAAGGTGGGAACCCTAGTTGGAAGAGGGTTTTTGTTTATGCTAAACTTCACACAGGCAGCCCACCTGCTGAATTAATTTTATAGAACATGTTTGCATTCCCTATAACAGTGCCCCTTTAATTGGCATTCCCCTCCAATAATTCCTATTTATATGTACATTTATATAAACAACATGGTGCAGTGCTGCAGGTGGAGGATAATATAATGACCATGATCTTAGCACAGCTCTGTGCAATGCATTTCTCTGTGTAATGCATTTCTAAGCTTAGCTCTGCACTACAGGTTGTTAGTTTTATACAGACAGCTGAATTAAAAACACACTCTTCCTACCCTTCAACATTCCCTTTAATAACATACAATGATGAGAAATGCATTGCACAGAGCTGTGCTAAAATTAGGTTCACTTCACTATCCTCCCCCTACAGTTCTGCTCCGTGTAGTTTCTATAAATCACACTCTTCCTACCCTCCAACATTCCCCTTTAAGAAGCTACACTTTCCACTAATATTGCTGCAGCTGACAGGGAGAGCTAGAGATCTTGTTAATTTATGATCACTATCAGAAATCTTGTAAATGTACGATAGTGAACGTAAATCTACGACCTCCTGTAGAATATCATTACGGTAGTTTATTACCGCATGTTATGGTATACTACTGCAACGGTCGTACAGTAATGAAAACCTGCGGTATCGCAAGTTTTTAAATATGGCCCTCCAACACTTAAACAATACAATGCAGGGGAAACATACAAAGACACAGGTCTGTAACGTGACACTGGCAGTGAACTGGGAGGGGCAAGGGGAGCAGTGGGGCATCGAGTGGGTATGTCAGGGGCAGAGAGGTGGGGTTTGGGGCAGATTGGGCGTTCTGAGGGTGAGGACTTCCAGTCTCATTCAAGGCCACGATTTCATCTCAGGATTTTTTCCCTGCAATCAATGCAATGCCGTCTGAATTGGGATGTCTGGCAGTTCAGAAAGTCCACAAAATGTCTTAACCTATGAATCCTCTTAATTTAACTGTAATATTTCAATGTTGGTGCCAAAGATACTGAAGGACATTTCCCAAACCAGGACTGCCTTTGGCTCCACCACAAAGGGTAACATCCTCTGCACGGGGGTAAGTGACGAACATTCTGACATTATACCGTATGAGAAATACTGCAGGCTTTTCCAGATGATAAATAAGTTGATCCAGTTTGAAAATCTAATCTCCTGGGTTATATTTGGATAAGCGTTATACGGATTTCAACGAAATTCTATGTGATTCTTTATAACCTGCAGCAATTGAAAAGCCAAGGGAGGCTCTTAATGGTTAAGGCCTTCACAGTAAATGAGAGTTGGGAAGTTAATTGGTGTTCATGAACTTAAATAATAGCTCACAGTTCGCTTTAATGAAGCAGCTCGCAGTGCTGTAATGAACTATTGGAGCTTTCTAACTGAAACTTTGTGTAAAAGCCACAGCTGAATATACATCTAATATGCATGCCATGCTTGGTTAAAATGCATTTATTTGGGGATAGCTGATGGTGAAAGGAGATTTACAGTACGTATAAAGTTGGTTTTGTAAAAAAAACCTGTAAAAATGAAAAGTACCGGGGGCAGTGGGTAGGATTGGCAATTCCTACCTCCTAATATCATTTCTGTGAAGAGCGCCAGCATGAATAAAACTGTTTCTGCCAGGCTTTCTCAGTGCTTCAACACTATCCTTAATAGTGGAAGGCCCAGGACACTAACCTGGCAGATAAAAACTGTATGTGCTGTAGCGCCTCAACAAAACATTATTGGGAGGTAGGTAATAATCAACCCTACCTCCCTGCCCCAGGGCAGGTCTTTAAATAAACTGTAACTTGCTATGAATTAATACTTAGACCTTCTTCTTTGACTGACATTGAACTCTCCAGCCTCGTACACACGTCAGATAATTTTTGCATGATTTGCCCGATGAACAACCCATCATGCGTCATTCGTGCCAATATGAAGCTTTAACGATCTTCTAAGACCAACGATCCACGACTATTCTCGTCTTTTTCAGACGATCAGCCTGGCGGATTCATTCTGCCGATTGTCGTTTGTTTGTACATAGTCGGCAGATTATCGGTAGAGTGTAATGGAAGATTGAATGAAATACACATGTGCAACATTTCGAGATATTCCGAACGTCACTTAATACGTACGTCACGTAACATTATCTATCCACTATCATTGATGTATGTACAGGCGTCGTTGGCAGAAATAGTGTATAACGAGACAGTTGGTGAACGTTCGATGGGCACATCGTATGAAAATGATCTGACGTATGTATGAGGCTTTAGGATTTAGCTAGGCCTAAAGTAGAATCAGTCTGAGTTAGAAATAAAAGAACACTTATATAATTCCCCCCATAGTGATTGGATTTAAAGGGAAACTGTTTTTAAAGTAAAATTTTAAGCGAAAGGCCATTGTATTTCCGTTCTAACAGTATCTTTTTATTATTATTGTGGATTTATATAGCACTAACATCTTCTGTAGCGCTTTACAATTACATATATACATTCACATCAGGCCCTGCCATGAAGAGCTTGCAATCTAAGCACATATATGACACATACAACCTTTCAGTATGTCTTTATGATTGTGGGAGTGCCCGGAGGAAACCCACAGGGAGAACATACAAACTCCTTGCAGATGTGTCCAAGGGTGGAATTGAACTCAGGACCTCAGCGCTAACCACTGAGCCACCGTGCTGCCCACTTGTCTGTCTTTCTCCTGTTACAAGCTATGCTAATTCCTAAATCAACAGCTAGAGGGCGATGTAGACATTTACATGTCTGCACCACCCTCGTTATCGGTGCATGCATTACCTGTTTAATCGAAATGTACCTGTAGTAAACATGGCTGCTTCCTTAATTCCCAGATTGGAATAGAAAAATGTGTAAAATCACTGTATAATGCTGTTATTTCTTGTTAACTGGGATGCTGGAGGGGTATGTGAACCAATAAGACCAGTCTACATGTTGAGATGTTTTACCATTGGGGCCCTTTAAGAACAACCATAAATTAATCCTTTACCTGGGATGAAGTATTTATTGCCGAAAAATATATTGTACGCAGAACAAAGTGAGTCTACTGATTCTATAAAGGATTCCGGTGTTTCCTATAAGCATCCATCTTATTAAGCTGTGGCTTAGGCAGACAAAACAACTACTCTGTAATTTTATATCCATAGATTGTAAAGCTGGTAGGTTATATAGAGCAAATCCCCATTCATTGCATTTATTTTTGTTACTTTAATAGCCGGATTTAGAGTGAGATTTCCAGCAGTAAATTTCCGTAATGTACAAGAACATTAGCTTAATAGCCATGTGCCAAGGACAGCGGAAAACAATTCACTGTGTTTATGGCTATTTAGATAGAGTGCTCTACAGAATCATTAGTGAATATACCTGGAACATAACTCGGTCGGCAAAAAGAAGATATTTTTCTGGTACTGGGATAAATTACAAAATAATTTGTTACATACATAACTTGGATAGAGCAATATTATGTGGTTTCTGTGAACATCCTCCTATATGACATAAAAATCGGGCTAGCCACATAGCCCGATTTTTATGTCATGGTATATTCAAACAAGAGTATTTATGTAATAATAAAGGTGTTTTTTATATGTTGGTAAATATGGATCCGTTTATTCCCACTACTTTCCAACACAGGGATGATGTGACTGATGGTTATTTTCTAATTGGGATTTCAAGGGTTAGAGTGCTATTTATGGGGGTTCTGATTTAGGTCTTTCCCTTTATTAGTGTGTTGTTAGGTAATTGGCCCCCAGCACCCCCCAATTTGGAGTATTCCCAGACCCACAAAACTATATGGAGTAGGCATCTTGACGTTATATATATATTCTATCTAATTACTATTTAAGTTTTTACAAATTTCTATCAATGTAACTGAATGTTCAGTAAAACGCGTTACCATTGGTTATTCAGTCTAAATTTTGTTTGGTTTTGGTGTGTGGGTGCTGATTCTTGTAGGCACATCCCTTTACTTCTCTGCCTGTGAGTTTTCATACATGTAAGACTGGGATGTGAAATCTGCAGCCATCCAGGTGTTGGCAAACTATAACTCCCCAGTATCTAGGAGTTGTAGTTTGTAGGTATTTCTGTCATCAGTGGAATGGCAAAAAAAATTAAGAAGAAATTGGTGTTAAGGGCGTGATTGAATAGTAGCTAAGAGGTGTTATAGGAACGCCCAGAGTAAGGTGTCAAAACAACATTGTACATGGCAGACAGTTGGTGTCGAACTCCCCCACCTCAGTTTAGCCTTGGTTTCTTTATTTTCACATAAATTGCCTCCTTGACACCTCTCTTGAACCAGTCACGTTCATTTGCCAATATGTTAACATTACAATCTTCAAAGGTATGTCCTTTATACTTCTTAATTTCTCGGAGACCCCTGCTACATATGGGATGACCATGTTCTCTCTCCTGTCATGCTTTTCCCCTTCAATGTTGGTATTCGTGTTCTTTTCTTTTCTTCTGCTTCTTTTGACAAAGGCCCAGTCTGGATATCCACAAGATTTGAATGAATGAGAACCTTCACAAGTATAGTTCAGTATAGTTTTAAGCCTCCATAAAAACAAAACTGTGTTTTCCATTGCATTTGATGAAGAGTGTTTTGCCATAAATCGCTTTGCCCTAAAAGTATTAGAACAGTATATAATTCACAAGCCATAAACTATTTATTTTCTATTTCTTGGCAGAGGACAATTATCTTTGTTTTCTTTGTATTGTAGGATCTCACGACTCTTTCAGTTTCTACATTGACGAAGCCTCGCCTGTTGGACCGGAGCAGCCAGAAACTGTCCAAAACTTTGTCTCTGTGTTTGGCACTGTAGCCAAAAAGCTCATGAGAAAATGGTTGGCCACTCAAACCATGAATTTTACGAGTCAGCTCGAGGCCGGCATACGGTATTTTGACCTGCGCATTTCAACCAAACCCAGAGACCCTGATAACGAGCTTTATTTTGCTCATGGACTATTTAGTGCCAAAGTTAATGAAGGTCTTGAAGAGATCAATGCCTTCCTTAATAATCACAGCAAGGAAGTGGTGTTTTTGGACTTCAACCATTTTTACGGAATGCAGAAATACCATCACGAAAACCTTGTGCAAATGCTCAGAGACATTTTCGGAAAGAAAACCTGCCCAGTTATATTCGCCCAGGAGGTGTGTCTTAAGTATCTGTGGGAGAGGAATTATCAGATATTGATGTTTTATCATAGTCCAGTAGCTCTTGAAGTTTCATTTTTATGGCCAGGGCAAATGATGCCGGCTCCCTGGGCAAATACAACAGACACTGAAAAACTGGTTCAGTTTCTTCAATCTTCAATCACTGAGCGGAGAAAGAAAGGTTCCTTCTTCATCTCTCAGGTGGTACTAACACCAAAAGCTAGTACTGTGGTCAAAGGAGTGGCCAGTGGCCTCAGAGAAACAATAACTGAAAGGTTAGTGTTTAATCAAACCATTTACTAGAGTTTTATATGTTACATGTGCATCAGTATTGGTTATCAGAAAGAACTTTCTCTCAGCTGGTTTTGCATGGTGGGCAGCCTTCTTTAAATTATGCTAGTGCTATTGTCATCTTCAAGTAGAAGATGATCTTCTAGTAGATAAGATCTTCTAGTAGGGTTTTATGAGGACTTTATGCCCTGAAGATGATACAGATTTCTTAAAGGGTATCTCCACCCAAAAATCTCAAATTTTCTGTTGTGTAGGGGACCCCACAACAACCCTAAATGCCACAAATCAAGTTACCCAACCTCGTTCCCTTGGCCTCTATTGCTAATTCCGGGAGCCGCGTCTATGATTGGCTGAGAGTCACTGGCTATTGAGAAAGCCGAAGGAACGAGGTCCAGCAAGTCGATTTCTCTGAACTTTTTAAACTTAAAAACATGCAGGGAAATGTAATAAAAGTTCTTATCCTTTAAAGTGGTGATAATTTTCCCCAACTTTAGCACCCGTTATAACGATAAGAACTTTTAACACATCTCCCTGATGGTGTTTAGGGTTGGGGGTTACCTACACTACAGCAACATTTAAATTATTTTAAAAAAAGCGCCAATGGATCTGGAGGTTGGGGGGAGAGAGCTCCACAGCGCATGGCAGAGTCCTCCAGGAGGACAAGGACGGGGCAGATACGTATTACACAACGGAAGGCTCCTACTTTTCACTTTTCTGGACTTTCAGTAGCCACTGCAGGAGAACCATAAGGAGCAGAGATGTAAGGTAAGGATTTTTCTACACCACACAGTTGGCCAGCAGTGGGGCAAATTTTAGTTTGAGGGGTGGAAATCAAAAAACATTGTAAAGTATTAGCTCAAGCTAAAAATACTTTCCCAGACTTACAGCTCAAAGCATCTGATAATAAAGATGCCTCACTATTCTTTCTTAATATCCTCCATTTGGAATCCGTCCTGTACCCCTTATATACATGCTTAGGCGTGCTTTACCTGAGCAAGGAAGGAAAGCTGTTCGGTGTGTTATTTAGTAATCGCCAGTGCCAAGGAGAGGGTTATATTGCAGAGCTTACTGTATTTAAAGGGCATTTAGGGAAGATTTAGAGCACAATAAGGCCCCTTAAAATCCTACTTTCCCAATACTTACCTGGAGTCCCTGCCATGAAGTAGATGGCTTGTCCAGCCGTCATTTCTCATTGGCCATGATGTCACTGTTACAGCTGTGATTGATGGCTAGCACCCGGAAGAGCGAAGCAGATAAAGTATTGGGACAGTAGTGTTTTGAGGAGGTCCGGTTTGTGCAGTAAAAGGTTTATTCAAGTTTAACCTAAACGTCTGCAGGGCCAATGCTAAAAAATAAAGAAGTACACAAATTATTTGTTTCTAAAAGGGACATTCTACCTCGCATTGAGGATCCATATTAAAGATGAGAACCCTCAAACTCCCAGACCATGAAATTTAACTGGATTGGTTGTTCTTCCCAGTCCTTCCTGGTAGCAACGGTCAGTCATGTGACAGTGACTGCCCATGACAAGCTGCCTCCATTGCGTCAGGGGAACTGTGAATCTTCAGGGCCAAGGCTGAATATGAAAGAGGAAGTGAGTAACCCAGTCTTGGGGTTTTGGTGGATCAGTTTTTAGGAATTTCTGTATGGAAAAATGTCCCATTCATTTTAAGTATATAAAGTAATCGCTGTGAAACATTTGCAGCTTTCCAGCCGTTTCCGGAGGGTGTCTGACATATTGATTAATATGGCAATGATCAGTCGCATTGCAGTTCCCCATTCCCTTACAGAAGGACATTTGGAGAGGTCATACAAACCAAAGTGTCCCTATGCATTAACCTGATGTGTAAAGAGAGTTAATACAGATGACACAGGGCACTGGCTCCTGGGGCTGTTCTATCGCTAAGAATTTCCTCTAAGAAAATCATGTTTATCTGAAAAGAAAGCCACTGAGTGTCCATTCACATGGCTGTCCAAACTGCTTGGCTTTTGTCTGTCATGAGAGAACACAGAGCACCTAGGTTTCCAAGCAGTAATAGTTGTATTAATAGTTGTATTATTCCTATCAAATGTCTTTGATAGGAAGAAAATGGCAGTGTTTTTTTTAACCAGCAGACCAACTATCCTCTGGATTCTGCAGCGTAGAAGTGACCCAGGAGTTGCAAACTGTGTTAAACACAATATATTCCTCTTAACATCCCCAAAAACACAATAGTTAAAAATCTGAGAGATGTAAGAATAACCTGTTGTGCAGCCAAATGCTCTGTGCCTCTCTAAAGGTTTCCAACTAGGAGAAAAGCATTGTCATTGGCTGTGATGTTTTTACATCGATGACTTATAGCTGCTGACTGTCCTTAGATTTGTAACTATTGCATTTTTGAGGTTTGGAAGGGAATTACCCATTCACAATTTTTCATTTGATGGTTGGACTTGCCCTTTAAGAAAATAATAGCGGAATATTTAATATATGGAAAGGTAACCCCAATAAATAAAATGGATTATATTTGTTTTGAATCTATTAAAGAAAACCCCATAATCCATTTGTTTGAAATTGTTCATTGACATTTAAGAGGCCTTTATGTGCTTGTGTCTTCTTGGAATTATGTTCAGGGTAAAGCTGTCAAATTAGTTGTAGCTGTGCTTGTGCCTGCAGTTGGCAGATTTCCCTCTCAACAGACCCTTGTTCCCATCTTTAAGATGCCTGTGCATGGAGAGGGAAAATTCAGTAAGAATTCCTTCCTTGGAACTCTAGATAAAATGATAAGAATAAAATTTCACAGGCAGGAGCAGTAGGAGAACATATGACTTACCTCCCTTTGTGCAATAGAATTAGAAATTCGTTTGCCCAGATACTTTCTAAAAAAACCTCACTACTTTCCCTTTAAAACAGTGCCTTGGTGTAATAGAACAATAAAGAAGCAAACACACTGATCTATTTGGGTAAACAAGAAGAGAGCGATCCACATTCACCATCACGTCACATTATTACAATGGAACAACCCAAGCTACCCTCCATTATGGCTGCCATGTTACCTCTTTAAAAATCCCATGCTGCATATTGATTGATCCGAGGTTACATAGACCATAGCAAACTATGGTTGTTACGGGTTAAATAAGTATCATAAAATAATAATTGTGTGTGTTGAAATCCGTTCAGGGGGTTTTAAGTGCTTTGTGCATTGGGAGAAATTGGATTTATTGGCTTTATACTGGCTCTTTAATTAGACATTTCATTGTACGTACTCTGTTAGACTATACCCTGGCCGCACTAAGCTTCTCTAATGCCGTATCGTGCAATGAAATGTAGCCTTCTGCTTTTAAATGATTGTGGTACAGCCTTGGCAACCAGGAGTATTTCATGAAAAGAATTATCTGTCACTAGGAGACATGATATCTGTGTGGTCAATAGGATGAAATAAAGTCTGGTATACAAGGTTCGGTTTTTCCAATTAGAAATTCCAACCCGTGCATGGCCGTCTGCTTGATAGACTACCTGGTATATTAGACATGTCTGAATTTACCTCTATATGATTTTTCATTTGAGAAGTGAACATGCCCTTAAAGATCCTCGTACACACGTACCTGCCATCTATAATCTATAATATACAACAGGTATACTCACTGAACTGACCTCTTATACTCTGTAAGGGGATCAGCTGTCCAGATTACAACACACACACACTGTGATGGAATTGTCTCTCTACTCAAAGCAAAGGCAGCAATGGAATTTTTCAATTCAGACTGATACACAGTTGTTCTTGTCATTGTGGTGAAGTTCACTTTAACCGCTTCCTGTTTTCAGCATCTGCAACTTTCTTATTTTTAATTGGCTAAGCCAGATTTTCTCAAAGGGTATATTTAATGATAAAATTTCAACACATTCAATGTAATGTAACGTGACACTGTATTGAATAGAATACAATCAGGGTTATTCAATAAATGTTCTTATCGTTTAAAATGGTGCTCATTTTGCCCCAACCAATTAGATGTTAGCTTTCAAATGTTAAATAAGATCTGATTGGTTGGGGCAAAATGAGCACCATTTTAAACCATAAGAACTTTTATTAAATAACCCTGAATATACACTGTGAAGTGCATAAAATATGGGTAATTACAACGTAAAATCCAACATGAAGAACACGGTGTGCCTTGAGACAAAATTGCATTGCCAAGTGTGCCGCGATCTGAAAAATTTTGGGAACCACTGGGCTAAGCTATGTGGACTGCTGGGTGATGGTTATAATTATAATAATTGTCTAGTAAATTACAGAGTTACCATATTTATACAACGTATTAATTACAATGTAAACAACTAATTACAGGATCATTCTCTTCACTTGGGTGCCCATATGTGTGTGTGTTTTTTTATATACATATTATTTTAATGTTTGTACGTATTTTTTTAATGCTTTTTAAAGAATGAATACGGTGGTTGGGGTTACACCATGTAGGGTGGACCTGCCCTTTAAGATTGCAACAACGTCTTGTTTCTTATTTTGATGGACAGCTCATTTCTTTCAGAATGAAGCACACTGAGTGTGTCTGTCCCACTGGGAGAGAAATGGAAGGGGGTTAGAAAGGAAAAAAAATCTACTTATTACACGCAGGTGTTTCATTGGTTGGAAATTTAGAATAACAAGTGATTCATGTGTTTGTTTATAATAAAATATGTCTTACCAGAATTCTTCCTTTAAACGTCTGTTGCCAGTTCTATATCATACTGAATATTACAACAAAGATAAAGGGTGTCAATACTGCCCAAATTAAAACATTTACAAACAGACAATTCAGGCGAGGTCCAGGGGGCAGGACCTGACAGTCACAAATATCCTTAGTCCTCCCTCTACTGTATGTCCTCTGACAGTATAAGCAGCTTAAAGGACATCTCCACCATTGGAACTAAACTTTAATATGTGCCTTTTGTTCTGAGGATGGAGATGCCCTTTAAAGAATAAAAATATGTTGACAAAATGCAAAATCAGTGTTTAATCCTGTGGTATGCTCATTATATAGTAAGTATATGATTGGAGTATTCTTTTTCCATAACATATTCATTCTCATTCTCAATTCATCCATTCCAGTGTGAGGAAGCACAGTTAAAAACACCATCAAGACACTCGTATAAAAACATTACTTTCTGGCCAGGAATGCTCTGTCCACACTGGGGGGTTGGAGGATTTAGACGCCTGTAATAAGAAGAAACTGCCTTCTACTGTGTTCCGACCTGTTTTAAAGCCGATTGATACAAATAGAACCGTACGAGGCTTTAGCAGAACAGTGCAAGTACTCGATAAATTACCAAACCAAAATCCTAATTTGTTTATTTCGGTGTGAATTCAACTTTATCTAGTGCCATTTGTAGCACCTCGGCACAGTTCCGTATTATTTCAAATGCTCCCTGCGCACACCCTTTACCAGATCTACAGCGTGGACGGGTTGTGCTGAAAGCTGTTTTCAACACAATTTGCATTACTCATTATTGGCCTAAAATGCCCCTTCCTGCTCCTTATAATAAAGTTATTCAGCTGATCATGTGTTGCATAAAGTACTATAAATTTAGACACATGACATGTCTGATGTTAGCTGAAACCTGGACATGAATAATGGAATTCTGCAAAGAAAATGCTGTTTCCATGGCCACCAGAACAGCTTAGCAAATTGCATCCAGCTGATTTAATAAGGTTTTGAATGGTACAGTGTACAAAACAAATCATGGAATTTGCTGTGCAATGTTCACTTTCATAGTGAACATATACCGCATGTCTGTATATATATATACACATTTTGTATATATGTGTATATATATATATATATATATATATATATATCTCCTTTATATTATAGAAATATATTTATCTCTTCATAGGAGATTGCATTGAGTTTTTAGGAGCTACCAATGAGGTGGGGGGTACAGGATATTACATATAGGAAAGGTGTATATGTATGTGTGTACTATCTCACTATTACCATCAATAAATGTATATAAAGTATAGCAATGACTTATATTAGGTACAAGACAAAATATACAACTTATACAAAACACAAACTTACTTAGAAAGCTGAGATTCCTATTTTAATGCGGAATAGTCAAAATGGGAGGTTAAACCACACCCCTGTGGAAGGAAGTGGTAATATCAGTATAACATCCAGTGATGTGTTGTTTGTAAAACAAGTGACAATCATAGCCAATCCAAAAAAAAGCTTCTGTATGCTACACAGGACTTGATGTGTATTGTAATGGACATATACACCAAGGCTCTTATATACCACCTCCAGTCTGCAGGTGGTGTCAGTGAGTAATAAAAGACAATACTCAATGCTCTCTATAGCTAGGAGGATAGAAAGTGAAAGTAGATAGAAGCATGTGGTGTGTGCTCCTGATGGGACTGATGTGATGTCCTGATTGAATGCAAGATCCTGTGTATAAGATCTTGTTACCACCTGACAGATTATTGTACAGGCAATTTACGTTATTGGATGGAGGCAACAGATAAGTGTACACCAACTTACAAGGACACACAATATACAGGCCTGGTCAATGTTTAAAGTGGTGCACCATAGGCAGGGTTACTGCACATGTTATGCAGGGAAACTGTTTATGTTTTGTTATTAAATCATTGCAGTACTTACTGTTAAATTTAATTAAAACTGGTTTATCTTGTTTAAAGAAAGTTAGCGTACTGCTTTGTGCCAGACCACCAGAGTAACCCACTGTGTGCCATGCTACCCATAATCATTCCATAAAGCAGTGATCTGGTACAAATTGAACTGGCAATACCATTTATTCTTCCTGTTTTCTCTGTATATTTGTTCTCTGTATTAAGCTATGGAGGCTGCTACTAAAAGTAATGAATTTAAAACCTCCTGTCCTTGTACCTGCAGATGAAATGCCCCAATTAGGCTCAGTAGCTCTACCAGGCCTAATTGCCAAACCTATTTTTAAACCTGATGCATCTGATGGGGTAACTAGGGAGTGGACTGATTGGCTAGGACAATTTGAATTGGCAGCCACTATTAATGGTTGGGATGAAGGTGCTCACTTGCAAGTCCATAGCCTTTTGCTTAGTGGTAAAGCCAGGCAGGTATACCAAGGATTTACTGTAATACTGAAATAAAAAGCAGTTATCAGTTATTAAAAAGTGCTCTGAAGCAAGTTTTTAAACTAGGTCTGTATGAAAAAGGATATAAAGGATAATACTTTGCATGTCACTGCCCATTTATCTAGGTAAACTGGGAATGAAAATATGTGTTTATATTTTAGATTATTAGGGCAATGCTATTATAACATGAGGCTGTGAGATACCTTCTGTTATAATAAGGCTCTATTTCATTTTATACTCTGTGAGGAGCTTTTAGTTGCTTTAACCCACCCCTCACCTTCAGCTATAAAGCTAATCATTATCCTGTGCTCCCAAGTCCTAACCCCATAGCAACTGTAAATCTGGAACTTGCTGTGGTAATTACTAATAAGTATGAACCTAGCGTGTTAATCTGGATCCCTTTTAGAGTCAAAGGTCACCTAATGGTGCTGTTTAGTTTGAACTGCACATTGTGGCAAGATTGTCTGTGTTTATTCTCAGACCTGCAGGTTTAATACACTTAGACCCCCTGGATTCTAGCTGGTAGGTAGATGCAATAGAAAAGAGAGGGCAAATTTGGTAAGGTTCATGTCTCCTACTGCCTGAAGAGACCGAAATAATCCTTCCCTAGGCCAATAGTGTAATAGCTATGGATATAAGTGAAGGGCAGATGGATCACTTGCATATTTGAGCCCTTGGGTAGGAATGGCTACAGCACGAAAAAGTACATTATTCTAGGATGTATGAAAATAAAAATCTCCAGCATTCTGTGCAGCCAGAGAATGCTGGGAGTTGTAGTTTTTAAACATGTTTAAAGTTCAACAACCGTGCTCTATATCATTAGGCCATATTGCATCTGTATACATTCATTAGCCAATAGACATAAAGGAGAAACTTACTGCTAACAGAAAATACGTGGAATTGTAGTTTTCAGACATGTGAAGGTCAGTGAGTAATACGTGTTTATATGTTACATTATTAGGACAATGCTATTATAATAACATGAGGCTTTGAGGTACCTTCTGTTATAAGAAGGCTCTATTTCATTAGAGCCTTCTCTAATTTATAGTCTGTGCATTTAGCATCTTTAACCCCACCTCACCTTAATCTATAAAGCTAATCAGTGTGCTCCCAAGTTGTAACATAAGCAGTTATAAATGTGCAACTTGCCTTGGTTAATACTAATATGTATGAACATAGCATGTTTAGTTTGAACCACACAGTGTGGCAGGATTGTCTGGGTCTATTCTCAGACCTGCAGGATTATTATTTTTGTTTCCCCTGGATACTGGTGACTGTCTGAGTAACAGTTTAAAATATACCCGTGTAAAGATTCTGTATCCACTATATCCACACATAGCAAAACACACAAACACATAATTTCCACTGTGCATCAACAGGAACACTTTTGCTAGTATGTATTTATATTTAAATCAAATCCAGCTGGTCGTCGCACTACTTCGTATGAGAACCTGGGTGCCATATCATACAGAGAGTTAACGCACATGAGGGGCACATGCATTTAAACAAAGTCCAGTGCATGCATAGGGATTTTAGCCTTTAATTGGCTAAATTACAAATGGACGACATTTCAGCCTTATGTTTCATGCTTTTTGTTTTTATATATTTATTTACTGGTTGCACTGGCGTATTCATTCCTATTGTAATCTTTCAGGGCAGAGTGCCCACACTGTGGAATATATATATATAATCAGTTTACTAAATAAATATTCTGTTGTAAAAAAATAACAGCAAGGTGATGACCTAGCTGTTTTGGTCCACACCCTGGGTATTATTTGGGTTGGGGAGATTGTCATTTAAAACACATTTAAAAAATAAAAAAAAATACAGAACCAGCAGTAAGCATAATATATTTCCCATGTACTTTCAAAAGGAAAAAAAAAATGGTCATAATAAATTTTATAGAAAAATACTGTGTATTGTATTCTATTACCTTGAAGTCTAGTGTTTAGAGCCTCACTTTGCCTTGATTTTAGATGCTTAGAGAGGTTGAAAGAAGTTGCTTGAAAAAGTCCCTGACAAAAATCTCTTTTCTCTAACAGTCCGTGAAACATCCCACGTTAGTCAATAATGAGCCAACATCCAAGTGACGGCCTTTAAATACAAACCCTCTAGTATTCCTTTTAAATTGGCTGAGAAATGGAGACGCTCAGATTGGTGGATGAGAAATTGTGCTTGAAAGCAACTGCGCTTGTAGTCATATTATTACCGTTGTGAAATGACGTTATTACTTTACCCTCAGATCCCCTCCGAGAATTCCAACCCAATTAAAGAAAAACTGGCACCAATGGGGTTTAAAGATTGACAATACACTTATTACATTCCAAGAATTCCACACAATTACTTTAACATATGACTGTAAAAACGTATACACACATGACCAATGTGCACTGCAGGGTCCCTTAGTAATAAAGAAAAAAACACAAAACAGTTGATCCGTATTAATAAATACATATAGACAAAGTGGAAGGGATTTAAAATTCCTTTACAAGTGTCATAGTATCTTCAAGGGTTGTTGTTTCATGATTACAATCATACAAATCAAAATCCTTTTAAAAAGCTATTGTTTTAGGACAGATCTTTACTGTTGCAATACTAGTACAGTGTGCATGACTAGAGAATTTCTAGGAAATGTTGTGTTTGTGAAGGTTCTCATTCATCCTGCTCATGGAATATCAATTAGAAAAGGAGCTTTGACTACTCTAGTAGGGATAGGATCCGGTTACGTCGGAACTGTTTTTTTGGTTCACAGAATTTTGTTAAGGTGCTATTTTCAAGGGCCACCAAATCTACTTTCGAGGGTTACCGAAGCTGTTTTCGTAGGTTACCGAATATACAAGGTTACTTTCAAGGGTTACAGTAAAAACCCTTGAATATACATCGGGAAGCTCAAAAATAGCTTGCATTTAGGAAATTAAATTTTATTTACATTCTGGTGATATGTACATGTTTCCCTGGCCATTTCCCTGGTGCCTGAGCCATCTACTGTAAGTTACCATGAGTTTTATACCCATATTTTACTCTGAACTTTGTTTTTTTCCCCATTAAAGGAACGGTAAACCCCCAAAAATAACTCTGTGCCATTCGTTTCTATTATTCACAGGGAGGTGAGAACGCTTATTCTCACCTCCCTGTGAATAATATTACGCTCGGGGGACCTGGCACTTACCTTACCTCCGCTCCACTCGCAGCCGCTCCTTCACTGAAAGCCGCTCTGTCCCGACCGCGCACCCTATCTTAGGCGCATGCGCGCCAATACAAAAGATAGGGCGCGCGATCAGGAGAGAACAGCTGTTCAGTGAAGGAGCGGCTGCGAGTGGAGCGGCGGTAATGTAAGTTCCATTTCCCCGAGTGTCCAATTATTCACAGGGAGGTGAGAATAAGCGTTCTCACCTCCCTGTAAATAATAATAGAATCGAATGGCACAGAATTATTTTTGAGAGTTTAGGGGAGTTTACAGTCCCTTTAACTTCTATGGGTTTGTTTTTTGGATTTTCAAATTTTTTCAGAATTCCAAAAATTTGAAAATAGAACGAAACTCCAGTTTCAAACATCTCTACTCTCTATACATGATATGTGTTTGGTTTTCAGTTAAATCAAATGGAGTTGAAGTTTAGTTCTTGAAAACATTTCACTAGTTATATGACTGGCCAGTCAGATGACAAGCGAAACATCAAGAACTTCACGTTCATTTATAATAAAATATAAATGAACTAAATATCAAAGGTATATTATTTATAGAGTGTAGTCAAAGCTCCTTTTCTAACTGGAACACAGTTGTATACAACAGGAATCTGTGGTGCACATTTTTCAATACAAATGTATTAGTATACATTGAAAGCGACATCTCTCTGCTTGCATGATAGCTTTAATAGAGTGTCATGGAATCAGAACGCCTTGGGTGTTTTTCAGAGAAACCTTGACTTATAGGTTGATTTAAATAAATGGAAGAGAGTGGAGAGTGTGGGCAGAATATCATATTTCTAATAGCAGGATTTATTGTCATTGTTAATGAAACATGAATTACCATCATTAGATTGTATTACCAACCAACAATATATATACATATAATAGCAGAAGTGTGCCCACTGGTGCACAGTTGGAATTACGTGTGTTTGTTTGGCTATTTATAGAAATATCATGATATTGTGGGCACCATAAAGGGCTAGAGCTAGTTATTTCAACTTGAGTTTGTATTACTGAATTGGTATCCTGTTATCCTGTTATAGTTCCATAACACCAAGTACATTTTGTTCGTTCTGCAATATACGGGACATTATATAACTCTGTTACTTAAGATATTTACATATCGGCAGAGAATGTAAAATGACTTTGTTGCCTGTTCGGCGGGTTGGAAACCTGGAGATAGTTATTTAAAGGTCATGTCCATTAAAGGGCTCTTTCCTCCGCCGCACTGAATGACCGGCAGCCGTGTCAGTGATTGGCTGCCGCTCAGCCAATCACAGACGCAACTGCCGGTCCCGCCCCTCTGCTTGCATTTTCTCGCAAGCAGAGGGCCGGCAGCACGGCGGAGGAAAGAGGGGAGGTAAGTAAAGTTTGGGGCACTTTCTAAGAGTATAAATACTGGGGGGACAGGAGGAATCATATATAAAAAAATTGATTTTTAGGGTGGACATACCCTTTAAGTTACTGAATTGGTATCGTGTTATAGTTGCAAAACACCAAACACAATTGTTATACTTGGGCACCCTCTGTAATAAATGGGACATTATATATAGTGGATAATGCACCACCAACTGTAAATTATAAGGATATTAAAACTCACCGAGGAGTTCCGTGACCATAAAAAAGTACGAGGCCGCAGGGCACGGAACTCCAAGGTGACTTCTAATATCCCTTTAATTTACAGTTCGGGGTGCATAATTTATTATAACCTACCCCTTTGTAGCTGCTGGTTTCCTTCTCCTCCTGGAACGGTAACATTATAGGCCTATAATCTTACAGTTCCTCGCATAGAAATCCACTACAGCAGTAGGTTATAACACTATTACTAAAGATATTTACGTATTGGCAGAAATATTTGGACTCATGTAATATGACTTGTTTGCCTGTTCAGTGGGCTGGAAAAAATGGAGATAGTTATTTAAATTACTGAATTGGTATCTTGTTATATTTGCACAACACCAACCACAATTGTTATACTTGGGCACCCTCTGTAATAAGTGGGACATTATAAGAAATCAATGCCAAAGATATTTAAGTACAGTGTGGCCAAAGACATTTGGGGGGTATAGGGCTATTTTTGTGGGTATGTGTACAGTCTTTATAAATGTTATTACTGGAGATTATTATTTGACATGTATTTGTATTACTGAACTGGACTGAGTATTTTATTACAGTTGTACAAGAGCAGGGAGATTTACACAAAGCTGCAATTGTTCTGCGTAAATCTCCATTTGAAAATTCCATATTAAATTATCATGCTGGCAGGGCAGGTGTTTTTTGCAAGCCATAAAAAGTGGTTGTAAAAATTGTGTTATTGGAGATTCCAACTGCAGTCATTTTTTACGACCTTGTTTAAGAATAACACCTTGGCAGATAAAGGGGCCATAACACACATTCAACAAATACGACACAGTATCAGTGTTTTGCACCGAAGTCTTATTTTGCAACAAGGCCACAAAATACTGACGTGGTCGCAAAATACTGTTTGGCCAACCTGTTAACAGAGCAATATCACAATTAAGAGCTATTTCTCCTTTATAAATATAAAACAATAGTATTCCTTAATAAACTACTGGCAATTTCACATGCATGGGTGCCAAAACAGAACCAACGATACATCCTGGTCACTGCCTGGTCACCCCCAATCACTGTATCCAGGTTCTCTATCTTGAGATAGGTACAGACCCAACTCCATGGCTGGAAATTCGTTCATGTATGTGGTTGGGTTGTGGAGCATCTGTGTCGCCCAGCTGAATGCCCATACACAACCAGATCATCAACATCGTGGCTGCATCTTCGCCTCTGTAAATAGCTTTAGAACTTTAGAGGTAATAAAGGCCCATTAGATAATTAACTATACTGGCCATTAAACATCCTGCTTTTTCTGACAATCTAACATTTGTATAGTGCTTACCTATATTTTTAGCTGGGCATCTACTGGCCGCTTCCCCTTTATTGAGCAAAACAGGCTGGCTGCTGGGTATTATGTTTTAAGAGGATAGGTAGAAAAAGATTGTTGGATGTCTACTGTAAATTTGAGAAAGCATACACCTAACTTTCCCCTTCCTGCAACACCAATTAAGTCTGTTCTTTACTTACCCTAAAAAAGGATTAAAAGGTCTTCATCCCACCTCTTCCTTATTACTGTCTTTTATAACTTCTGTTGGTTCTAGATTCAATGTTCGATCATCGATTCTATTAAATGTCTAAAGGTGTAGTAAAACCAAGAACAGTTCCAATCCCAATGATTCTGAAACACTCCCCATCCTGGACAATTCATTTGGTGACTGGAAGTGGACTACAAAAAAGATCAGAGGCCAAGAGGTTCTTCTGACATTGCGGCAACATCAGAATGTAGTGTATGGCCAGCATTAGGCTGTGTTTAGGAAAATGTCATTTGTCCATTTTTCAGGCATTTTCCAAGCTGCCAATAGGAAAACACAGCTGGAACCGCTGGGAAAATTCCTGTAAAACAGACCAAAGCCTGAAAAGATCAGGTTGTAGCTGATAGCCTGCTTGGGCTAACTGGAATTGAGTTCCGAACATGTGTAAAACGTCCATGTAAATCTTTGATAATAAAGTGTGCTTTTTTTGATGTTTGTAGAGTTTGTTAAACTCTTATGGGAGCTATTTTGATTGAAACTCCGACAGGTATTTAATAATTTGCGATGTCCTTGGTTTGATAGTATTTGCTTTAGAAGGTTAGATAATTATGGGATACAAAACATTGTACAAATCGTGTTTACAATAAAATGAGAACAAATTACTATCCTTAGGTCTAGTATGTTTTTTTTTTTTTAACTTTTTTTATTTTTAAAGTTGATTTTTTTGCCATTTTGTTCTCCTTTGAAGGCCTTCAAAAAAACTTCAAAGGCAGGGGCAGATTTGGACACCTGAAACAGCTTTTAAATGCCGCCTATTGGCAGATGGGGGGGGTGACACTTGAATCAGGTGTGGCTTCATCGTGGAACATAGGCGTGGCTTGTGGAGGTGGGTATGGTGGGCTTACTTACAATGACTGGTGAACTGAAGGGCTAACTTAACACTGACTGGAGGACTGACTTAACACTGATTTGTGGACTGGTGCTGAAATGCGGTATTGCAGGAAGGAGGATTTTTTTAACTGCCGCCTATTAAGTTTTCCACAGGGAGCGACTTGAGCAAATGTTTCATTTTGCTTCATGGTAGGGGCACCCCTGTTTGAAGGGCATGTAGATCCTTTTTCCCACTCACCTCATATCTTTATTCAAAGTTGCCTTTTTTCCCCATCATCATCATGGAAGGAGACTCATCGCACAGCATTCTGGGACTCAGCGTGTAGATTTTATATGCATTCCTGTCCTAAATGCAAAGGGGACAACGAGGTTGCCATTTTATTTGGTCTAGTCGGGACACACATAATAAATGTAATACCGTAGCATGACTGTACTGATTTCAATGTGATTTCAATTAAACAACATTATATCTAATTCATTCATACTGCATGTGTCCCTACATGTAACACTGATGTGGAATATATAGACGGACGGGCACATAGTTAAGACAAACAGAGATATAGATGACCAAATATGATCATATACAAGCAACTTTAAGAAGTGTAATTGTTACAACACAGTACAGAGCTGCAGAGGGAGGATAATGGAGTGAACCTGATCTTAGCACAGCTCTGTGCAATGCATTCTCTATTGTGTACCTATCTGAAGGTAAAGGTGGGAGGATATGCATATTTTTTTGCAATTCTTATAAATCTTCAGTTTCCGTGTGTCAGAAAACAGAAATATTTGTGTTTTTGTAGAGATAGTAACTGGCACATAGATATGAAACCCTCAGAGCTGATCAATACAGCTGCAAATTTTTGTAATATCCCTAATTCAACTGAAGGGTTACTGACTGAGCATACAGTATCCCAGAATGCAGTGCAACGAGACTCCTTCCTTAATGAAATCTGCTATTTTGAATTGACGGATATAAAGAAAGACAAATTTGAATGTAGAAGAAAGATATAAGGTTAGTGGAAAAGGGTGTACATTGCCTCTACTTACCCCATTACAAATTCTTCTGTTTTTGTGGTAGTTTTTTTAAAAATTTTTAAAATCAAGTAGACTTAATTAAAGGAGAACTATAGTGTGGATAAAGTTTAAAAATAAACAGTTAAAAGGAAAAGCACCTGGGGCAGGGAGGTAAAATAGTTTTTTCCTACCTCCCATTATTGTTACTGCGAGAAGCACCAGCACAAAGAAAAAAGGGAAAAAATGCTTCTGCCTGGCTAATACTGGAAAGTCCAGGACTAACCTGGCCAATGAAAACAGCTGTACCTCCTCACCGAAACAATATTGGGAGGTAGAAATAATCAAGAAAATGAGCAAGCTCTGAAGTCGCACTCCTTAGTGAAATTTCAATAATTTATTTGAAAAAGGGGGCACATTCCCCCGAAACGTTGTGTTTTGGTGTGTGGTTTATAATAAATTATTGAAATTTCACTAAGGAAGTGGGAAGAATGCTTGGAAGTCAGCACCCACCACAGTTTATGTGCACAAGAATCCTGTGTCAATTTGGTAGAAATAATGTATCCTACCTCCCTGCTCCAGGGTTGTCCTTTAAAGGTCATGTTCACCCCCGCCAATTACTTTTAAAGGGCAAGTCCAGCCTAAAAATCCCCCAGAACTTACTTACCTGATCCAGTCCCTCACTGTCTATGCACTTCCCCCTGCTCCTGTTTCAAGCTCGTTGTGAGCAAAAACAGGAGCAGGGGACTTCTGCACTGACAGACGATTCTCTTCCTGGTAGTGGCTGTCAGGCGATTGGGTGTGACGTCAACCAAGAAGTGGAGTGGCTGTCAGCACCATCCGTGGAGTAGAAGCGGCGAGGGACCTGGTCAGGTAAGTAAGTTCAGGGGAATCTTTGAAATATATGAACCTTGTGAAAGTGAGGTTTGGGGGGTAATCAACATTTTAAAGGCAAGTTCTTTTTAGGCTGGACATTCCCTTTAACAGCAGGTAAACACACACACCTCCAAGTGGTATCTGGACAGTTCAATTTCTGACCCCAATATGAGATGATTGGGTGCAACCTGAGTTTAAAGGGCAACTATAGAAAAAAAAAAACAACTTTGTCTATATACAATGTACAGATCACTTAGTATAAACTGCCTTACTTTCATCCTGCTGTGTGGCTTCGTTTCTTCACACTGGCAGAAGTTTCTACCAAGCTGTGTAGTCCCCCTCCCCTCTCTGTCTAGTCCCCCTCAAGCAGTAAAGGGCTGTATGAAAAGTCCGGGCATGCTCAGTTGAAAGGACTTTAAAGGACTTTGAAGTGCTGACATCCTGTTGACCCCTCCCTTCCAGAGCTAGACTGTAAGCAAGCAAAGTGTGGGAGAAAGTAGCAATGTGCTGAAGGGAGGGGCAGAAGGGGAAAGAGGAGGACAAGTGGTGCTGAGATTCTTTACAAGTAAGTTACTGAACTCTGCCTGTTCCCTAAATTTGCTAATTGTTATTTATTTTTGTACCTAAAGTTCATATCTCTTCCCCTGCTTAGCTGAGATCATAATCACTGAAGACAGAGTCAGTGTAGCAGCAGCTTGTAGTGAGACCTTCACAAACACAGTGACACTGCTTGTTGTCCTGATACATTTCATTTGCTTTAGTCTATATATTTCATAGATTGCACTGTATGTCTTGTTTGGTATATAGTCTGTATTACTGTATTATTATATACACTGTATTACTGTATTATATATACTGTGTGTCTTGTTTGGTATATAGTCTGTATTACTGTATTATATATACTGTATTAGTGTTCCATTTGAGTCACTGGTTTTGTATGTATATAAGATTTTTTTGGGGGGGGAGGGGCTGTTTTATAGTGTGTTATGCTCATATTGCTGGGTCAATGGTTTATTGATTGTGTTTAGCACTACAGCATTTGACTATATGTTGCACATGGTACTTACAGTGTGGGTGAAGGAGTATGTGACAGTACTGCAGGGGAGCTTTGGATTGTGTGGGTGTGTGCCTTTGAGTGACAGATGAGGTGTAGCAGCTCCTACAAATCACAGCATATTCAAAAGCTTATATCTCGGGGACTATAAAGGTACCCTGGTGGTTGGGGTGACTTATAGGATACATTAGAAGCAATTTAAAAAATAATTCTCACTATAATTGCCCTTTAAATCTGTTAACCCATGATCAGACTTTCTATGTATAACGAGCCTTCACATTTCGACTGACATGGGTAGTGTTTCTCCTCGATATCTTGTTTTCCCTTTGGATTTTCAGGCACCTCTCTGTCACTCTCAAGGTTGATGTGTAGAATATTGATTTTCCTGCTGTGGGATGACAGATTCCCCTAAGCTAATTACATTTTATAAAGTTATATCAGAAGAAAGACACCTGTGAGCCCTTGTACTTTATGCCTGGATGATGCTTTGGTTGATTGAGAGTATATAAGGACACGGATTTATCTTTCTAAAGGGATCCCTGAGGATTCGGATGGTTAATAGATCCTAGGTCAGTAAATGTTGGTTGTTTCTACCTGCTGTGTTTTCTTCTACATATCTTGGGTTAACAACATTACATTTAATTGCAGCAAGAGCTATACATTTCCCCATTGCCCCTGTTATCTTGATGTGCCAAAGATCTCATGACTCCTGGTACATGCAAAATGTTATTAATCCTTTGCATGAGTTTATCTCTAACATTATTACATTGCAGAAAATTAGGTTCCCTGTGACCATGTCAGCCCAATCAGTGCAGAATAAAAGAACATCTTAAAGGAAATGTTCACCGTTAAAACAAAAAACTGGTCACATCTCCTTTACCTCCAGATGTTTGGAAACTGCAACTCCCAGCATGCTTTAGTTGCTGGGAGTTGTAGTTTCCCAACATCTGCAGTGGCAAGCAAGCTCCCCCAGAGCCCCCCAGTTCAGTGGTGGGAGATGACTTACCTGTGTATCAGTTCAGCTGCTTCTGTGCTGCCATCTAGAGTATTGGAAGAGCACATTGTACAAGATCCTCATGATGCTGAATTTGCTGCTCCCCCTGACTTACCAACCACCTCTGGCAGAAGGATTACCTGTAAGGTCTCATCCCAGCAGGGCCTCTGAGGGGGTCTTTCTCTCTTCCACTCTCAGCCACTCTTCTGGTGCCTAACGTCACTACTCGGCGCTGGGAAGTGAGACCAGTGCAGAGTAGTGTCATCAGCCACCCGAAGAGTGGATGCAGAAGCGAGCTGCAGGCGGATTACTGGACTACAGAGGTATATACAGTACTAGGCGTGCCCAGTACTTATTATTTGCAGTGCATGTTCTCTTGATCTCTCTTCCTACCTGGGAAAGTAATGTGTTTTCAAGTGTTGTAAAGTTATTTTCAGTTTTACGTGTTTTTGTTCAGTAACCTGCTTTATTCTGTTAGAGGATATATATTTAGTTACCAGTTCAGAAGTTGTTATAGATAGCCTTTAACCACATCCCGTCCAAAAAAATTCTGTAGAAACCCACCCCCCATTAACAGAGCAAACAAAAGAATCACACTTACAGTATGGCCTCCACACAGCGCAGAGAAAATTTTGTGCCATTATTGCAGAATAGAAGCTCATGAAACTCCTTGGTGCCTTCTAATATTCTGACATTTTACAATTAAAGGGCATCTATAGTGGGGAAAATGTATTTTTTCTTTCTTTCTATGTGTTCTATAATTTCCCCCCAACCCCCAGAATACCTTTATTTTCTTCAGTTTCCTCCTTTGTCCCGAGTTACAGAAGTTAAAATAAGTAAAGATTTCAATACACCACTCCTGCGTGAGCTGTCAATCAAATCCCCTAACAACTTGCCGGTGTAGTGTGTAGGCTTACCCAAGTTTTACAGCAAATCTCCCAATGACTCCTTCCTGCTCACTAAAATGCTTGGCAAATACTTGGTTAAAAACAGGAGTAAATGGAAGGAGAATGAAGCAGATTTCATAAATTTATTGCCTGTCAAAGGGAGATGGGCTTCAGTGATAAGGCAGGACTTGGGTCTCCCCTAACTCACCCCCCTCCCACTACTTATGTTGCAAGTATCTCCAGAACAGCGGAGACACTTGCTCTCTACAGGCTTGCATACCGAGGGTTTATAGAGAAAATTCACCTGGGTGAGTTTTACACTATTTATCATATCCTATTAATAAAATAGAAAAAATTCACCTGGGTGACTCTTACACTAATTATTATATCCTGTTAATAAAATAGAGATAATTCGCCTGGGTGAGTTTTACACTATTTATCATATCCTGTTAATAAAATAGAGAAAATTCGCCTGGGTGAGTTTTACACTATTTATCATATCCTATTAATAAAATAGAGAAAATTCACCAGGGTGAGTTTTACACTATTTATCATATCCTATTAATAAAATAGAGAAAATTCGCCTGGGTGAGTTTTACACTATTTATCATATCCTATTAATAAATAGAGAAAATTCACCTGGGTGAGTTTTACACTATTTATCATATCCTATTAATAAAATAGAGAACATTCGCCTGGGTGAGTTTTACACTATTTATCATTATCCAAATAAAATAGAGAACATTCGCCTGGGCGAGTTTTGCACTATTTATCATATCCTATTAATAAATAGAGAAAATTCGCCTGGGCGAGTTTTACACTATTTATCAATCCTATTAATAAATAGAGAAAATTCGCCTGGGCAAGTTTTACACTATTTATCATATCCTATTAATAAATAGAGAAAATTCGCCGGGCGAGTTTTACACTATTTATCATATCCTATTAATAAAATAGGGAAAATTCGCCTGGGCGAGTTTTACACTATTTATCATATCCTATTAATAAAATAGAGAAAATTCGCCTGGGTGAGTTTTACACTATTTATCATATCCTATATAAAATGAGAAAATTCCCTGGGTGAGTTTTACACTATTTATCATATCCTATTAATAAAATAGAGAAAATCGCCTGGGTGAGTTTTACACTATTTATCATATCCTATTAATAAAATAGAGAATTCGCCTGGGTGAGTTTTACACTATTTATCATTCCTATTAATAAAATAGAGAAAATTCACCTGGGTGAGTTTTACACTATTATCATATCCTATTAATAAAATAGAGAAAATTCACCTGGGTGAGTTTTACACTATTTATCATATCCTATTAATAAAATAGAGAAAATTCCCGGGTGAGTTTTACACTATTTATCATATCCTATTAATAAAAAATTCACCTGTTTAGTTTTACACTATTTATCATACCTATTAATAAAATAGAGAAAATTCGCCTGTTGAGTTTTACACTATTTATCATATCCTATTAATAAAATAGAGAAAATTCACCGGGTGAGTTTTACACATTTATCATATCCTATTAATAAAATAGAGAAAATTCACCGGGTGAGTTTTACACTATTTATCATATCCTATAATAAAAAATAGAAATTCGCCTGTGTGAGTTTTACACTATTTATCATACCTATTAATAAAATAGAGAAATTCACCTGGGTGGAGTTTTACACTATTTATCATATCCTATTAATAAAATAGAGAAAATTCGCCTGTGTGAGTTTTACACTGAGGGGCAGATTTGGACACCTGAAACAGCTTTTAAATGCCGCCTATTGGCGATGGGGGGGGGTGACACTTGAATCAGGTGTGGCTTCATCGTGGAACATAGGCGTGGCTTGTGGAGGTGGGTATGGTGGGCTTACTTACAATGACTGGTGAACTGAAGGGCTAACTTAACACTGACTTGAGGACTCTTAACACTGATTTGTGGACTGGTGCTGAAATGCGGTATTGCAGGAAGGAGGATTTTTTTAACTGCCGCCTATTAAGTTTTCCACAGGGAGCGACTGAGCAAATGTTTCATTTTGCTTCATGGTAGGGGCACCCCTGTTTGAAGGGCATGTAGATCCTTTTTCCCACTCACCTCATATCTTTATTCAAAGTTGCCTTTTTTCCCCATCATCATCATGGAAGGAGACTCATCGCACAGCATTCTGGGACTCAGCGTGTAGATTTTATAGCATTCCTGTCCTAAATGCAAAGGGGACAACGAGGTTGCCATTTTATTTGGTCTAGTCGGGACACACATAATAAATGTAATACCGTAGCATGACTGTACTGATTTCAATGTGATTTCAATTAAACAACATTATATCTAATTCATTCATACTGCATGTTTAAGTGTGTCCCTACATGTAACACTGATGTGGAATAATAGACGGACGGGCACATAGTTAAGACAAACAGAGATATAGATGACCAAATATGATCATATACAAGCAACTTTAAGAAGTGTAATTGTTACAACACAGTACAGAGCTGCAGAGGGAGGATAATGGAGTGAACCTGATCTTAGCACAGCTCTGTGCAATGCATTCTCTATTGTGTACCTATCTGAAGGTAAAGGTGGGAGGATATGCATTTTTTTTGCAATTCTTATAAATCTTCAGTTTCCGTGTGTCAGAAAACAGAAATATTTGTGTTTTTGTAGAGATAGTAAACTGGCACATAGATATGAACCCTCAGAGCTGATCAATACAGCTGCAAATTTTTGTATATATCCCTAATTCAACTGAAGGGTTACTGACTGAGCATACAGTATCCCAGAATGCAGTGCAACGAGACTCCTTCCTTAATGAAATCTGCTATTTTGAATTGACGGATATAAAGAAAGACAAATTTGAATGTAGAAGAAAGATATAAGGTTAGTGGAAAAGGGTGTACATTGCCTCTACTTACCCCATTACAAATTCTTCTGTTTTGTGGTAGTTTTTTTAAAAATTTTTAAAATCAAGTAGACTTAATTAAAGGAGAACTATAGTGTGGATAAAGTTTAAAAATAAACAGTTAAAAGGAAAAGCACCTGGGGCAGGGAGGTAAAATAGTTTTTCCTACCTCTCATTATTGTTACTGCGAGAAGCACCAGCACAAAGAAAAAAGGGAAAAAATGCTTCTGCCTGGCTAATACTGGAAAGTCCGGACTAACCTGGCCAATGAAAACAGCTGTACCTCCTCACCGAAAAAATATGGGAGGTAGAAATAATCAAGAAAATGAGCAAGCTCTGAAGTCGCACTCCTTAGTGAAATTTCAATAATTTATTTGAAAAAGGGGGCACATTCCCCCGAAAGTTGTGTTTTGGTGTGTGGTTTATAATAAATTATTGAAATTTCACTAAGGAAGTGGGAAGAATGCTTGGAAGTCAGCACCCACCACAGTTTATGTGCACAAGAATCTGTGTCAATTTGGTAGAAATAATGTATCCTACCTCCCTGCTCCAGGGTTGTCCTTTAAAGGTCATGTTCACCCCCGCCAATTACTTTTAAAGGGCAAGTCCAGCCTAAAAATCCCCAGAACTTACTTACCTGATCCAGTCCCTCACTGTCTATGCACTTCCCCCTGCTCCTGTTTCAAGCTCGTTGTGAGCAAAAACAAGGAGCAGGGGACTTCTGCACTGACAGACGATTCTTCCTGGTAGTGGCTGTCAGGCGATTGGGTGTGACGTCAACCAAGAAGTGGAGGTGGCTGTCAGCACCATCCGTGGAGTAGAAGCGGCGAGGGACCTGGTCAGGTAAGTAAGTTCAGGGGAATCTTTGAAATATATGAACCTTGTGAAAGTGAGGTTTGGGGGGTAATCAACATTTTAAAGGCAAGTTCTTTTTAGGCTGGACATTCCCTTTAACAGCAGGTAAACACACACACCTCCAAGTGGTATCTGGACAGTTCAATATCTGACCCCAATATGAGATGATTGGGTGCAACCTGAGTTTAAAGGGCAACTATAGAAAAAAAAAAACAAATTGTCTATATACAATGTACAGATCACTTAGTATAAACTGCCTTACTTTCCTCCTGCTGTGTGGCTTCGTTTCTTCACACTGGCAGAAGTTTCTACCAAGCTGTGTAGTCCCCCTCCTCTGTCTAGTCCCCTCAAGCAGTAAAGGGCTGTATGAAAAGTCCGGGCATGCTCAGTTGAAAGGACTTTAAAGGACTTTGAAGTGCTGACATCCTGTTGACCCTCCCTTCCAGAGCTAGACTGTAAGCAAGCAAAGTGTGGGAGAAAGTAGCAATGTGCTGAAGGGAGGGGGCAGAAGGGGAAAGAGGAGGACAAGTGGTGCTGAGATTTTACAAGTAAGTTACTGAACTCTGCCTGTTCCCTAAATTTGCTAATTGTTATATTTTTGTACCTAAAGTTCATATCTCTTCCCCTGCTTAGCTGAGATCATAATCACTGAAGACAGAGTCAGTGTAGCAGCAGCTTGTAGTGAGACCTTCACAAACACAGTGACATGCTGTGTTGTCCTGATACATTTCATTGCTTTAGTCTATATATTTCATAGATTGCACTGTATGTCTTGTTTGGTATTAGTCTGTATTACTGTAATTATATACACTGTATTACTGTATTATATATTACTGTGTGTCTTGTTTGGTATTAGTCTGTATTCTGTATATATATACTGTATTAGTGTTCCATTTGAGTCACTGGTTTTGTATGTATATAAGATTTTTTGGGGGGGGAGGGGCTGTTTTTTAGTGTGTATGCTCATATTGCTGGGTCAATGGTTTATTGATTGTGTTTAGCACTACAGCATTTGACTATATGTTGCACATGGTACTTAAAGTGTGGGTGAAGGAGTATGTGACAGTACTGCAGGGGAGCTTGGATTGTGTGGGTGTGTGCCTTTGAGTGACAGATGGGTGTAGCAGCTCCTACAAATCACAGCATATTCAAAAGCTTATATCTCGGGGACTATAAAGGTACCCTGGTGGTTGGGGTGACTTATAGGATACATTAGAAGCAATTTAAAAAATAATTCTCACTATAATTGCCCTTTAAATCTGTTAACCCATGATCAGACTTTCTATGTATAACGAGCCTTCACATTTCGACTGACGGGTAGTGTTTCTCCTCGATATCTTGGTTTCCCTTTGGATTTTTAGCACCTCTCTGTCACTCTCAAGGTTGATGTGTGTAGAATATTGATTTTCCTGCTGTGGGATGACAGATTCCCCTAAGCTAATTACATTTTATAAAGTTATATCAGAAGAAAGACACCTGTGAGCCCTTGACTTTATGCCTGGATATGCTTTGGTTGATTGAGAGTATAAAGGACACGGATTTATCTTTCTAAAGGGATCCCTGAGGATTCGGATGGTTAATAGATCCAGGTCAGTAAATGTTGGTTGTTTCTACCTGCTGTGTTTCTTCTACATATCTTGGGTTAACAACATTACATTTAATTGCAGCAAGAGCTATACATTTCCCCATTGCCCCTGTTATCTTGATGTGCCAAAGATCTCATGACTCCTGGTACATGCAAAATGTTATAATCCTTTGCATGAGTTATCTCTAACATTATTACATTGCAGAAAATTAGGTTCCCTGTGACCATGTCAGCCCAATCAGTGCAGAATAAAAGAACATCTTAAAGGAAATGTTCACCGTTAAAACAAAAAACTGGTCACATCTCCTTTACCTCCAGATGTTTGGAAACTGCAACTCCCAGCATGCTTTAGGTGCTGGGAGTTGTAGTTTCCAACATCTGCAGTGGCAAGCAAGCTCCCCCAGAGCCCCCCAGTTCAGTGGTGGGAGATGACTTACCTGTGTATCAGTTCAGTGCTTCTGTGCTGCCATCTAGAGTATTGGAAGAGCACATTGTACAAGATCCTCATGATGCTGAATTTGCTGCTCCCCTGACTTACCAACCACCTCTGGCAGAAGGATTACCTGTAAGGTCTCATCCCAGCAGGGCCTCTGAGGGGGTCTTTCTCTCTTCACTCTCAGCCACTCTTCTGGTGCCAACGTCACTACTCGGCGCTGGGAAGTGAGACCAGTGCAGAGTAGTGTCATCAGCCACCCGAAGAGTGGATGCAGAAGCGAGCTGCAGGCGGATTACTGGACTACAGAGGTATATACAGTAATAGGCGTGCCCAGTACTTTTATTGCAGTGCATGTTCTCTTGATCTCTCTTCCTACCTGGGAAAGTAATGTGTTTTCAAGTGGTTGTAAAGTTATTTTCAGTTTTACGTGTTTTTGTTCAGTAACCTGCTTTTTTGTTAGGGATATATATTTAGTTACCAGTTCAGAAGTTGTTATAGATAGCCTTTAACCACATCCGTCCAAAAAAATTCTGTAGAAACCCACCCCATTAACAGAGCAAACAAAAGAATCACACTTACGTATGGCCTCCACACAGCGCAGAGAAAATTTTGTGCCATTATTGCAGAATAGAAGCTCATGAAACTCCTTGGTGCCTTCTAATATTCTGACATTTTACAATTAAGGGCATTATAGTGGGGAAAATGTATTTTTTCTTTCTTTCTATGTGTTCTATTAATTCCCCCAACCCCCAGATACCTTTATTTCTTCAGTTTCCTCCTTTGTCCGAGTTACAGAAGTTAAAAATAGTAAAGATTTCAATACACCACTCCTGCGTGAGCTGTCAATCAAACCCCTAACAACTTGCCGGTGTGTAGTGTGTAGGCTTACCCAAGTTTTACAGCAAATCTCCCAATGACTCCTTCCTGCTCACTAAAATGCTTGGCAAATACTTGGTTTAAAACAGGAGTAAATGGAAGGAGAATGAAGCAGATTTCAAAATTTATTGCCTGTCAAAGGGAGATGGGCTTCAGTGATAAGGCAGGACTTGGGTCTCCCCTAACTCACCCCCCTCCCACTACTTATGTTGCAAGTATCTCCAGAACAGCGGAGACACTTGCTCTCTACAGGCTTGCATACCGAGGGTTTATAGAGAAAATCACCTGGGTGAGTTTTACACTATTTATCATATCCATTAATAAAATAAAAAATCACCTGGGTGACTCTTACACTAATTATTATATCCTGTTAATAAATAGAGATAATTCGCCTGGGTGAGTTTTACACTATTTATCATATCCTGTTAATAAAATAGAGAAAATTCGCCTGGGTGAGTTTTACACTATTTATCATATCCTATTAATAAAATAGAGAACATTCGCCTTGGGTGAGTTTTACACTATTTATCATATCCTATTAATAAAATAGAGAAAATTCACCAGGGTGAGTTTTACACTATTTATCATATCCTATTAATAAAATAGAGAAAATTCGCCTGGGTGGAGTTTACACTATTTATCATCCTATTAATAAAATAGAGAAAATTCACCTGGGTGAGTTTTACACTATTTATCATATCCTATTAATAAAAAGAGAACATTCGCCTGGGTGAGGTTTACACTATATCATATCCTATTATAAAAGAGAACTTCGCCTGGGCGAGTTTTGCACTATTTATCATACCTATTAATAAATAGAGAAAATTCGCCTGGGCGAGTTTTACACTATTTATCATATCCTATTAATAAAATAGGAAAATTCGCTGGGAAGTTTACACTATTTATCATATCCTATTAATAAAATAGAGAAAATTCCGCGTGGCGAGTTTTACACTATTTATCATATCCATTAATAAAATAGGGAAAATTCGCCTGGGCGAGTTTTCACTATTTATCATATCCTATTAATAAAATAGAGAAAATTCGCCTGGGTGAGTTTTACACTATTTATCATATCCTATTAATAAAATAGAGAAAATTCCCCTGGGTGAGTTTTACACTATTTATCTATCCTATTAATAATAGAGAAAATTCGCTGGGTGAGTTTTACAAATTTATCATATCCTATTAAAAATAGAGAAAATTCGCCTGGGTGAGTTTTACACTATTTATCATCTCCTATTAATAAAATAGAGAAAAATTCACCTGGGTGAGTTTACAATATTATCATATCCTATTAATAAAATAGAGAAAATTCACTGGGGGAGTTTTACACTATTTATCAATCCTATTAATAAAATAGAGAAAATTCGCCTGGGTGAGTTTTACACTATTATCATATCCTATTAATAAAATTCACCTGGTTTAGTTTTACACTATTTATCATATCCTATTAATAAAATAGAGAAAATTCGCCTTGTGAGTTTTACACTATTTATCTATCCTATTAATAAATAGAGAAAATTCACCTGGGTGAGTTTTACACATATTATCATATCCTATTAATAAAATAGAGAAAATTCCAGGGTGAGTTTTACACTATTTTATCATATCCTATTAATAAATAGAGAAAATTCGCCGTGGTGAGTTTTACACTATTTATCATATCCTATTAATAAAATAGAGAAATTCACCTGGGTGAGTTTACATATTTATCATATCCTATTAATAAAATAGAGAAAATTCGCCTGGGTGAGTTTTACACTATTTATCATATCCTATTAATAAAACAGAGAAAATTCGCCTGGGTGAGTTTTACACTATTTAACATATCTTCTGCTGAAAAAAAACGTGTTAGGCTATTTTAAATAACAAGGAGGTGTTCAGTGTGTATTAGCCAATTTAATAATACTTTGAAAAGCCACCAAGGAATATTACCTATTTACCATCATTTGTGCTGAATTTCAATTTTGACACATTTTCAGCAATATTATTGCTACTTTTTGCTACATAATTTTTGCCTTTGATGAAAATTTGCCTTTTGAATTATTAAAATAAAAGGAAAAAGTTTTAAAAAATTATGGTGAAGTCTGGGGGCAAAAATAATGCCCCCTTATAAATATGTCCCTTAGACCCCCATTAGACTTTATTGGTAAATAAAGAAAATCGGAACCTTAAAAAAGTGATGTTTGGAAAATTGGAAATCACAGATAGTATTACAGTAAATGCTGGAAAATAGTCTAACACCCCCCTGGGTACTTATTAGTATTGAGAAACTCTCCGCAATGTACTGACACCTTCCATGGACCCATTGGCAGGCTAGATAAATGGCCATTTATGCGGTTTCACCACCTCAGACTTGGCAAATTTGAATGGCTGAACTTAACGCAATGAAACACTCAGGGATATTCAATAAAAGTTCTTATCGTTTAAAATGGTGCTAATTTTGCTCCAACCAATCAGATGTTAGCTTTTAAATGTTAAATAAGATCTGATTGGTTGGGGCAAAATTAGCACCATTTTAGATGATAAGACCTTTTATTGAATCTCCCTGACTGTGTGGTATTTTATAAATATGCTCGATGTATAGAGAAAGTAGCGGTTATATCTTTTCTTTACTGGTTATCACTGCTTTATAAATTGCAAGAAGTACAAATTTGTCGAAGAGGCGGCAACAACAGTCTTTATAAATATGCCCCTTGGTATGTGTTTCCTTTTCGGTGTGCGCCAGTGTCTCGCTTTGTTGGAAGTTTGTGTAACCACAGTACCTAATACCTTGTTACACCTGCAGTCTTGTGTTCTTCTACATCTCCGGTGTCTGCATCAGAGTTTGCTGCCTCTTTTATAAGATCATTTACAAGCTTGCACATTAACAGGGGATGAGGGAAGCAGCTGTCAATCATTGATTGTGACTGGCATCATGGAAATTGTGGTGATAGGTAAGTATAATGATCTTTCAGTTTTGGGGTGGGCTGCAGCTTTATGGTAAATTGTATGGGGGTCATAAAGTTTTTAAATTGGAGACTTTACGAGTCCTTTTCTTCAAAACGCAAATGGGCTTACTATTATCTAATTGTGGGCAGCACGGTGGCTCAGTGGTGATGCCTTGCAGCGCTGAGGCCCTGAGTTCGATTCCACCCTTGGACACATCTGCAAGGAGTTTGTATGCTCTCCCCGTGCTTGCGTGGGTTTCCTCCGGGCACTCCGCTTTCCCCCACAATCATAAAGACATACTGATAGGTTGTATGTGTCAAATAAATGTGCTTAGATTGTAAGCTCTTCGGGGCAGGGCCTGATGTGAATGTATATGTGTAACTGTAAAGCACTACGGAAGATATTGGCGCTATATAAATCCACAATAATAATAATAATCTAATTATTAGACATTCCTTGCACAATGCTGACATCTGGTGCCATTTTAGCAAACTTTTCATATAAGAAACTGGCCTTCCTCCAAACACTCACTGGGAAACAATACATTGCTTGCAATTAATTTATTTTGCCTTTGAAGTTTGGCATAGGGATAGCTGGCAATCTGCTCAGTGCACCTCTATAAAGCAAAGGTAAGGTGATGCTACTGTAGGGCATTCCGATAAATCAGTACAACTGTGGCAGAAACCTGCAAATTATGAAACAAAATGAAAGAAAGGATCTTCCATTATCATTGGCAAAATAAGTGCACACAATATTTTGGGATGCCCAGCCTTTATATAGGTGTGACAGAGTGGGATCCAATATCTTAAATAGACTCAGAGCTACTGCCACCTAGTGACCAAACATTTATCAATATATTTATATCGGTGTGACAAACAGTGGGATCCAATGTCTTAAATAGACTCAGAGCTACTGCCACCTAGTGGCCAAACATTTATCAATATATTTATATAGGTGTGACAAACAGTGGGATCCAATTTCTTAAATAGACTCAGAGCTACTGCCACCTAGTGATCAAACATTTATCAATATATTTATATACGTTAGGTGTGACAAACAGTGGGATCCAATTTCTTAAATAGACTCAGAGCTACTGCAAGCTAGTGATCAAACATTTATCAATATATTTATATACGTTAGGTGTGACAAACAGTGGGATCCAATTTCTTAAATAGACTCAGAGCTACTGCTACCTAGTGATCAAACATTTATCAATATATTTATATACAGTATGTGTGACAAACAGTGAGATCCAATTTCTTAAATAGACTCAGAGCTACTGCCACCTAGTGATCAAACATTTATCAATATATTTATATACGTTAGGTGTGACAAACAGTGAGATCCAATTTCTTAAATAGACTCAGAGCTACTGCCACCTAGTGATCAAACATTTATCAATATATTTATATACAGTAGGTGTGACAAACAGTGAGATCCAATTTCTTAAATAGACTCAGAGCTACTGCCACCTAGTGGCCAAACATTTATCAATATATTTATACTAGCAAAATACCCGCGCTTCGCAGCTGAGATGTATTGAAATAACCTTTTTAGTAAGAAAGCAATAATGTATCAAGATTGCTGTAATTATAATTACAACAACAGAAAAATCTGTTATGTTTCACTGTTAATTGTAACGGATGCTCTTGGGTGTTCGGATGAGCGTTCTCTTCTGGCAATGTTGATGCTAGGACAGCATATAATCGGGGATGTGACAGTGGAGAAAATAACCCCCACCACCCCTCCCCATCCGCCCCCAATACCCCCCACTATTCCTCTCTGTCCACCCTCCAAACCCTTCCCCTTACACCTCAGCCAGTCCCCACACACACCCTGAAATTTTGGTAAAAATCGGTCCAGCCGTTAGTGTGCAGGAGTTCAAAAATCTATTCCCCCCCCCATTCACCCCCACCCTAAAAAAAATATTTTGTTAACCTTTTACTGGTAAAGGAGTATATGCATACAAATTTTGGTTGAAATCGGACCAACCAGTCTGTGCAATGTCAGATACTCACCGTTACAGGTGCAATGTTAGATACTCACCGTTACAGGTGGAATTTCGAAACGAAACCTGCTTAACTTTTGTAAGTAAGGTGCAATGAATGAGCCTGCCAAATTTAAGCCGTCTGCCTCCACGGCAAGTTGGAGAATTAGTGATGAGTGAGTGAGTGAGTGAGTGAGTGAGGACTTTGCCTTTTCGAAACGAAACCTGCTTAACTTTTGTAAGTAAGGTGCAATGAATCATGCCAAATTAAGCCGTCTTCCTCCACGGCAAGTTGGAGAATTAGTGATGAGTGAGTGAGTGGGCTTTGCCTTTCGACGAAACCTGCTTAACTTTGTAAGTAAGGTGCAATGAATGAGCCTGCCAAATTTAAGCCGTCTTCCTCCACGGCAAGTTGGAGAATTAGTGATGAGTGAGTGAGTGAGGGCTTTGCCTTTTCGAAACGAAACCTGCTTAACTTTTGTAAGTAAGGCGCAATGAATGAGCCTGCCAAATTTAAGCCGTCTGCCTCCACGGCAAGTTGGAGAATTAGTGATGAGTGAGTGAGTGAGTGAGTGAGTGAGGGCTTTGCCTTTTCGAAACGAAACCTGCTTAACTTTTGTAAGTAAGGTGCAATGAATGAGCCTGCCAAATTTAAGCCGTCTGCCTCCACGGCAAGTTGGAGAATTAGTGAGTGAGTGAGTGAGGGCTTTGCCTTTTCGAAACGAAACCTGCTTTACTTTTGTAAGTAAGGTGCAATGAATGAGCCTGCCAAATTTAAGCCGTCTGCTCCACGGCAAGTTGGAGAATTAGTGATGAGTGAGTGAGTGAGGGCTTTGCCTTTTATTAGTATAGATACGGTAGGTGTGACAAACAGTGGGATCCAATTTCTTAAATAGAATCAGAGCTACTGCCACCTAGTGGCCAAACATCTAAGGGCTAGGCCGCACTGTCAAGATTTTTTCGCGATTGCGTTTGTGCATGCAATTTTTTTATATAACAGCAATCACGGCAATGCATACGATAGCGATTCTGTTTGCGATACGCAATGGCATGCGATCACCATTTAAAGCACAATCGCATGCGATTTCGCACCTTAATGAAATCGCATGCACAGATGCAGCGGAATTGCACACACGATTGTGGTGCAGTGTAACAGTGCCCTTACAAACATTTTGAATAAAAATCATTAAAGTTCAAATTATCTGTAATGATCCAAAATGTAAACAGAGCTATAAGAGGAAATCTACCCGTTTTTAGGTTGTCCGTTTTATAGACCTCAATACATGGCTACCCGGTTAATGGGATTTTCCCTGCCTTGTCACCTCCCAAAGCAATAAAAAAAGCAAAGCCGCCCCTTGCATTCTGCTGCCATCCCAAGCTTGCCCCAATATTCTGCTGTGTCAGTTTATCTTATGACAGTTGTGCCCCAGCCTATGCCCCAACCCCTACACTACCCAGGGTGAGGTCCTCACCTGTTTGTAGCTCCACCCCCTTCAGCCCAGAGCTTCACCAATGGGAAGACTTACTATACAAGAAGCCAATTGGACAGATCTCAAATAAGGTGGGGGTGGAGCTATAAACGGGTCAGCAATCGGAACGTATGCTAAAGATTAGGGGAGCCTATTGGTAAATCTATTGTTACAGCTGGATTCGGAATTTTAAAGAGTGCATGGGGACAACCCTTACCTGGCTCTTTAAATTATTTTTTTTCTATCTAACCCACAGATTCAGTTTCAAAGATAACACGGTGTATAGATTTCAAATATTATGGAGAATAGAGTTTCTGTATGTAAATATTGTGTTAAAACAGTACATTATAGTTTAAATAGCTTATTTTGTGCACAGAGCATAATAAACATGGACTGGTGGACTCATACGGCTCAGTTTATTAGAATAGAACATGTTTCAAACCCCCTAAATGTGTTTTTTTTTATCATCTCCATTTTTACTCTCCGTCTCAATTTATAGCAGGATCAATCTTTATAGACCGAACAGTGTTATTGTCACTGTACACAGATGGCGGGCGTCTTGAGTAAAGGAGCATTTTGTAGAAAATCAATTTAACATAAGGGATAAATTGGGAGAGATTGTGCAGGCAGGAACGAATCCTTTTAACTTCCCCCTCGTTATGAACACAGCCAGGGGGCTGATTGTAAAGCGACAAGTGAAAAATACAAAGGCAAGTTAATGTCTCTTGTCAAAAATGCTTCATTGATACTAATAAAAGTGACTTAGTAGCTTTAACAGAGGTTTCCAAAGGGACTGGGTTTTGAAAATTCTCCAAAAAGAACATAAATGCCTTTCGAACTTTAAAATTCTAACCTGGCTCCTGTTACATTAATTGAGAATGGGAGGTAAGGCATAGCTGGTTTACACTAAGTTCTTCAATTAAAGGGAATGTCCACCCCTTAGTTTAATAGGCAGGACCCCCCAAAACTTAGTTTCCGTTTTGTTAAAATGTAATAATTCTGCTCCCAGCCAGAGATATTATAATAAAAGTTCGTGCTCCACCGCCACTTCCTGTCTCTTCACTCTCAATGTCACTGTCATGAGCAATACACAGAAGTGCCAGAGAGCCGCGGCAGTGGATGGAGGAGCTTGTAAGTATGATTTCCCTTACTGGGAGACGATGTATTACATTCTAACAAAACGGAAAGTAGGTTTTAGGGGTTCTGCCTAATAGAGATGAACAGAATACGGGTGAGGGGTGTATTGAACGCACAAGGGAAGGGGTCACACGGGAATATTATAATTATATATTGGTTTTCACAGCATTTAGCGTAAAGCACAGTCGTTTAGGATTGGTTTATTGGAGTTTCTGTAGTTGGAAGATAGGGACCATCCAAAGTTAAAGAGCAGAAAGTGAACTTTGGTGGAGTAAAGTTAGGTACACACCACACCATACAATAATTTGTTCTGGTCGGTCGGGACGTACTATTGTATAGTCTATAGGACCTTTCTGATTTACATCAGTGGAAATTTTGGGAAAAGCAAAAATAAAAATTGCTTTAATCCAATAACTGCAGCACATTGTGTTTAATCCATTAGTTTGGGTAAAGGCTTAACGTTCAGGGATTATTTTATTATAAGTCTTATTTATTCTGCCAGGCGGCTGGATTTACCGGGATGCCTATACTCCCTGTCCCAAATGTGTGCCCAGAAAAGAAGAAAACTTGGTTGTAAATATCGAAAAGCCAAATGCAGAATGTACATATGTAAAGTTACACACACAGTTGGATAAAATTAGAGAGCACACTGTACCAGGGGCTCAGAATTGCAAAACAGTGCTGCATTGCTGATGTACGTTTGTATCATTTTATTTATAAAGCCCACTTGGGTACACAGCGCTGTACGTTATAAAATGTCATGTGATACGGTTGTACCCCAATCACCATATGATCTGGTAACCCTTAGACACATGGGGTTTTATAGATCCTCTGTAGTATTATAAATAATTATTTTGCTTCTTTTTTCCCCCCCCCAGAGCCCTACCAGCAATGATGCATTGGGTCCGGACTCAAAAGCCCGGGGAAAGCGGAATCAACATCATCACCGCAGATTTTGTAGAATTAGGTGACTTTATCAGCACTGTAATAAGGCTCAACTATCTTTTGGATGAAGAAGACAGCATGACTTGATGATTCCAGGCATCTTACTGAATGAAGAATGCTAAATGCTGCAGTGTAATTGTATTAGCAAAGTTAATTTGTGACAAACACAGAAATCTTCCTACCACATCATGAATTTCTGAGTTGCTTGAGTCTTGTGGCTAGAGGGCTATGGGAATATTTCAAATTAATGTTTTATGTATTTTCAGTCTGGAAAAAAGACAGAAATTTGGATTAGTGTGATGTAGGAGTATTATTATTATACATTTTGTGGCCTTTGCCATTTCCCCCCAAGAAATTGGCCTTTCTAATGTATTCCAAAGTATAATCTAGTTAAAAGAATATCTTGCATTGCTGGTGAACTGTCCCATTGTACACATTGCTTACATTTCTACTGAATGTGTCCAAAAGCAGAAGATCCTTTTTTAAGCTACTTCATTATGGGTTTTATCAACTTCCATTCTAGAAATTCCACCCCACCCTTTTATTAACATCATAGCTTAAAGTAAAACAGAAAATCTACAGGTTGCGCCATCATATATTTCCTTCTTGAGAGAAAAAACAGTGACTTGTCAGTTATCTGCCCACGACCCAACTGCTATTTTTACCAGTTTATTACATGCATTTGTAACCAGATATTTAATTATACCTTTTATTACCTCCTGGCAAAGATATCTGCCTTCTCCCTCTGCTCAATGAGATTTTTATAAGCTTGAGCAAGTGCACAGGAGGCAGCAGGTGAAACAGCAGTCAATCATTAGTTGTGATGTCAACAGTCAAAGCCTTGATTGACTGCATTGAGGGAGGAGCCAGCTTTCTCTCAGAATGGATTCTTAAAGATCTGCTCATTGAGCTTTTTATAAGCTTGAGCAAGTGCAGAGGAGGCAGCAGGTGAAACAGCAGTCAATCATTAGTTGTGATGTCAGCAGTCAAAGCCTTGATTGACTGCATTGAGGGAGGAGCCAGCTTTCTCTCAGAATGGATTCTTAAAGATCTGGTTACAAATACATCTAATAATTTGCTCAATATATTAGTTGGGGTTGGGGGCAGGTAACCGACACGTGACCCATTTTTGTTTTAAGGGTTGACAATGCCTCTTAATTATGTGTATGCCTTTAAACACTGGCAGCCATACATTATTCATCCTATTCCTGTAATGTAGTTTTGTGACCTACAAGACAATGGGGCTGATGCTATAAGAGATGCAAAAGTTGGCCTGGGCTATTTATCTGCAGCAACTAATGCCTGGCCCCTATAGTTACACCCCTGGGATGCTTCTATATTGGACGCTATTTGACCAAATTAGTAACCTGATTTTAGCACAGGATTTACACTTATTCTCTGGTGGCAGACTCATTTCCAAAACTTTGAAAATAACTTGAAATAACGTTGCGCTACAATGTAGAAAAGGTTACGTTTTGCGCTCAAGTTACCACAAAACTTAAGACCGTTTCAATGGGGGTGTAAAGCCTACGTCTTACCTGACCGAGTTCCCGCATGCAGTAAGTCTCACAAAGGGGCTTACAGCATCATGGGATTGCGTTCAGGTAAGTTACACTGGGAAACATATAACATTGCTCCCTTATTAATAAATGAAAATTTGAAGAGGAATCTATGTATTAGTCTAAACTAAAGTAAGTGTGAATAAACCACAGAATTAAACATATATAAATAGTTCTATAAATTTTAGATAAACAGCAAATCACCTTTAGCTTTAATTACCTTCTCTGGAATAGAAGTCTGCATTGCCAGGATTGTTTCTTTGTAATCCAAGCAATTTCATTTCTAACGTTGATGCACAGGTGAGTGTGTGAAAGTGTGTGAAAGATTATCAAGTTCCTTCAAAGCAATTAGTTCAATAACTTGGCCAAATTATTTTAAACCCAGACACAACTTTAAGGCTTGCTTTACTCTATCAGTACTCTATCTCCTTGCTGCTCTGTGGCTAGCTTTCTTGGGACTAAAGGTAGGCATACATGGTCCAATATTTTTCGTTTGGATTTGCGATTGTCCGAAATGATTGAATATCCGATCGGAAGAACCAATCAAATATCCCCACCTTGCACTGATTATCTTCTGTCAATTTCAGCTTGAAAACTATTGAAGGTCCAGTTCTAGAAGATGGGGTTGATGGAAAATTTTCCATCTAGCACAATCAGATTTTTTTCAATAGATTGATCTACAATCTGTTCGAAAAATGCTATTCCAAAAAGTGTCCTCGATAATCCGATCAATTCAATCAAATTGACCAGAATATTGATGCCAGGAATGGGGGCCTAAACCTTCCTGCTGTAAGTACTTTAATCACCTGAGCCCATGACCCTTCCTTGGGTGAAATACACAACCCCAGCTTCCCAAGAAGATTGGACAAACAACCTTGTAACACCCAATATATATATATGTATATATATATATATATATATAAAGATGGGATAGTGTACATCCACACATAGAGTACAACTAGTGACCAGTTAAATATAGTATACATATAAAAGCCTAGGTAGTGCATAAAACACAAAGACCAGAAACTGCTACCAAGAAATCAATAAACTAAGGTGTCTACACCTAGTATTTCTAAGTACTGCATATTCCATGCAATATCAATGTTCTCACTCAGCATGCCTATATTTAAATCTAAAGAAATATACAAATTATAGTGTTATTTCTTTATTCATTAACCAAAGACATTTTTACTTATATTGATTTTAGCCTGTCCATTAAATATAATATTTCCACTGAATGAAAAAAATGATGGCCTAAAAAGTTACTGAACTAAATGGAATTTCCAATAATGAACACGTATATAAAAATCACACCTATTTTTCTAACTTGGGTTTATTCTATCATTAGTCATGTTGAGCACAAAGTAAAATAATATCTGATGTTTAAAATGAGGATCTGTTGACGTTGCAAAAATTCTCAATGCACAAGATCAGAAACCAAAAGAAAAACCCTTTCCATCAAACGCAGATTTCACACATTCAATGGCTAAAAATCACGTTTTCAAAATCTTTTGATGGAATGATTAAATATTACATAGTAAAATCAGCTTCAGAATGATGGGATTCAAATCTGTACGCAGAGCATTTTTAATTTTGTAAAGGTGCTTTTAAAACAAGTTAGTTATTCTGTATATCACAAGTTTATAGGGTATGTCCACCAATAAATTTTTTTTTTTTTTAAAGGTGTAGTATCCCCCCCAAACCCAGTTACCTTTTACTTTCTTTCCCCAAAGATGCAGCTAAACATACTATCAAGACCTGGTCCCTCGCCACTCTACTGCGATCCCCCTGCTTCCGTGTCGCGACTGTCAGTTAAAGGCATGACACAACGTGGTGTCACTCTCAATAGCTGACAGCTGTGACCAGGAAGTGCCTCGCTGCTGCTGGGCTTGCTCAAAAAACTTCTTGCAGCAAAATGCAGCACCCAGGCTGAGATTATGTATTTTAAGTATGTTAAGCTGCATCTTTGGGAAAGGTAAGTAAAACCTAACTGGGGTTTGTAGGAGGGGCTGCACCTATTTGTAAATTTAAATGTTATGGGTGGACATACCCTTTAAAACAAATGCAAAGTAAATATCTTACCAGCGTCGTTTCACATAATTACAAATAGCTGTTTTTTTGAGTGCCGACATAAGGTAAATAATATTGCCTTAACAAGAATGAAAATGGTAATTGTACCATGGTTGATAAATATATTAGAGTTTTATTGTTTGGTAACGTACTTACGCTCGATTAAATGTTTAAAATGAATTTTATCGCAATGTGAATGTATCATCAAAGATTTGGCTTTTTTTCTAAAAATAAATCGATATGTATTTTCTGTAAAGTTGCTTGTCTTTCTAATCATTTTTTTTTGTATGTGGAACGATGTAATATTTAACTGCAGTTGGAATTATTTATACTTGCTGTACAATTACGTATCAGTGGATATCCTGATGATTTTCTATGATGTCTTTTCTCGCGTAAATTTTACTTTTCCTAACGGTAAATATCTAATTTGTAAAATTGTATTATTTTTTAGGACGAAATGTATATCTGTTCATTTGCAATTATTTTATTATATGATTATGAAGATATAAAATGTGAACTTGTTGAATGTTTTTTTTTATTTGAATTCACATTCTGTAAAATGTAAATTATACAAATATTACATTATCATTAATCTGACGAACACTATTAATCAAATAAGCATCCTTATAAAACACAGATTAAACTTATTACACTTTCAAAAAGATATTTTTACCTCCTTAATATTGATTTTTTTCCAGCCCCCAAAAAGCTTAGTGTAAAATTCGTGTATTTATTATTTTTGTAAATAAATGTCTTTTCAGAGCCTTGGTTTAGAAAAAGCTTCAAATACAGAAAGCCAATGACAGACTTTTCTTCTACCTGACATGATTTGCATTGTCCCCATTAAGTTAATTAATATTGCTCATATTAATTCATCAAGTCACTGCTAGAGGCACTTTTGAACCACTCACCTAGGGCTAGCATTTAAAATGTCAGGGCGTCGAAAATATACATTAAAGGACAACTATTCTCACTTTAGCCCTGATCCTCTTTTTTGTCCCACGGAAACTACCCAGGGTGAGGACCTAAAGCGTTACTGTAGTGTCCTCCTTCCGAGCTGACCAATAGGAAGACACACTGTTAAAGAAGCCTGGCTTCCTATTGGGCGAATTGTAAGAATCTGGACAGAGAGGGTTTGCAGAACTCTATGGTTGTCCTTTAAGAATTGTGACTTGGCTTTCTATACTTGGAGCTTGGAGATAAATAAAATTTTGCAGGCAAGAAATATTTTTATACTATGCTCATTGGAGGCAACATTTTAACATTGTTACTCAAACTATAATTTTTCTTTAACTTTTTTTTTTATATATTATTTTCCTTTGGTAATGCATTGTAAATAGAATAATAGATTGGCTACCTAGAATACTATGAAAATAATGGTGGACAACATTATATTATTATTATAATATAATAATATTACATTTCGCTACTTACCTTAATTTACACAGGTAGGCAAGTTTTTAATTGGTTACGTGGATTAAATAAGCACCACAATGTGTATAAAAATATTTTAGATCTGAAAAATTTAGTTCCAAAAAGTTTTTGTGTTGACTCATTTTGGAACCTGACAATGCCTAAATCCTTTTCCCCCCCCATTGAAATCTGATTAAGCCTTAGTTTTACGTCATATTGCAATTGTGTTTATATGTTCTGGAACGACAACAAAATATGAATATTGTTTTTATGGTTGTAATTATGTTTTTTGGGGGAAATCTTTTCTTCCAAAGAAAAACATGTTTCATTCAGTACAGTTAAAATCTATTGGAGTTGTAAGAGTTGACTGTGTTGTTTCGTAAATATCACTGATGTACTGTATGCCTGTTTGACAAAGCAAATACAATATATCCTAAAGGAAATTTTTAGTCTGATTTATTGAAGCTAACCTATTTACCAAAATAACCTGAGGAAAAAAATGTTTACAGTGCTTTTACACTTAAAATAAATCAAAAGTAAAACAAATGCACCGGTTCAGGTTCGGTAAATGAATGCAGGGAGATTTATTGCTGTTTTTGAAGAATATCGAAGCAGATACATTTAAAGGTCCACTAAACCCCAAAATTTACTACCCCCAAGGAAACAGAAAGTGTCAAAGATGGGAACCAAAGATGGGAACCAAGGCTCATATAAAAGGTAAGATTGAAGGCTTTTATTTAAAGGGCATGTCCACCATAAAGGTTAACTTTTAAATTAAGGTCGCCCCCCCTTCCCAGACCCAAACGCTGTGTTAGTGCTTTAAAAAATGAATCCAAATCATACTTACATGGCTTCACTCCCGCGGCGAGCTCCTCGCGGCTCCCTTTTTGCAGAAAGTTGTAAACGGGCGAGACCGTCTATAATTAGCTGAGTGGCAGCCAATCGCAGATGCGGCTGCTGGCAATGGATGGAGATGCCGTGGGAGAGAAGGGCTGTAAGTATACTTCAGATTAGTTTTTTCTAAAGAACTAATGCGGGGTTGGGCAGGGGGGAGCTACCTTATATTAAAAGGTTTTTACGCTAGAACATCGGACGGGTGAAGATGGATCCAGGTGGTGGGAGGGAGGGGGGAAAGGGCTCCCCTTAGCATGTTAAAAGCAACTAAATGGACAGATCAGAGGCAGAAACCGTTTGGACAGGAAGACAGCTCCTACTCTTCAGTTTCGGACAAGCACTGCAGGAGAACCATAAGGAGCTGGGATGTAAGGTAGGATTTTTTTTTAAAACTAAACAGTGGGGCCAGTAGTGGGTTTCATTTTAGTTTGGGGGGTGGACATGCACTTTAACTCTAACTTGTTTGGAGACCAAGGTTCCCCTTTAAAGCGTTAAGTAAGGCAGCACTGTTGGGGGGGGGATTGTTACAGGTCAGAAAATCTGGCAGAAATTAGAAATAACTGATTATATTGTAATAATTTTTGAACTATGGCAGTCAGAGTGTTCGCTGGAAGTCACATTATTTAAAGCTATTAAATCATTAGTGAGAATAAAACATTGGCTAGGAAAACATACCTTTATCTTTTATATTTATAAAAGTTTGCTAAGGTGATATCGCTGCAATCATTACTTCGCATGGTGATCATAAACGTTATATTCCCGATTGTTACGTGGTTGTAAGTCACGATCTACTTTCTGCCTTTACTGTTTTACATTTGTACTCCTGCTTTTTTTTAAATATGCCATTGTGGGATTAAGCGAGTTGCGATCTTAAAAATGCCGATATCGTTTACAATCACCATGATATTGTTTTAACCTTAAAGGGTATCTCCATACTAAAAAACAACTTTTTATATTTGGTGGAGGACCCAATCCCACCTTCAACCGCCAGGTTTTTTTTTAAAAAGGCTTAGAACGGTAGTTACATGCCTTCAGTCCCCCGGCGCTCTAATCTCGACCCTCTGCTTGCCGAAACTGCAAGAAGGGGGCCTGACCAGTAGTCGCGTATGTGATTGGCTGAGACACAGAGACTACAGGAGAAGGAGCAGAGATGTAGCGTAAGGAATTTTTAATACTACACAGTGGGGCTAGTAGTGGGTTAAATTTTAGTTTTGGGGGTGGACATGCCCTTTAAAAAACTTAAATAAATACCATCCCATATGTCAGTAAGATGCAGGCAGACATTATGAACACTGAAAAGCTTTAAATTATGAGAGGCAGTAAGAGTGTAATGACCCCTTTAACGGCATGTATAAATACAGAGGAGACACTGTTCTGGTGCATTATATTCCCATAAAACCAGCGTAATGTGTAGATGGCCTTTATAAAGTAAGATGATTAAGATGACAGATGCATAAAATTCCATCCCCCATCCACCGTGGTGTTAGTCATCAATCCATAACTGACAGTTGGGGCGAGGCAGAGCTACAAAAAGTTGTCATTTGAAATGTTTGTTTCTATGAATTATTTATATCCTTTTTTTAAACATACAGGGGCTTTTTTTTTTTAAATAAAATTCAGACATTCTCCGCTACTAAACAGCCAACTTGGCCAGGTACAAACGGGCAGAAATTTCAGTCTGGTTAACTAGCAAAGCAGATTGCCCATGTTTTACAGACCATGGCGGATTATTCTCCGCTGATTTGTAGGTATAATAAATCCGAACAACTGGAATTCACAGTAGATTGTGTGGTCTATAATGGGGGGTGAGTCAGACAGACGATTGATATATTGATCAAGATCTAGAATTCATGTAGAATTAGTATTCACGGGTATTATTTTTTTTAACATTATGGGGAAGATGATGGTTTTAGAAAACTAAAGGCTGTGGCGGATGTGGCAGTCAAGCATTGTGTTGGTTAATTAAATTGTCTAGATTTTAGATTTAGGATGATCGCTCTAAACAGATCTTGTAAGACACATTTCACTCAACTCTGATATATTCAGATTGTTTACCAATATGTATTTTGTACTGTGGGTGTAATTGGGTTTATTTAGAACAGTGGCATGACCTGTTGTGGGTGGATCCTCATTTAAACTGCGTCTTCAGGCTAGGCCACACTAGCGTGTTTTTTGCACGCTCACTTGCGCGGTTTGTGCTCACGTCAGAGACTTACAAAATTACAAAACCTCTCGCCATTCTGTCATTGTCTAAAATAAGTGGGAAATTATTGTTAAATTGCAGGAAAATCTATTTGATTTAGGACACTAATGAAACATGCACCAATGGCAGCAATGATAGAACGGTCACTGACATACAGAGGTATCGTTTGAACTCACCAGGTGATCGAATTTGTCCCAAATGAGAGTAAGTATAATATGTAGTTTAAATGCTTATGGTGTGTTAGGAAGTAATTGGTGATTGGAGGTCTGCTGCTAGGCTACACCCGTCCACTGGTATACAGAGAAATATATTGTCTACAATAGATTAGCTTTCGGGAGCTTCCTCCTTTCTTTAGATCTTTACATCATAAAGCAACTAACAAACTTTTACAATATACAAGATATACAAGAACACAAAATACCATTGGGGGAGAGCATAGCAATATAAACAAACAGTAAATGATAATATATAGATAGATAATTGGAATGTGAAAAGGGGTAGAGGATAATTGGCAAGTGGAGAGAGTCCCAAACAAACTGTTGTCTAGAGTGGCAACACATCACAAAGTAATAGCAGGACTCACAACTCATATTTAATCAGATAAAACTTAACATTTATTGTAAAAGTTAAAGGAATAGTTCATTGTAAAAATGCTCCTTATGGTTCTCCTGTAGTCCATGTCCTAAGTCCAGGAAACTAAAGAGTAGAAGCTGTCTTCCTGTCCAAAGGTCTCTGCCTCCTGTCTTGCCTCCAGGAGGGATGGTGACATGCGCAAGGGAGCCCCCCCTTCAAACAATTAGCTGGTTATCATGACAATCAGCGGGCTATCATGACAATCAGCGGGCTATCATGACAATCAGCGGGCAATCATGACAATCAGCGGGCTATCATGACAATCAGCTGTTTATCATGACAATCAGCTGGTTATCCATGACAATCTGCTGGTTATCATGCTAATCAGCAAGTTATCATGCCAATCAGCGGGTTATCATGCCAATCAGCGGGTTATCATGCCAATCAGCACGTTATCATGCCAATCAGCACATTATCATGCCAATCAGCTGGTTATCATGCCAATCAGCTGGTTATCATGACAATCATCACGTTATCATGACAATCAGCTGGTTATGACAATCAGCGCGTTATCATGACAATCAGCTGGTTATCATGACAGCCAGAGGGTCATCATGACAATCAGATTGTTATCACGGAAACCGGAACCATGGCTGGTTTCAATGACGCGAAAAGCATTTTTTCCTTAAAATAATGGTATTACTCGTTATATTGCGATACTGTAATATCTGTAACAAGATCAGTCACAAACAATTAAAAAGATCAGTTCCCAGAGGTCTCCGCTGCTTGGCTCAGTAAAGATACCCTGCTCTGCCTGCTCTGTTCTGCAGAAGTAGGAACATTAAACTTCGTTTCCTAACAGATTTCTCTGGAAGTGTTTTGCAACGTTGTCTGTCTGGTTCCTGTAAACATAATGTAGATAAGGATAATGACAATAACAGGTCCGGCTTTAAACCAGGCTATTAATGAATGTATATGTTATCTAACTGAACTTTATTTTCCTACCAATTTCATTGTGGGCCGTGGGAATAATAAAAATAGAAATGTTCATGGTGGAATAAACTAAGTTTAAGTATAAATATCAAATTTAGCTTGAAAGGCTGCATTGGGAGGAATGTGTGGGTCTGGGCGGCAGGTTTTAAAATATAATAACCTTGTTATGGTAATGAAAAAGGACCTTTAAAGGACAACAATACCCAAAAAAACAACATCTCCCCCATTACATGTCCACAGTTCAAGCAGCTGAAATCGCTTACTCTCATTTACAAGCGTACTGCCTTTCCTTAGATATCACACAGCAAAGATGAGTGCTAAAAGCCCGCCTCCTAGACGGCCCAGGGCCATGATCAACACATCACTTGCCATTGGCTGATGGGAATGTCTGTTACAACCTCTCTCCTCCTTTGCCAGTCAAACAAACTTGAACTGTTCGTTTGCTAGGATACAGCCTACATAATCAAGCTGATCAAGGATGGGTGGAGGAGGGTTTTCTCACTGCTAGTTTTGAGTGACAGTTACAGGCAGACAGCGTTGTTATGCCCCCTTTACAGTGTGGCTAATTGAAGGCAGAGAGAAGCTCGAAATCAGGAAAAAAACGTATGGGGAGGGCTTCATACCATTACTCTTTTGAAAGCAGTTTTTTTTTTTTTAAAAATTCATTGAGGCAATACATTTATCCTTTTTTATGGCAGACATACTTAAAAGGTAACTATAGTCAAAAATAAATGTTGATCAATAATCAAAAAAGTTTGTTTTTTTAATTTCCAACCTGACACAGGTACATACACCAACTGAGATACCCATTCATTCATGAGGCAATAATATTTAAAGGGTAAGTATAGTAAAAAAAACAAAAAAAAACACATTTTGACCAATCATCAAAAAAGTTTGTCTTTTATCCCCCAACCTGACACACACCAACTGACCTGCCTTTAATTCATGTGACAGCCATATTTAAAGGGTAAGTAAAAAAACAACAATGTCCTCATCATTGGCATTATTGAGTTTTAAAATCTGCAGCACAAACACACACATTCCCTTCCAAAATGTGGTCTTTCAAGCCTAATTTAAAGTTTAAACTTTCCCTTTCTAGTTTATATTGTGTTTATATTCAGTGAGGATGTATTGTTTCTAGAAGGTTGTGCGAAATACTCTGTGTGTATTTACTCATATTCACTTACACAATCTTCCAGTGACACCTACTTTAGATGGACAGTGGCCCTTCATTTAGTGGTAGACTTAGAAATGGCCAATATTGCTTTATTGCTATACTGTGCCTTTACCAGAGCAGAAGGATGCAGCATGGTATCAGTATATATATTTTGACAGATTCTAAAAATACAAATACCCCACTTTGAGCCATATTTATGAAGCGATACCACACTTTATCAGTAATGTACGACAGTCGTACATTAACGACAAACGCTTGTTAATTAATGAAAGTTTGGTCGTAGAATACCATGCGGTAGTAAACAAACGTAATGGTATTCTATGGGGTTCACAAACCTACGATTGCGTTATTGTAGATTTATGATCGGTATCGATAATTTATGATTGTTAATTTACGATAACGATTGTAAATTAACGATCGCTAAACTGATCGGAAATTAATGAACGGATTAACGATAGTTAAACCCATCATTAAAGAAGCGATACCGCACTTTTATGAATACTGTGGATGTACAGTTTTCGTTTTTCCTGAATTTTACAGAACCGGGTACACAGCAAATTTTACTATTGGTATGCAAGGGGTAATAGTTCTACCATTGATAAATTGTGTATATTTAACTTATAGTATCTCCTATTGTTAATCCTGTTATCCTATGTCTTACCTCCCGTTCTTCAGTAAAACTTACAGGAGAGAGAAGGAAACTTACAGCGGAACGCTCAGGCGCTGCTGACAGTCTCCGACGCCACTGACATTCTCAGACGTATCCACAGTCCTTTGCATTGTGCGTGCATGCGCACACAGTCCAAGGGAACATGGACATGTCGGAGACAGCACTGGAGCGATCTGCAGTAAGATTCTTCTCTCCTGCAGGTTTTACTGATATATGGGAGGTAAGACATAGTGCATTTATCTCCCGATCTTCAGTTAAACTGAATAAAACATACTTTGAAAATTGGTGGACATACCCTTTAAAGACACAAGCTCCATATGTTCTTTTAAATTAGAGAAATTTAAAGGGAAGTAATCAATTAATGATTGCCAACAAAAGTGTGAGCCAAGAAGACAATGGCGATTCTCATCTTCGTCCCAAGTGCAATCCGCAGTATTGCACTTGGGATCAGTATCGGTGATCAGTAATGACAATCATTATTCAAGGTACTGCAAGATGATCAAACGCTCCTGTTTTGGTGTTAGTCACGATAATCAATGTTATATCGTTTATCGTGACTTTATCTCCTACATTGTAGGGGCTGAGTGGACAACACAAAAGTTAACCACGCAGCTGCCGCAATCAGTATTATATGCCGATAGTGGAGCACTGTTTCGGCACTTTTTCATAGCTGCTATCAGCTAATCGCATTACCAGAGCCATTGCACCAGGGAGGCGATCGAGGCTTTAGGTGCATCACCCACATATAGTGTTAAAATGTAAACCCAACTAAATTAAATAAATGGAATTTGGAGAAAAAATCCTTAAAGAGCAAATCCACCCTTCAAATAAAAATTGTATATAGGTTAATCACAAGCACTAACCGCAAAACTTCAATTGTTATACGACTAATTAATTTGGCTTGAAAAAGCCAAATTCCTGTTCTTTCTATTTCTTCTTCTATTTCTTCTTCCGTTTTATTCTTACGCTTTTTTGGACCGTATCTCTTCCCACAGTTTTTGAGCTAGAGACATGAATTGCGGTACAGACGTGCGGGGCATATAGGAGAAGTGTGCTATCTTCTAGCTAAAGGAATCCACGAAAGCGTTACGGCGTTATCGGCGAATTTCCGGACATTTTTTCCCGTAGACAAAAAACATTTTGACCAATCATCAAAAAAGTTAGTCTTTTATCCCCCAACCTGACACGAGTACACATACCAACTGACCTGCCTTTAATTCATGTGACAGCAGCCATATTTAAAGGGTAAGTAAAAAACAACAATGTCCTCATCATTGCCATTATTGAGTTTTAAAATCTGCAGCACAAACACACAAAGTCCCTTCCAAAATGCGGCATTTCAAGTTTCTACTTAAACTTTCCCTTTCTAGTTTGAAATGCTGCACATATTTTGTCATATTGCCCTTCTATTTGCTCTCTGGTTCTTCCAGTTAGCAACTGTCAGTCATTGATATCACCGCCAATGACCGAATGCTAATTCACAATACAAGGCACCCCAGAATCATTTTAAAGGTATAAAGCTGGGTACACACTTTCCCGATTAAGGGCCAATGGGATTGGCCCTTTATCGGTAAAGTGTGTTTGGCAGGAACGGTTGTTTCAGATGAAAATTTTCCCTTGTTTGCGGTTGGCTCTCTGTACCAACGTATAGGAAGACAAATGTGATAGTAGGTAGTATGGCAATCACAAACATTCTCCCTATAGTTTATATATGGCCGTGTGTTCTCCCATCTGTCAAAGATGACAGACAGGATGACAGATTGGTACAGTGTGAACATATCAATATTTTACATATTTATATTACATATTATTATAACACATCATATTTTGTTAGGTAGGCTGGTTATTATGTATGCACTGTAAGACACTTATCTACAAGTTGGCTATTGTATGTCACCCTGTCTACTTACACCCTGCAGTGATTTATTTCTATGTGTTGTTATAGAATTCTATCATCTATTGTCTATTATATTCAACAAGACAGTAAAGCCTCCTACTAATGTGTGGTCTCTGGTCCCGACCCGCAACGCACGATGTGTCCGAACGTTCGTTTCGGCTGATAATCATCCTATGTATGGGCCCTTTATCAGCTGAAAAGGCCGGTCATTCGGAGATCCGCCCGGTCAGTCGGGCAACGATCACCAACCAAAAGGGCGTTTCGGCCGATAAAGTACCCATACACGGGCCGATCATCATCCGAAACGAACGTTCGGACACATCGTGCGTCGTGGGACGGTGTGTACGAACCTTAAGCCTGTTACATTAGAAGGCGCTAGACACACAGACACTGCAATGCACGGATGCAGCAACTGTCCATCTTGTCCATGTTTGTCTATCTCTATTGTATGGTAAAGAAACCAATCAAATTATTTTCCAGATTAATATTAATATGCCCTTTATATCATTACCATTAAGACCAAAAGGAACCCTCTCTGTCCAACACACCATGTATATCAGCTTTCCACTTTCATGAAATACTGCCCCCTAGTGTCATCTACAATATTCTTTGAAATCTGCTTTCTGTTTACTAGCGATAAAAACCCAAACATTCTGCTTTTTTGTCTGTTTGTCTTTCTATAAATCAAACAATTCAGAAACCTTGGACAATCATTCACCAATCTATCATTGCAAACACACTGCATGTTACATTGCACTTAAAGGGCAAGTCCATCCATCAAATGAAAAACTGTTTTTAGTTATAGTAAATCACCCTAAAACTGTAATAGTTAAAGGTTGAGAAATGTGAGGCTGAAAAGCTGCCAAATGTTCTGATACCTCTCTGTCTACCTGGTTCTTCTGGGTTAGCAGCTGTCAGTCATGTGACAGTCGACGTAACAGCCAATGACTGAACTGCGCTCTGCCCTTCCACATGGACAGCAGACTGTTGGGTTGAAGACAAAAACAGGTTCATTTACCCAGACTTGCTGGGCAAATATATTGAGTTAAAGTTGCGCTAACCGGTTCGCTACCAGTTAGCGCAACATTAAAGGGCAAGTCCAGCCCCAAAATGAAAACTTACATACAGGTAAATCACCCCCCAAAACCCTAAACTGTAATAGTTTAAAGGGCATGTCCACCATAGAACTGCAAGCAAGGGACCGGACCGGCAGCCGCGTCTGTGATTGGCTGAGGGGCAGCCAATCACATTCGCGGCTGCCGGCAGTTCAGAACGCTGGAGGTGAGAGGGAAGGTAAGTATTCTCACCTCCCTGTGAATAATAGGACGCTCGGAGGACCTGGAACTTACCTTACCGCCGCTCCACTCGCAGCCTCTCCTTCACTGACAGCCGCTCTGTCCCGACCGCGCGCCCTATCTTAGGCGCATGTGCGCCAATACAAAAGATAGGGCGCGAGATCGGCAGAGAACAGCTGTTCTGTGCATTAGAGGCTTGCGAGTGGAGCGGTAGTAATGTAAGTTCCAGGTCCCCCGAGCGTAATATTATTCACAGGTAGGTGGGAATAAGCGTTCTCACCTCCCTGTGAATAATAGAAACCGATGGCAAATAGTTATATTTATGGATTTAGTGTTCCTTTAATTCATTTAATTTGTACTTTTCTATCCTATTACATTTATTTTCAAAAAATAATCCAGATCAAATCAATTTATAATAATCTGAATGGAAATCAAAGAATTTTCTTTGCTTAACCCCCACCCGTGTATATTTGCCTTAAGCCAACATGATGTTGCAATCACAAACCTTGACCGGTTACATAAAGTTGACAGTTTTACATCTATATTCACTAGACAGAGACATTAAGGTAAGCGGAACATATCTAGATTTCTTCTTCTACATCGTCTTTATTTATTTTTTATTCATTTGTATTTTATTCATACTGTAAACAATTATATAAAAATATGTGATAGACCATTTTATAGACTCAGAGGGATTTCTGAGTTCCAAAGGTTTCTTGGAAGCAAAGGTGGAAGACAGGAGAATAAGAGGTAAGGTACCCCAAATGGAACTTTCATTTATAATAGGTACACACAACATGCTTTGGACTGCATTGTCCTTAGTGGAAGGACTCATGTGGTGTGTACCTATAATAAATGTATAGCAATTTCCAGCGTGAAGTTCTTTGGGGTACCTTACAGGGGCATAAATGCAGGGGCCTGTGTCCCCCCGTAAGATTGGAGGCCAGGTCCCCCACACAGGATCAGCTGTTTAAGAGACCGGACACGAAATTCCATGTACAATGCTGTTTTAACACCTTACCCTGGGTAGTTTAGATAACACCCCTTAGCCACTATGTTATCATGCTTTGCATTCAGAAGGTCCCTAACACCTGGCTGTGATATGCTAATTGGGACTTTCCAGGGTATTTAATTGCCAACAGATTCTTGTACAGGTCATTCTGAATTGAGAGCTCCAGACTGTGAAATGTCTAGAACTAAACTTTAAGTCCAGTTGATCTAACTGAATACAATACATTTACAGGCCTGTAATTACCAGGCCATGAATGACTACCCTTTTTGAATATTGGCATTTCATCAGCTTTTTTCCAAACCAGAAGCACACTTCCAGACATTAGGGCAATGGGAATCTGAAAAATAAGAAACAATGGCCTAGATAGAACTGAACTAAGTTCCCTAAGGACCCAAGGATGTATTTTATCCGGTCCAGGGGATTTATTTATATTAACCTTAAGTTGTTTCTGCACCATATCCTCAGTTAAGTGCACAGCTTACCACTAGTGTTGAGGAGCCAGGCAGGCTTGGCCCCACTGGACATACCCCACACCCCATTGGCTTCACTCCCTCAGAATATGCATTGTGCAAGGGAAAGTGTGTGTGTGGGGTAGGCTTCATAGGAACAGCATTATTGAGTTACAGCAGACCCACTGCAGTTGGCTACCAATGCTGAGGAGCCAGACTGGTTTGGCCCCAATGAACATACCCCACACCGCCATTGGCTTCTCTTCCTTAGAGTATTGTACAAGGGAAAGCATGTGGGGACAAACCCAAACAACAGATTTATTTATTTATTTATTTTTAATACTAGCTAGTACACAGATGACACAGACACAACTGCCAGCACAGCTATTGCTGCTAAAAGGCAGCACTGACCGCTACACAGACACACAGACGCTTACACACAGATACAGAAAGACATCATGGGCCGTATTTATAAACCCGCGAATTACAAGTTTGTTATACCTTGGGTTTTCATTTATGTACAACCGCTTATGTTTTCTGCATACGCACGATCAGTTGTTAAAAACAGTTGATCGTGGACCACTAGGAAGGGAGGTGGTTCAGGGGCCTGGCCTCCAATATCACGGGGGGCCTGGGCCCCTGTAGTTATGCTTCTGCCACCCGGGGCCAGTATTGGCCTGTTCAAAAAGCTACACTGTGGTTGAAAAAAATATCAATACTAGCCATTATAACAGTATCGGTCATACTGATCCTTTATAAATACTGGCCATACACTTCTTCTTTAAAGGGAGAACTGCGCGACCAAATAAATCCCCCATTACATTTTTCAAGGTTTAGGTTTCTTCTGTCCCAGCAGTACAGACAGCAGTGCCCATGCACAGTTCATGGGTGCAGGGGAGGCTTCCCTCTACGACAGCAACAGAGACAGTAAGGAGCATGCTCTTATCCGGTGTACAGGAAAGGTGTGGTCACTAGGGCAGTACAAGCAAAAAACTCCACTTTTTATGGCTTTAACTCTGGATAAACTAAAGCTACAGACATAATCCTTGTTAGAAATTTGAGACGTTTATTAAATGGGTCACTTGTATGGAGACCACAGATGTTCTACTGTTCTACTTTTTTGGACATAATCTTTCCTTTTATATATTATATTTATTTCTCAGACCAATGGGTTCCAGTCACCCCATCATATTGCTGCTCATAATCTCATTTGCTGGAGAGGCATTTTCATGCTTTTGTGAACGTTATCCATGGAGTTCCTGGACCAGCTGTACTAAGACATGTGAACACGGGACACAGAGAAGATCAAGGTTAGTTTCCCTATTTACAATCAATGTGAACCTGTATAGCACAGGAAGGTAAATGGATAATGTAATTGTTGTTCCAAGCATACGTTTGTGTCTAGGGAAAGACAGGATGGTTATCTGGTGTTGGATTTACTGGACCAGCCTTGTGACTATTTTGAATACAGATTTTCTCTAATTCATTTTGCTCCCAATTCCCTTTCTCTATAGCGGTCACATGAGTGAATGAACAGTCTAAATGAGATTTACAAACATCTGTCAGTATCCAGAAATCCTCCCGTAATTACATTTCTGTGTAATTCCCATTCAGTAATGTTCATTATATCAGTGTCTCTAGTGCGGTTACAGTCACTGCTATGAAATGATGAGGCAGTAATTGTATAAAATCTATTACCCATCAGGATTTTAATGAGCCAGAACAAGATGGAAGATAATATTTTTAGACCTGTGATTATTATTCTCAATAAGAAAAGCTGATTGACCATATTGTAAATGTGTGCATGGTAGGACTCAAGTCATCTTCTAAAGGAGACAATTATATTTACCTTACCTCTGCTTCTCTTCCTTAGTCAGTACTTTCTACCCAGGGTGAGGACCTGTACCGCTAGGGTTCTCTTAACTTGCGGCATATACTTAGTTATGCGCTGCCCCCTCCTCTTCCGTGCTAAGCCCGCCCCCTCCTCCCCGTCGGCGATGAGGCCAATAGTAAGAGGTCATTAATGGGTCACATATTACAATTTCTGCTCCTGGAGTGACAGGTCTTTCCCTGTAAATGCTGTGATTAAAACAATGATTTCTCAGAATCTACAGCTCAGATTTAAAATCTGAAAAAAGTTTAGAAGTAGTGGGATCTTGCTGTATCTAAAGGTATAATTTTTGAAAATACGATATTTTAGAGTATAGATAGACTTTAATACTAATATATAGTCCACAGTCTAAAAGACAAAATCCACTGTAAAGTGTATGGTAACTACACAAGAGTCCAGTATTAAAAGTGCAGCTGTGCCACAAACAAATTTGCTTTGCCAAGTGTGTCTCATTCTTAAAAACTTTATTTGTCTGCATACAGTTTTGTGTGCAAAATGGCAGACACACATATATATCGATCTTTACAGGGATATAACGTATGACGAATACTACTTTAAAAATGACTGTGGCAGAATGTGTACAAAGTCCGAGACCAGATCCTGTAATGAACAGCCCTGTCCTATCAACTGCCAGCTCGGGGATTTTGGCCCTTGGTCTGATTGTGATCCCTGTCTCAAAAAGCAGGTAAGTCCCGTTCATTCCAGATTCGGATAAAATTTATGTTGAATTATTTTAAATAAAATAATAAATGGGTTTGGGAATGTTTGTATAGTTATGTCCCTCCCGTTCTATTGGATTTCCAGATGTATTCATTGTTTATAACAGTTACTATATTTAGTTCCCAGTTTGCATTTTTCAGTGGTTCATAGATCTTCCTTAATCAGGGCCGCTGCTTTAATGAGGCAGAGTGAGACATTTGTCTCAGGTGGCAACTCTGGGGAGATAGAAAAGATGGCTAAGAAATAAACATTTAAAAAAAAAAACTGCCCCTTTAATGTCCTGAGCATGCTCCGAAGGCACCACTGAAGTGCCCCCTTACCTCCTCGACCCCCCCATTGGTTTCTCCTGAAATTGATTGTTGGGATCGGTGGTAATTAATCCCTCCTATGCTGGATTGTATAGGAAGCTGGTTCCCCTGCAGAGCCTTAGTGGTAAGGGAGTCCCTGTGACATCAGATGATTTCTTTTGATGCCTCCCCTGGTCTTCCTCCAAACAGCCGTGCTGGTCAAGTGGAGGAAGTAAACTTGTGATGAGCACTGATCGCATATCACTTCCTGTAATAGTAAACCGTCATACTGACAGCTTGGCAGCTTACTATAGTATTTGCAAATGAATCTAAGAGATCTTATTTTATAATTAAGGGAGACTTTTATTACATTTCACTGTGTGGGGGCCATTTCTATTACAATTCTCTTCATCTTTACTTTCCCCATTAGCCACCACCAGTCTCTCTTTACCAGTTCATCAACTGTTCCTTTGACTGTTATCTACCAACTTCCCAGTTATTTGCTTTCTATCAGCATATCTATCAATGGCATTATGTTATCTATCTTTCTTCTATCTCTCTATCTATCTATCTATCTATCTATCTATCTATCTATCTATCTATCTATCATCTATTATCTATCTATCTATCATCTCTCTATCATCTATCTATTATCTATCTATTTATCTATCTAACAACATAGGGGGTGGTGTGCACTCTACCTTCAGATGCTTAATAGGCCTGGGTGCTGCTGTGATTCATTAATATCCAACCTTAAGACAACCTGCAGAGCACTCTCAGGACTTGTGCAGAAGTTCCACTTTTATTACATGTGCAACAAAACAGATAGCGACGTTTCGGTCTGTGTCTTAGACCTTTCTCAAGCTATGAGAAAGGTCTAAACTTTTTAAAACTGAAAAGTACCAGGGGCAGGAAAGTAGGGTTGATTATTCCTACCTCCCAATATTGTTTTGTTGAGGTATAGCACATTGAGTTTTCACCTGCCAGGTTATTGCCCTGCACCTTTCTGTATTAAAGATAGTGATGAAGCTTTCTGGAAGCCTGGCAGAAGAAGTTTTTTACGTGCTTCTGCTCCTCATAAAAATTATATTGGCAGGTAGAAAGTACCAGTCCTACCTCCCTGCTCTGGGTACTTTTCATTTTAACTGTTTTTGAAAAGATTTTATACGCACTATAGTTCTCCTTTAAATAAAGAAAACAACATATTTTGATTAAAGTTGTTTTGCATTACATATACTGTATATATTCAGAATAACTTATCATCTCTAAAAACTATAAATCTGCTATTATTATCTTTTTTAGTTCCGTACAAGGACATTAGAGCGACCCTCTCAGTTTGGAGGTCAGGGATGTGCAGGACAATTGTTGGAATCCCGGATATGTATCCCCACAAAACTATGCAAAATAGAACAATTAGACTGTGCTAAAAAATTCCAGTGTGCCACAGGTAATTTTCTGCTATTATACAAGGCACAGGCTCTTCTGTGTACTACAAAGATTTAAAGGGCATGTCCACCTGCTACAAGCCACCAAATGCTAACAAGTAGGAAGTGTGCCAGCTTTATTCCTTTAGTAGGAAGTGTGCCAACTTTATTCCTTTAGTAGGAAGTGTGCCAGCTTTCCTTTAGTAGGAAGTGGGCAGCTTTTTTCCTTTAGTAGGAAGTGTGGCCAGCTTTATTCCTTAGTAGGAAGTGTGCCAGAGTTTATTCCTTTAGTAGGAAGTGTGCCAGCTTTATTCCTTTAGTAGGAAGTGTGCCAGCTTTTTTCCTTTAGTAGGAAGTGTGCCAGCTTTATTCCTTTAGTAGGAAGTGTGCCAGCTTTATTCCTTTAGTAGGAAGTGTGCCAGCTTATTTCTTTAGTAGGAAGTGTGCAGCTTTATTCCTTTAGTAGGAAGTGTGCCAGCTTTATCCTTTAGTAGAAGTTGTGCCAAGCTTATCCTTTAGTAGGAAGTGTGCCAGCTTTATTCCTTTAGTAGGAAGTGTGCCCGCTTTATTCCTTTAGTAGGAAGTGTGCCAGCTTTATTCCTTTATTCCTTTAGTAGGAAGTGTGGCACTTTCTAAAGGAGTAAAGCCAAGCCATTTCTCGCAGCATTCCTGCCTGAATCCTGAATGTTTCTCAAATTTGTTTATGTAGATGTTCAGTTTGAGAATCTGTTTTACCATAGATATTTAAACAGGAAACCATGTTTTTATAGCTTCATATGTAGATAGAAAAACATATGTAGATAGAAAAAGGTGGCACGTTTCAGGCAAGTTCTGATGATGGCAGACTTTCATTTTAATGGGCAGGGGCAGGGCAGAGGTCAGGTGATGTCAATAAATTGGAAATTTGAACATTCACCCCAATAGGCTTTGATTTAACCCTAATTTGTTTAGAGGCCACAGTTGCCATTCAAGCTCTTTCCCTCTGTATACACTATAGAACATCCAAGTACAGAGCATAAATTATAGTAGCAATAATGGATTAAAGGATGAAATTGCACTTTGTTTAACTTAGGATATGAGTTAAAATTAAATAAGGTTAATATCAATAAAGCTCCTAGACTGTATTAAATACTAGACATGACCAAAACATGACTGGACTGGCAGCGTCTCCTGTGATTGGCTGAGACATCATGTCTCTCGCGTCTTACTGTGTTTTTGGCTGGGTATGCCATGCTAAGATGCCATTGTGGATAGGAATGCAGGCAGCTATGTTAAATTATAACTCTTGTAGTGTCTGAGTATAACAGAGATCACTGGGTAAAAATAGGGGACACTTTTATTTAACTTCCCACCAGGCTTTTCTATAATTAACAAGCAGGAGGGAGGCCCTACTCTTACCTCCGGTATTTGTACAAAGCACCAAAACCTGCATTATGATGCTTGTGCCTCCCTCCCTGCTACTGTGCCTGCAGTTCTATTCCTTACATAGGCACAAACACTCAAGAGTTGGCAGGGGAGGACTGGTCCAGTAGGCTGAGGGGCAAATGCCCCCCGGGCTGGTCTCCAATTAAAGATTTGGGCTGCCCCAGAAGCGATTAGTAAGTTACGTGCTTGAAAGGCACAGCTGTAACATGGGCAGGGAACAGGAAGCTTCTCCTCCTTCAGATCGTTTACTAGTCATCCCTACATTTCATTAGCTGTGTAATCAGCCCTCCAGTTCATTAGCAGTATGAGTCAGCCCTTCAATTCATTAGCCAGTGTTGTCAGCCCTCCAGTTCACTAGCCCGTCTTGTCAGCCCTCAGGTTCATTAGAAGTGTTAGTCATCCCACCAGTTCATTAGCAGTGTAAGTCAGCCCTCAAGTTCATTAGCAGTGTTGTCAGCCCTCCAGTTCATTAGCAGTGTTAGTCAGCCCTCCAGTTCATTAGCAGTGTAAGTCAGCCCTCCAGTTCATTAGCAGTGTTGTCAGCCCTCCAGTTCATTAGCAGTGTTAGTCAGCCTTCCAGTTCATTAGCATTGTTAGTCAGCCCTCCAGTTCATTAGCAGTATTAGTCAGCCCTCCAGTTCATTAACAGTGTTAGTCAGCCCTCCAGTACATTAGCAGTATTAGTCAGCCCTCCAGTTCATTAGCCAGTGTTGTCAGCCTTCGATTATATTAGTCAGTGTTGTCAGCCCTTCAGATTGTTAGCCAGTGTAAGTTAGCCCTCATTAGCAGTGTTGTCAGCCCTTTAGTTCATTAGCTGGTGTAAGTCAGCAAACCCTTCTGGTTCTATCTGCATGAACACTGATATTTTTTAGCACTGGGCATGTATAGACCAGAGGCAGTGTCGGCATGGAAACAAATGGCACATACAATTTCATTGGTCCTTGTAAGCCAAAAAAAAGAAATCTTTCTGATTATAATGATCTATGGGATGTGGACAATTGTAGTGATGATATAACCAATATGTCGCTTGAAAGGGTTCAGCAATACCTACAGCAGGTATGTGGACCTTTAGATGATTAAAATATTAAAACTTCCAATTGTAATTTAGGGCCATATATAAAACCCGCGGTATCGCATGATTTTCGTTACTGTACGCCCACAAATGTATGGCCGCGGGCGTACTTTTATGCACAACATAAATTGTATCAACATTCGTGGAATACCATGCGGTAATAAACTACCGCAATGGTATTCTATGGGTGATCCTGACTCTGCAATCGTGGTGTTAGATTTACGATTGCTATTGGACATTTACAATCGATTTCGTATATTTACAATAACATTTATAAACTAACGATTGCCATGACAATCTTTAAAGGCATGATATCGCTAAAAATCAATACCGTGCCATTATAAATATTGCCCTTGGAATGATCTGGTGTCCCCAGTTCCAACTACTCCCTACCCATAAGCCTCTGCTCTGGAACCAACTCATTTTAACTTTCATTGGATTCTTGGGAAGGTAAGTAACGCAGATAAACCGTATTTTGGGTTGGGGTAATGACAAAATGAATATTGATTTTATACGTTTAGGGGTTGAATGTTGTCCAAAAAAAACAGTATGGTCCATTGTCCTATAATAGAACGCCAGTCTTATTTATCATAGTAGGCAGTTCTTTCAGGCATTGTCCTGGCCCCCCCCCCCCAATTTATACCTGTAACCTCTGCTGTGTATTCTGTCCTTTACCAAACAGGGCGTGTTATCCCGTCAAAACTCAGGTGCAATGGAGACAATGACTGCGGAGACAATTCAGATGAGAAAGGTTGTCGGAAGATTGTAAGACGAGACTATGAGACCTTACCAGGGATCCTGTTAATGAGCAATGGGTAAATGCCTTTTCCTTTCCAAATGAACTGTCTGATTACAGTAAATAAAATGTTACCAGTAATTCCATAGGAGACTGCATGATCTGTAGTGATTTAAAGGCATGTCCGATCACCTGTTCATCTGATATGGGCGACTGATATCGGCCAGTGCCAGAAACACTGCAGATTTTTCCATCCTAACCGACCAATACACGGAACTATTAGTCAGTTGGCCTGTGTACGCAGCCTAAGAATATTGGAAGATCATTTGTATGCATACAAATCCAAATGATTATAGTATAGACCAATGGCATGTGTCCAAACTGCATCCAGTTTAACTATTAACAGGGAGATGCAATATTCCATGCTAAAGGGACAGTTCAGTGGAAATTATCAATATTTGTTAAATTGTTAGTTTGTGTAATGCCTTCTTAGTTATTCTACATATTCTCTTCCATTTTGAATAATCAGTTGATTTCATACCCTTGCTGTTCCCTGCTGTTGACATTAGTGAGCTGCCATTTCAGGTTCTAACGGTCCTTCTTCCCAGAATGCACCACATCCTTGGAATGTTCCTAACAGTAATTCCCACTGATTGGCTGTTGGATGGGTCAAACATGCTCAGATCTCTACTGATGGTCTCTACTAGGGGTCCTGCAAACAGGAAGTCAGTAATTGGGTTGCATTTATTTATACACAGACAGAATGCTGAATTGGCAGATTAAGGTCATTGGCATGAAAAAATACTGCTCTTTTTCCTGAAAAGTAAATGTATTTGTACCGAACTTCCCTGTTAGACCCCTGAAACCTTTTACTGCTTGCTATTCTTTGACTACTGCAATGTACAAATTGTCTGCGACTGTTAGTACATAAGGGAATCAAAGTAACATAAGCAGCACTGTAAAAAAATAATAGCATCTCCCTGTAGGAGATCATACAGACACAGTCCGAATGGTATTCCATTCAATGAATAGAGCACTAAGTAAAAAGGAGAATAATGCAGGAACACAAGATACCCAATCCAATTGATCCTATTCATACAAAGTCAAAGAAAAGGAAAAATACTGGAAGCACATGGTGGATATTGGACAGTAAAGGTGCCCATACACCTTTCTGATCTTTGACAAAGATGTAAGTTAGGGCCTAGTTATTTAATTAAAGGAAAACTTAAAATTAAAAGTACATGGGGCAGGGAGGTAGGATTATCACTTTTTACCTCCCAATATCATTTCTATAAGGAGCAGCAGCACAAAGAAAACTGATTCTGCCAGGCTTTCTGAGTGCTTCAGCACTATCTTTAATACAGGAGGGCACAGGGCACTAAACTGGCAGGTGCAAACTTAACATGCTGTAGCTCTCTAACAATATTGGGAGGTGATAATAATCAATCCTACCTCTCTTTCCCAGGTAATTTTAATTTTTAAAAAGTAAATTTTTACAGTATACTGTAGTTGTCCTAATTTTAGGTGATGTTATGTTTCTTTGGTCTCTTCCCCAATCAGTTACTGTAAGGACCACTAAAACAGGCTCAAAAAAGAGACACATTTTTGTTTTACAATGATAGACGTGTGTATGGAATGAACTCCTCCCTCTCCTGGCCCTCTCGCTTCCTACACTTAACATTCTTGTTTGATCTTCAGCAATGGACCAATGCCAGTACTCATAAGGATGGCCACTACCTGGACCTAGTGTTCACAAAAAAACTCTCAGTCTTGTCTTTTCCATCTAACCCCTTCCTGCTTTCTGATCACCATCTTATCACTTTTCAGGCTCAACACCCTCTTCTTCCTCCTGTCCCTCCCTCTTGTATGTCGGTTCGAAATACTAGATCCATAGATCTACACTCGCCTCATCCCTGTCCTCTAGTCTCTCCTGCCTTTTGACAGTTGATGACCCTGACTCGCTTGCTAATTCCTATAATTCTATCCTGACTAACACAATAGACTCTTTTGCCCCCTTGCATTCCCTCAGATGAACCTCTAATCCTCGCCAGTGGCTTAATCCCACTTCTCCTTTTATACACAGGTACATGTGTGCTGCTTAACTTGTGTGGAGAAAGTCCTGTACAAAGGCTGACTTTCTCCATTACAAGTTCATGCTGCAATGTCTCGCCTCTGGGCTCCTGCTGGCAAAACAGGACTATTACCGGAAACTTATAAATAAGAACAAATGGAACCCACGTCGCCTGTTCTCCATCTTCAACTCCCTAAAGAGCAAGCCATTATACAGATAGAAAAAAAACAAGCCATGACACATTCAGAATAAGATCACTGCCCCAAAGAGCTTACAATATAAGTGGGTGGGACAACATACAGAAATAAGTGGGGGGGATGGGTACAAAGTGTTTAAAATGGCTAACAATCATTAGTTGCTGGTGCTCAGAAAGGTAGGATAACAGTCTAGATTCTAAAGTATTAATGGATGTCACCTGGCGAAGCGATAGAGGGACAGAGTTCCAAAGGTAGGGAGCAGCAAGAGAGAATGGTTTAAGGAGGGAGGCAGCAGTGTTTGTTGGGGGTTTGTGGTGAAGATTTCCTTGCGAGGAACGGAAGGCATGGCCTGGAACATAAGGAACCAAGAAAGGCTGACTTTCTCCATTACAAGTTGATGCTGCAATGTCTGCCTCCTGCTGGCAAAACAGAACTTCTACCAGAAACGTATAAATAAGAACAAATCTAACCCACGTCGCCTGTTCTCCATCTTCAACTCCCTTCTGCGCCCCTGGCCCCCTGACCCTCTCCTTCCTCCCCACTCTCCCCGGGACTTTGCTCATTACTTTCAACATAAAGTAGAGTCCACCCGTGAGCAGAACTCTGGTCCTAGGGATGACTAAGATTATGTTGCCCTCTCCTCCCTCAGCTATTCTTAGATCTTTTGCTCCTGTGACCCATTCGGAAGTCTAAACAAATCTAGAAATTGTTCTGCACAATACCCACATCCACTTAAACAGTCTTTTCTCTGGATACCTGCTGATATACTCAAGCCGTTAGTATAGAATTCATGTAAGAACAAATCCTCAGTGCACACCACGTGACGTTTATTCACACACGTGACGTTTCGGTGTCTGTCAAAATGGCACCTTCTTCAGACATACTAAAAAAGCCCTTGCTGGACCCCTCTTGTTTAGCAATTACCGCCCGGTAAACTCTAAACTGCTAGAACGATTAGTCTTTTCCCGTTTCACTAACTACCTTCATGCTCATAACCTATTGGATCCTTTGTGATCTGGATTCCGTCCTGCGCATTCTACCGAGACGGCCCTGTGTAAGGTTATATATGATCTTCAGGTTGCAAAGGCCAATGGTCACTTTTCTATTCTTATCCTCCTTGCCCTCTCCTCTGCTTTCAACTCAGTCGATCATTCCCTCCTAATGCAGATACTTCACTCTTTGGGCATCCGGAATGAAGTGGCATCCTGGTTCCTATCCTATCTCTCTGACAGAACTTACTCTGTATCTTATGCTAGCAATACCTCTTCTCTGGTTTCTCTTAGTGTGGGGGTCTCGCAGGGGTCTGTTCTTGGACCCTTATAGTTGTCCCTCTACACTATCTTCTTGGGAGATGTCATCATCTCTTTTGGCTTCAAGGATCCTTTATATGCAGACAATATATAAATCTACTGGTCCACACCTACGCTCCTGACATCCAATCACGTGTCTCCAACTGGCTCCTTACCATCTCCTCCTGGATGTCGCAACGCTACCTCAAATTAAATCTTTCTAAAACTAAACCTGGTCCTGTCCCATCTTTCCCCATCTCTGTTGACAATACCCCCATTTCCCTATCCAATCAGCACGCTGCCTAGGGGTAATTATTGACCCCTCTCTCTACTTTTCTAACCACATTAACTATGTTTTGCGAAAACTTGCTGCTTTTTCCTTCGCAATATAGCCAAAATCCGCAGGTTTCTTCCTCTCTCAACCACTGCTATACTAATGCATGCTCTCATCCTATTACGCCTGGACTATTGCAACCTACTACTTACTGGTCTTCCTGCTTCCTTCCTCTCTCCCTTTCAGTCTATACTTAACTCTGCCACAGGTATTGTTTTGCTCTCTAATAAACAGGATCACAAATCTCCTCTGTACTGGACAACAACCTGTCTCCCCGTTAAACAGCGCATTACATACAAAATCCTTCTCCTAATATTTAAAGCCCTTAACTCTGCTGCAACTCTCTCTGCTGTTTCTTCTCTTGTGTTCCCATATGTCCCTGCCCGTACCCTCCGCTCATTGCAGAACCAGCTCCTGAACAGACCCCCCACTCGCTTCCTCTCGCATTAAACCTTTTTCTCTTGTGGCTCCCATCCTCTGGAATTCTATTCCCCTCTCTCTACGTCAAGAAACCTCAATTAGCAGGTTTAAATCTACCCTTACATCCTACTTATCTGGTAACCAGCACAGTATATGATATCTATATATCTATATATGATAAATCTACCCTTACATCCTACCTATCTGGTAACCAGCACAGTATATGGTATCTATATATCTATATATGATAAATCTAGCCTTACATCCTACCTATCTAGTAACCAGCACAGTATATGGTATTTATATATCTATATATGATAAATCTACCCTTACATCCTATCTATCTGGTAACCAGCACAGTAAATGGTATCTATATATCTATATATGATAAATCTAGCCTTACATCCTACCTATCTGGTAACCAGCACAGTATATGGTATCTATATATGATAAATCTAGCCTTACATCCTACCTATCTGGTAACCAGCACAGTATATGATATCTATATATGATAAATCTAGCCTTACATCCCACCTATCTGGTAACCAGCACAGTATATGGTATCTATATATCTATATATCATAAATCTACCCTTACAATCCTACTTATCTAGTAACCAGCAACAGTTATGGTATTTTATATCTATATATGATAAATCTAACCCTTACATCCTATCTATCTGTAACCACCAGAATGGTATCTATATATCTATATTGATAAATCTATGCCTTACATCCACCTACTATCTGGTAACCAGCACAGTATTGGTATCTATATATGATAAATCTAGCCTTACATCCTACATATCTGGTAACCACACAGTATATGGTATCTATATATCTATTATGATCAATATAATCCTTACATCCTGCCTATCTGGTAACCAGCACAGTTATGGTATCTATATATCTATATATGATAAATCTAACCCTTACATCCTACCTATCTGGTAACCAGCACATATATGGTATCTATATATCTATAATGATAAATCTAGCCTTACATCCTACCTATCTGGTAACCAGCACAGTATATGGTATCTATATATGATAAAATCAGCCTTACATCCTACCTATCTGGTAACCAGCACAGTAATGTGATATTATATATCTAATATGATAAATCTAAGCCTTACATCCTACCTATCTGGTAACCAGCACAGTATATGGTATCTATATATGACAAATCTACCCTTACATCCTACCTATCTGGTAACAAGCACAGTATATGGTATCTATATATCTATATATGATAAATCTACCCTTACATCCTACCTATCTGGTAACCAGCACAGTATATGGTATCTATATATGATAAATCTACCCTTACATCCTACTTATCTAGTAACCAGCACAGTATATGGTATTTATATATCTATATATGATAAATCTACCCTTACATCCTATCTATCTGGTAACCAGCACAGTAAATGGTATCTATATATCTATATATGATAAATCTAGCCTTACAATCCTACCTATCTGGTAACCAGCACGTATATGGTATCTATATATGATAAATCTAGCCTTACATCCTACATATCTGGTAACCAGCACAGTATATGGTATCTATATATCTATATATGATCAAATCTACCTTACATCCTGCCTATCTGGTAACCACACAGTATCATGGTATCTATATATCTATATATGATAAATCTACCCTTACATCCTACCTATCTGGTAACCAGCACAGTATATGGTATCTATATATCTATATATGATAAATCTAGCCTTACATCCTACCTATCTGGTAACCAGCACAGTTATTGGTATCTATATATGATAAATCGAGCCTTACATCCTACCTATCTGGTAACCAGCACAGTATTGTAATCTATATATCTATATATGATATCACTAGCCTACATCACCTACCTATCTGGTAACCAGCACAGTTATGATATTATATATCTATATATGATAAATCTACCCTTACATCCTACCTATCTGGTAACCAGCACAGTATATGGTATCTATATATCTATATATGATAAATCTAGCCTTACATCCTACCATCTGGTAACCAGCACAGTATATGGTATCTATATATATATATGATAAATCTATCCTTACATCCTACCTATCTGGTAACCAGCACAGTAATATGGTATCTATATATCTATATATGATAATCTACCTTACATCCTACTATCTGGAAACCAGCAAGTATAATGGTATCTATATATCTATAATATGATAAATCTAGCCTTACCTCACCTATCTGGTAACCAGCACAGTATATGGTATCTTATATTCTATATATGTAAATCTAGCCTTACTCCTACCTATCTGTAACCAGCACAGTATATGGTATCTAATATCTATATATGATCAATCTATCCTTACATTCGCTTATCTGGTAACCAGCACAGTATGTGATATCTATATATGATAAATCTAACCCTTACATCCTACCTATCTGGTAACCAGCACAGTATATGATATCTATATATCTATATATGATAATCTCCCTTACATCCTACCTATCTGGTAACCAGCACAGTATATGGTAATCTATATATCTATATATATAAATCTAGCCTTACAATCCTACCTATCTGGTAACCAGCACAGTATATGGTATCTATATATCTATATATGATAAATCTAGCCTTACATCCTACCTATCTGGTGACCAGCACAGTATATGGTATCTATATATCTATATATGATAAATCTAGCCTTACATCCTACCTATCTGGTACCACACACATATATGGTATCTATATATCTATATATGATAAATCCTAGCCTTACATCCTACCTATCTGGTAACCAGCACAGTATATGGTATCTATATATCTATATATGATAAATCTAGCCTTACATCCTACCTATCCGGTAACCAGCACCAGTATGGTAATCTATATATCTATATATGATAAATCTATCCTTACATTCCTACCTACTGGTAACCACACAGTATATGGTATCTATATATCTATATATGATAAATCTACCCTTACATCCTACCTACTGGTAACCACACAGTATATGATATCTATATATCTATATAGATAAATCTAGCCTTACATCCCACCTATCTGGAACCAGCACAGTATATGATATCTATATATCTATATATGATAAATCTACCCTTACATCCTACCTATCTGGTAACCAGCACAGATATGGTATCTATATATGATAAATCTCCCTTATCTCCTACCTATCTGGTAACCAGCACAGTTATGGTATCTATATTCTATATATGATAAATCTATCCTCTACATCCTACCTATCTGGTAACCAGCACAGTATATGTATTATATATCTTTATATGATAAATCTACCCTTACATCCTACCTATCGGTAACCAGCACAGTATATGGTTATCTATATATCTATATATGATAATCAGCCTTACATCCACCTATCTGGTAACCAGCACAGTATATGGTATCTATATTCTATATATGATAAATCTACCCTTACATCCTACCTATCTGGTAACCAGCACAGTATACTGTATCTATATATCTATATATGTAAATCTACCCTTACATCCTACCTATCTGGTAACCACCACAGTATAGTATCTATATATCTATATAGATATAATCTACCTTACATCCTACCTATCTGGTAACCAGCACAGTATCGGTATCTTATATCTATATATGATAAATCTACCCTACATCCTACCTATCTGGTAACCACACAGTATATGATATCTATATATCTTTATATGATAAATCTACCCTTACATCCTACCTATCTGGATAACCAGCTTATATGTAATCTATATATCTATATATGATAAATCTAGCCTTACATCCCACCTATCTGGTAACCACACAGTATATGATATCTATATATCTATATATGATAAATCTACCCTTACATCCTACCTACTGGTAACCACACAGGTATCGGTATCTATATTCTATATTGTTAAATCTACCCTTAACTCCTACCTATCTGGTAACCAGCACAGTATGACGATATCTATATATCTATATATGATAAATCTCCCTTACATCTACCTATCTGGTAACCAGCACAGTATACGATATCTATATATTATATTGATAAATCTACCCTTACATCCTACCTATCTGGTAACCAGCACAGTATCGGTATCTATATATCTATATATGATATAATCCTAACCCTTACATCCTACCTACTGGTAACCAGCACAGTATACGGTATCTATATATCTATATATGTATAAATCTACCCTTACATCCTACCTATCATGGTAACCAGCAACGTATGGTATCTATTATCATTATTGATAAATCTAGCCTTACATCCTACCTATTTTGTAACCACCCAGTATCGGTAATCTATATATGATAAATCTAGCCTTACATCCTACCTATCTGGTAACCAGCACAGTATATGATATCTATATATCTATATATGATAAATCTACACCCTTACAATCCTACCTATCTGGTAACCAGCACAGTATATGTATCTATATCTATATAGAATAAACTAAGCCTTACATCCCACCTATCTGGTAACCAGCACAGTATATTATCTATATATCTATATATGATAAATCTACCCTTACATCCACCTATCTGTAACCCAGAACGTATACGGTATCTATATATCTATATATGTTAATCTACCTTACATCCTACCTATCTGGTAACCAGCACAGTATAGATATCTATATATCTATATATGATAAATCTACCCTTACATCCTACCTATCTGTAACCAGCACAGTATATGGTATCTATATATCTATATATGAATAATCTACCCTTACATCCTACCTATCTGGTAACCAGCACAGTATATGGTATTATATATCTATATATGAATAATCTATCCTTACATCCTACCTATCTGGTAACCAGTCACAGTATAATGGTAATCTAATATCTATAAAGTGAAAATCTACCCTTACATCCTACCATCTGGTAACCAGCACAGTAGATATGTACTATATATGAACAAATCTACCCTACAATCCTACCTATCTGGTAAAGCACTTAATGTTGCTATATCTATAATAAATCACCCTACTCCCCTATCTGGTACCAGTCACAGTTATGGTATCTATATATGATAATCTACCTTACATCCTACCTATCTAGTAACCAGCACAGTATATGTATTTATATATCTATATATGATAAATCTAACCCTTACATCCTATCTATCTGGTAACCACACAGTAAATGTATCTATATATCTATATATGATAAATCTAGCCTTACATCCACACCTATCTGGTAACAGCACAGATATCTGGTATCTATATATGATAAATCTAGCCTTACATCCTACTGTATCCTATAACCAGCCAGTAATATGGTATTTATATATCTATATATGATAAATCTAACCCTTACATCCTATCTATCTGGTAACCGACACAGTAAATGGTATCTATATATCTATATATGATAATCTAGCCTTACTCCTACTATCTGGTACCAGCACAGTATATGGTATCTATATATGATAAATCTAGCCCTTACATCCTACATTATCTGGTAACCAGCACAGTATATGGTATCTATATATCTATATATGATCAATATCATCCTTACATCCTGCCTATCTGGTACCAGCACGATATGGTATATATATCTATATATGATAAATCTACCTTACCTCCTACCTATCTGGTACAACTCACAGATATGGGTATCTATTATATCTATATATGATAAATCTAGCCTTACATCCTACCTATCTGGTAACCAGCACAGTATATGGATCTATATATGATAAATCGAGCCTTACATCCACCTATCTGATTAACCAGCACAGTATATGATATCTATATATCTATATATGATAAATCTGCCTTCTCCTACTATCCGGTAACCAGCACAGTAATGAGATCTATATATCTATATATGATAAATCTACCCTTACACCTACCTATCTGATAACCAGCACAAATATGGTATCTATATACTATACATGATAATCTAGCCTTACATCCTACCTATCTGGTAACCACCCAGTATATGGTATCTATATATATATATATGAAAATCTATCCTTAACATCCTACCTATCTGGTAACCAGCACAGTTATGGTATCTATATTCATATATGATAAATCTCCCTTACATCCACCTATCTGGTACCCAGCACAGTATATGGTATCTATATACTAATATTGATAAATCTAAGCCTTACATCACTACCTATCTGGGAACCACACAGTATATGTAATCTTTATATCTATATATATAATAAATCTAGCCTTACGTCCTACCTATCGGGAACCAGCACAGTATATGGTGTATCTATATATTATATATGATCAATTAAATCCTTACTTCGGCTTAATGTGGTAACCGCACAGTATTTGATACTCTATAGATAAAATCTCCCTTCAATCAGCCTATCTGGTAACCGCACAGTATATGATATCTATATATTATATATGATAAATCTACCGCTTACATCCTACCTATCTGTAAACCAGCACAGTATATGGTACTATATATCTATATAGATAAATTAACCTTATCCTACCTATCTGGTAACCAGCACCAGTATATGGTATCTCTATATCTATATATGATAAATCTAGCCTTATAACAATCATACCTATCTGGTGACCAGCACAGTACTGTGTCATCTATATATCTATATTGATAAATCTAACCGCCTTACATCTACTATCTGGTACCAGCACAGTTATATGGTATCTATATATCTATATATGAAAAATCCTAGCCTTACATCCTTAACCTATCTTTAACCAGCACAAGTATATGGTATCTATATATCTATATATGATTAAATCTAGCCTTACATCCTACTATCTGGTAAACCAGATCAGTATATGTATCTATATATCTAGATATGATAAATCTTCACTTACATCCACCGATACTCGTAACCAGCACAGAGTATAATGGTATCTATATGCATATATGAGAAAATCTACCCTTACATCCTACCTATCTTGTAAACCAGGCACAGTATATGATATCTATATATCTTATATGATAAATCTAGCCTACATCCCACCTATCTGGTACCCAGCACAGTATATATTATCTAATATTCTATATATGATATAAACTACCCTAAATCCTCCTATCTGGTAACCGCACATGATATGGTATCTATATATGATAAATCTACCCTTCACATCCTACCTATTCTGGTAACCAGCACAGGTCTATGGTATACTATATATACTATTATATGAAAATCTTCCTTACATCCTACATATCTGGAACCAGCACAGTATTGAATCTACTATATCTTTATATGAAATACTACCTTACATACATCTACCTATCTGGTAACCAGCACAGTATATGTATCTATATATCCTATATATGATAAATCTAGCCTTATACATTCCCACTATCTGGTAACCAGCACAGTAATGATATCTATATCATCTATATATGATCAATCTAACCTTACTCCGACTATCTGGTAACCACCACAGTATACGTATCTATATATCTATATATGTTTAAATCTACCCTCTACCATCCTACCTATTGGTAACCACACAGTAATAATATCTTATATTCTATATATGATTTTAAAACACTCTACCCTCTACATCTACCTATCTGGTAACCGCACGTAACGGTCTCATATACTATATATGTTAATCTACCCTTACATCCTACCTAATCTGGTAACCAGCAGTATATATAGACTAATATCATTTATATGATAAATCTAACCTTACATCCTACCTATCTGGTAACCAGCACATATATGGTAACTATATATCCTATATATGATAAATCTAGCCTTACATCCCACCTATCTGGTAACCAGCACAGTATATGATATCTATATATCTATATATGATAAATACTACCCTTAAATCCTACCTATCTGGTAACCAGCCAGTAACGGTATCTTATCATTATCGTATAATAGTGTGAAATCACCCTTACATCCTACCATCTGGTAACCAGACACAGTATACGATATCTATATATCATATATGATAAATCTAACCCCTTACATCCTACCTATCTGGTAACCAGCACCAGTTTACGATATCTATATATCTATATATGATAAATCTACCCTTACATCCTACCTATTTGGGTAACCAGCACAGTATATGGGTATCACTATATATATATATGATAAAACTAGCTACATCCCACCTATCTGGTAACCAGCACAGTATTGATATCTATATAATTATTATATGATAAACTACCCTTACTCCTACTATCTGGTAACCAGCACAGTAGACGGTATCTATTATATCTATATATGTTAAAATCTACCCTACATCCTACCGAATCTGGTACCACACAGTATATGATAATCTATAATCTATATAGTGATAAATCTACACCTTACATCCTACCTATCGGTAACCAGCACCAGTATAACGATATCTATATATCTATATTGATACAATCTAGCCTTACATCACACCTATCTGGTAACAGCACAGTATATGATATCTATTATATCATATATGATAAATTCTACACCTTGACATCCTACCTATAGCTGTAACCAGCACATGATATGGTATCTAAATATGATAATCTACACCTTACCAGCTCCTACCTATCTGGTAACCAGCACAGTCTATGAGTATCTATATATCTATATAGTGATAAATTATACCTTACATCCTACCATCTGGTAACCAGCACAGTATATGATATCTATATATCTTTATTGATAAATCAACCCTTACATCCTACCTATCTGGATAACCAGCTCACGAGTAATGGTTATCATATTCTATATAGATAAATCTAGCCTCACATCCCACCTATCTGGTTAACCAGCACATATATATCTATATATCTTATCTGATAAATCTACCCTTAATCTAACCTATCTGGTACCAGCACAGTTTATCGGTATCTATTATATAGCTTATTTATTTAAAATCTTACCCTTACTTCCACCTATACTGGAACAGCACATATATGATTCGATAATCTTAATATGATAAATCTACCCTTACATCCTACCTATCGGTAACCAGCACAGTATCGGTATCTATATATCTATATATGTTAAATCTAACCCTTACATCTACCTATCTGGTAACCGCCACAGTATATGTATATCTATATATCATTTATATGATAAACTCACCCTTACATCCTACCTCTGCGTAACCAGCACAGTATATGGTAATCTATATATCTATATATGGATAAATCTAGCCTTACATCCCACCTATCTGGTAACAGCACAGTATATGATTCTTATATCTATATATGATATAACCCTTACATCCTACCTATCGGTAACCAGCCACGTATATCGGTTATACTGATATATCTGTAATGTTTAAATCTACCCTTACATCACCTATCGGTAACCAGACAGTATACGATACTATATATCTATATATGAATTAAACTCTACCCTTACATCCTAACCTATCTGTAACCAGAACCAGTATACGATTCGTATATATCTATATTATGATAAAATCTATCCCTTCATCCTACCTATCTGGTAACCAGCACGATTATGGTATCTATATTACTATATTGATAAAACTAGGCCTTAACATCCCACTTCTGGGTTAACCAGCACAGATACGATATCTATATATTATATATGATAAATTACCCGGCCACACTTACATCCTTGCCTATTGGTAAACCAGCACAGTATAACGGGTATCTATATATTACTACTATGTTAATCTACCCTTACAATCCTACCATATCTTGTAACCAGCACAGATAATGATATCTAATATCTACATATGATAAATCTCCTTACATCCTACCTATCTGGTTAACCAGCACAGTATACGATATCTAGAATCTATATATGAAATCTTACCCTTAAACCTACCTATCTGGTAACCAGCACAGTATATGGTAATCTATATATCTATCTATGATAAATCTACCCTTAACAATCTACTATCTGGTAAACCGCACAGTATACGGTACTATATATCTATATATGATAAACATAACCCTTCATCCTACCATCCTGTGTAACCAGCACAGTTATATGGTATCTATATATTCTATATATATAAAATCTACCTTATATACTACCTATTGGTACAGAACAGTATGATGGCTATCTTTATATCTATATATGATAATCTACAACCCTTACATTCCTAACCATCTGGTAACCAGCACAGTATATGGTACCTATATCTAATATGTATATCTACCCTATATCCTACCTATTCTGGTAACCAAGCACAGTATATGGTAATCTATATATCTAATATGATACAATCTACCCTTATATCCTACCTATTCTGGTAACCAACACAGTATATGGTATCTATATATCTATATATGATACATCTACCCTTACATCCTACTGATCCGGGTAACCAGCCCACAGTATATGATTATCTATATATCTATATATGATAAATCTACCCTTAATCCTACCTATCCGGATAACCAGTCAGTATATGGTAATCTATATATCTATATATGATAAATCTACCCTTACTCCTACCTATCTTGGTAACAAGCACAGTATATGGTATCTATATATCTATATAATGAGAAATCTACCCTTATATACTACATATCTGGTAACCAGCACAGTTATGTATCTATAATCTATATATGTACATCTACCCTTACTCCTACCTATCTGGTAAACCAGCACAGTATATGGTTATTCTATATATCTATATATGACAAATCGTACCCTTACATCCTACCTATCTTGTAACCAGCACAGTATATGGTAATCTATATATCTATATAGTGATAAATCTACCCTTTACATCTAATCTATCTGGAACCAGCACAGTATTTGATAGTTGTTTATTGCCTGCAAAACATCTCCACTCCAGCACTTATACCCTCCATTGTATCTGTAATGTTCCCACCTAAATAGATTGAGCTCTATGGTACAGGGACCTCATTACCTCTTGTGGAAAAGCTCCTAGCACTTCTATTTATAATAAGTGTATATATTTATGTGAACTATCTATGTAGTATCCCCCTTGTATGACTATTGTATTTTGTTACTGTATAGCGTCTTAGTTCCCAAAGTGGACTTTATAAATAAACTATACAACATTTAGTGGACTTTCCTTTCTCTGTTTCTTACAATAACTATTTCAATTCACTGTAAATCTGAAGTTCCAGTTTATGATATATAGTTTAATCCTGTCTTTCTCAGGTATAATTACACATAGGAGAGAGCAAAGGGACAAATCTTTGATCATAATTTTCTATGGTGGAGAAGAAAGGGTCACTTCAACGGAAAAAGGTAACGGGCAAAAGCAGGAAGTTTGTATCGACTACCTGCCCATCGTTGATTCCTACAATTTGAGGTATCAAGCTCATTTTACAACATTCCTTTTTTTGGCCTCAATAAATCAAGGTGAATAGTATTGAGTATTGTTACGGACTATCCACTATTTAAGATACTGCCTTCTAAAAGATTTGTCATAAAATTAACTCACATCGAGGGCCGCTATTGTTCCATTTTGGTGGACATGTAAGCCCCCAATTCAAGAGAAATCTGAAAAAAAGATCGGTCGTGGTGCCTTTAACAGGGGAACTGTGGTTCAAAAATGACTTTGGTAAATTTGATAGGAATTGCTCTTCCTGAGAATTTAAGCAATTTTTTTTCATGTTTAGTTTACATAGTTTTGTGAGATAATTTACATTTTTGTGTGGATATGGCAGAAGCATCACCAGGTCCCTGCACTTCACTGCTCTGAACATTCCTGCTCAGTCAATCTGC
>CM033469.1:380387594-380522001 GCA_019447015.1 Hymenochirus boettgeri
CCCCCCCCCCCATTATACTTAACTCTGCCACAGGTATTGTTTTGCTCTCTAATAAACAGGATCAAATTCCCTCTGTACTGGACAACAACCTGTCTCCCCGTTAAACAGCGCATTAATACAAAATCCTTCTCCATATTTAAAGCCCTTAACTCTGCTTGCAACTCTCTCTGTGTTTCTTCTCTTGTGTTCCCATATGTCCCTGCCCGTACCCTCCTCATTGCAGAACCAGCTCCTGAACAGACCCCCTCGTTCCTCTCGCATAAACCTTTTCTCTTGTGGCTCCCATCCTGGAATTTATTCCCCTCTCTCTACGTCAAGAAACCTCAATTAGCAGGTTTAAATCTACCCTTACATCCTACTATTGGTAACCAGCACAGATATGATCTATATATCTAATTATGTAAATCTACCCTTACATCCTACCTATCTGGTAACCAGCACAGTATATGGTATCTATATATCTATATATGATAAATCTAGCCTACATCCTACCTATCGGTAACCAGCACATATATGGTATTTATATATCTATATATGATAAATCTACCCTTACATCCTACTATCTGGTAACCAGCACAGTAAATGGTATCTATTCTATATATATGATAAATCTACTACATCCTACCTATCTGGTAACCAGCAACAGTATATGGTATCTATATATGATAAATCTAGCCTTACATCCTACCTATCTGGTAACCAGACAGTATATGGTATATATATCATATATGTAAATCTCCTTACATCCTACCTATCTGGTAACCAGCACAGTATATGGTATCTATATATCTAATATGATAAATCTACCTTACATCCTACCTATCTGGTAACCAGCACAGTATATGGTATCTATATATGATAAATCTAGCCTTACATCCTACCTATCTGGTAACCAGCACAGTATTGATATCTATATATGATAAATCTACCTTACATCCTACCTATCTGGTAACCAGCACAGTATATGGTATATATATATATATATATATAAATCTACCCTTACATCCTACCTATCTGATAACCAGCACAGTATATGGTATCTATATATCTATATATGATAAATCAGCCTTAATCCTACCTATCTGGTAACCAGCACAGTTTGGTATCTATATATCTATATATGATAAATCTATCCTTACATCCTACCTATCTGGTAACCAGCCAGTAATGTATATATTATCTATATATGATAAATCTAGCCTTACATCCTACTATCTGGTAACCAGCACAGTATATGGTATCTATATATCTATTATGATAAATCTACCTTACATCCTACCTATCTGGTAACCAGCACAGTATAGGATCTATATACTATATAGATAAATCTAGCCTTACATCCTACCTATTGGTAACCAGCACCGTATATGGTATCTATATATCTATATATGATAAATCAGCTTACATCCTACCTATCTGGTAACCAGACACGTATATGGTATCTAATATCTATATATGATAAATCTACCTTACATCCTACCATACTGGTAACCAGCACAGTATATGGTATCTTATATATCTATATATGATAAATTAGCCTTACATCCTAATATCTGGTAACCAGCACAGGATATGGTATCTATATACTATATATGATAATCTACCTTAAATCCTCTATCTGGTAACCAGCACAGTATTTGAATATATATATGATAAATCTACATCTAGCCTTACATCCTACCTATCTGGTAACCAGCACAGTATATGATATTTATATATCTATATATGATAAATCTAGCCTTACATCCTACATATCTAGTAACCAGCACAGTATATGATATCTATATATCTATATATGATAAATCTATCCTTACATCCTACCTATCTGGTAACCAGCACAGTATATGGTATCTATATATCTATATATGATAAATCTACCCTTACATCCTACCTATCTGGTAACCAGCACAGTATATGATATTTATATATCTACATATGATAAATCTAGCCTCACATCCTACCTATCTAGTAACCAGCACAGTATATGATATTTATATATCTATATATGATAAATCTAGCCTTACATCCTACCTATCTGGTAACCAGCACCGTATAGGTATCTATTATATATGATAAATCTACTTACATCCTACCTATCTGGTAACCAGCACAGTATATGGTATCTATATATCTATATATGATAAATCTACCTTACAATCCTACCTATTCTGGTAACCAGCACAGTATATGTATCTTTATATATATATGATAATCTCCTTACCTCCTACTATCTGGTAACCAGCACAGGATATGGTATCTATATTCTATATATGATAATCTACTCCTTACATCCTCCTATCTGGTAACCAGCACAGTATTATATATCTATATATGATAAATCTACCCTTACATCCTACATCTGGTAACCAGCACAGTATATGATATCTATATATCTATATATGATAAATCTACCTTACATCCTACCTATCTGGTAACCAGCACAGTATATGGTATCTATATATCTATATATGATAAATCAGCCTTACATCACTACTACTGGTAACCAGCACAGTATAGGTATCTATATATCTATATATTGATAAATCTAGCCTTACTTCTACCTATCTGGTAACCAGCACAGTATATGGTTATATATATCTATTATGATAAATCTACCCTTACATCCTACCTATCTGGTAACCAGCACAGTATATGATATCTATAATCTATATATGATAAATCTACCTTACATCCTACCTATCTGGTAACCGCACAGTATATGTATTTATAATCTATATATGATAAATCTACCCTTACATCCCACCTATCTGGTAACCAGCACAGTATATGGTATCTATATATCTATATATGATAAATCTACCTTACATCCTACTATCTGGTAACCAGCACAGTATACGGTATCAATATCTATATATGATAAATCTACCCTAAAGCCCTACTATACTGGGACCAGCACAGTATATGGTATCTATATATCTATATATGATAAATCTACCATTACATCCTACCTATCTGGTAACCAGCACAGTATACGATATCTATATATCTATATATGATAAATCTACCCTTACATCCTACCTAATCTGGTAACCAGCACGTATATGGTATCTATATATGATAAATCTAGCCTACATCCTACATTCTGGTAACCAGCACAGTATATGGTATCTATATATCATATATGATCAAATCTACCTTACATCCTACCTATCTGTAACCACACAATTATGGTATTATATATATCTATATATGATAAATCTACCCTTACATCCTACCTATCTGGTAACCAGCACAGTATATGGTATCTATATATCTATATATGATAATCTAACCTTACATCCTACCTATCTGGTAACCAGCACGTATATGTATCTATATATGAAATCGTAGCCTTACCTCCTACCTATCTGGTAACCAGCACAGTATATGTATCTATATATCTATATATGATATAATCTAGCCTTACATCCTACCTATCTGGTAACCAGCACAGTTATGATATCTATATATCTATATATGATAAATCTACCCTTACATCCTACCTATCTGGTAACCAGCACAGTATATGGTATCTATATATCTATATATGATAAATCTAGCCTTACATCCTACCTATCTGGTAACCAGCACAGTATATGGTATCTATATATAATATGATAAATCTATCCTTACACCTACCTATCTGGTAACCAGCACAGTATATGGTATCTATATATCTATATATGATAAATCTACCTTACATCCTACTATCTGGAAACCAGCACAGTATAATGGTATCTATATATCTATATATGATAAATCTAGCCTTACCTCACCTATCTGGTAACCAGCACAGTATATGGTATCTTATATCTATATATGATAAATCTAGCCTTACTCCTACCTATCTGGTAACCAGCACAGTATATGGTATCTAATATCTATATATGATAATCTATCCTTACATCCTACTATCTGGTAACCAGCACAGTATTGATATCTATATATGATAAATCTACCCTTACATCCTACCTATCTGGTAACCAGCACAGTATATGATCTATATATCTATATATGATAAATCTCCCTTACATCCTACCTATCTGGTAACCAGCACAGTATATGGTATCTATATATCTATATATGATAAATCTAGCCTTACATCCTACCTATCTGGTAACCAGCACAGTATATGGTATCTATATATCTATATATGATAAATCTAGCCTTACATCCTACCTATCTGGTACCAGCACAGTATTGGTATCTATATATCTATATGATAAATCTAGCCTTACATCCTACCTATCTGGTACCACACACAGTATATGGTATCTATATATCTATATATGATAAATCTAACCTTACATCCTACCTATCTGGTAACCAGCACAGTATATGGTATCTATATATCTATATATGATAAATCTACCCTTACATCCTACCTATCGGTAACCAGCACAGTATATGGTATCTATATACTATTATGATAAATCTACCCTTACATTCCTACCTATCTGGTAACCAGCACAGTATATGGTATCTATATATCTATATATGATAAATCTACCCTTACATCCTACCTACTGGTAACCACACAGTATATGGTATCTATATATCTATATAGGATAAATCTAGCCTTACATCCACCTATCTGGTAACCAGCACAGTATATGATATCTATATATCTATATATGATAAATCTACCCTTACATCCTACCTATCTGGTAACCAGCACATGATATGGTATCTATATATGATAATCTCCCCTTATCTCCTACCTATCTGGTAACCAGCACAGTTATGGTATCTATATCTCTATATATGATAAATCTACCTTACATCCTACCTATCTGGTAACCAGCACAGTATATGTATTATATATCTTTATATGATAAATCTACCCTTACATCCTACCTATCTGGTAACCAGCACAGTATATGGTATCTATATATCTATATATGATAAATCTAGCCTTACATCCACCTATCTGGTAACAGCACAGTATATGATCTATATATCTATATATGATAAATCTACCCTTACATCCACCTATCTGGTAACCAGCACAGTATACTGGTATCTATATTCTATATATGTAAATCTACCCTTACATCCTACCTATCTGGTAACCACACAGTATAGATATATATATCTATATATGAATAATCTACCCTTACATCCTACCTATCTGGTAACCAGCACAGTATCGGTATCTATATATCTATATATGATAAATCTACCCTTACATCCTACCTATCTGGTAACCACACAGTATATGGTATCTATATATCTTATATGATAAATCTACCCTTACATCCTACTATCTGGTAACCAGCTATATGGTATCTATATATCTATATATGATAAATCTAGCCTTACATCCACCTATCTGGTACCACACAGTATATGATATCTATATATCTATATATGATAAATCTACCCTTACATCCTACCTACTGGTAACCACACAGTATGTATCTATATTCTATATGATAAATCTACCCTTACTCCTACCTATCTGGTAACCAGCACAGTAAGATATCTATATATCTATATATGATAAATCTCCCTTACATCTACCTATCTGGTAACCAGCACAGTAATAGATATCTATATATTATATTGATAAATCTACACCCTTACAATCCTACCTATCTGGTAACCAGCACAGTATCGGTATCTATATTCTATATATGATAATCTAACCCTTACATCCTACCTACTGGTAACCAGCACAGTATAGGGTATCTATATATCTATATATATAAATCTACCCTTAACATCCTAACCTATCTGGTAACCAGCACGTATGGGTATCTATTATCATATTGATAAATCTAGCCTTCATCCTACCATTGTAACCACCAGTATTGGTAATCTATATATGATAAATCTACCTTACATCCTACCTATCTGGTAACCAGCACAGTATATGTATCTATATATCTATATATGATAAATCTACCCTTACAATCCTACCTATCTGGTAAACCAGCACAGTATATGTATCTATATATCTATATAGAATAAATCTAGCCTTACATCCCACCTATCTGGTAACCAGCACAGTATATGGTATCTATATATCTATATATGATAAATCTACCCTTACATCCCACCTATCTGTAACCAGCCGTATAGGTATCTATATATCTATATATGTTAATCTACCCTTACATCCTACCTATCTGGTAACCAGCACAGTATATGATATCTATATATCTATATATGATAAATCTACCTTTACCCTACCTATCTGGTAACCAGCACAGTATATGGTATCTATATATCTATATATGAATAATCTACCCTTACATCCTACCTATCTGGTAACCAGCACAGTATATGGTATTATATATCTTATATATGAATAATCTAATCCTTGACATCCTACCTATCTGGTAACCAGCACAGTATAATGGTATCTATATATCTATATGATAAATCTAACCCTTACATCCTACCATTCTGGTAACCAGCACAGTAATTGTATCTATAATGAACAAATCTACCTTACAATCCTACCTATCTGGTAACAGCACAGTTAATGGTTCTAAATATCTATAATATAATCTACCCTTACATCCTCCTATCTGGTACACCAGCACAGTTATGGTATCTATATATGATAATCTACCTTACATCCTACCTATCTGTAACCAGCACAGTATATAGGTATTATATATCTATATATGATAAATCTACCCTTACAATCCTATCTATCTGGTAACCAGCACAGTAATGGTATCTATATATCTATATATGATAAATCTAGCCTTACATCCTACCTATCTGGTAAACAGCACAGAATCTGTATCTATATATGATAAATCTAGCCTTACATCCTACTATCCTATACCAGCCACAGTAATATGGTATTTATATATCTATATATGATAAATCTACCCTTACATCCTATCTATCTGGTAACCCAGCACAGTAATGGTATCTATATATCTATATATGATAAATCTAAAGCCTTACTCCTACCTATCTGGTACCAGCACAGTATATGGTATCTATATATGATAAATCTACCTTACATCCTACATATCCTGGTAACCAGCACAGTTATATGGTATCTATATATTATATATGATAAATCATCCTTACATCCTACCTATCTGGTAACCAGCACGTATATGGTATCATAATATCTATATATGATAAATCTACCTTCTCCTACCTATCTGGTAACACAGTATATGGTATCTATTATATCTATATATGATAAATCTAGCCTTACATCCTACCTATCTGGTAACCAGCACAGTATATGGTATCTATTATATGATAAATCTAGCCTTACATCCTACCTATCTGGTAACCAGCACAGTATATGATATCTATATATCTATATATGATAAATCTAGCCTTCATCCTACCTATCGGTAACCAGCACAGTATATGAATCTATATATCTATATATGATAAATCTACCCTTACATCCTACCTATCTGTAACCAGCACAATATGGTATCTATATACTATATATGATAAATCTAGCCTTACATCCTACCTATCTGGTAACCAGCCAGTATATGGTATCTATATATCTATATATGAAAATCTACCTTACATCCTACTATCTGGTAACCAGCACAGTATATGGTATCTATATATCATATATGATAAATCTCCTTACATCCTACTATCTGGTACCAACACAAGTATATGGTATCTTTATTATATATGATAAATCTAGCCTTACATCCTACCTATCTGGTAACCAGCACAGTATATGGTATCTATATATCTATATATGATAAATCTACCTTACATCCTACCTATCTGGTAACCAGCACAGTATATGTATCTATATATCTATATATGATAATCTAGCCTTACATTCCTATTGGTAACCAGCACAGTATATGGTGATATCTATATATGATAAATCTACCTTACATCCATACCTATCTGGTAACCAGCACAGTATATGATATCTATATATCTATAATGATAAATCTAGCCTTACATCCACCTATCTGGTAACCAGCACAGTATATGGTATATATATCTATATATGATAAATCTACCCTTACATCCTACCTATCTGGTAACCAGCACAGTATATGGTTCTTATATTCTATATATGATAAATCTACCTTAACTCCTACCTATCTGGTACCAGCACAGTTATGTATCTATATATCTATATATGATAAATCTACTCTACATCCTACCTATCTGGTAACCAGCACAGTATATGGTATCTATATATCTATATATGATAAATCTACCTTACATCCTACTATCTAACCAGCACAGTATATGGTATCTATATATCTATATATGATAAATCTACCTTACATCCTACCTATCTGGTAACCAGCACAGTATATGTATCTATATATCTATATAGATAAATCTCCCTTACATCCTACCTATCTTGTAACCAGCACAGTATATGGTATCTATATACTATATATGATAAATCTACCTTACATCCTACCTATCTGGTAACCAGCACGTATATGATATCTATATCTATATATGATAAATCTACCTTACTCCACCTATCTGGTAACCAGCACAGTATATGGTATTATTATATCTATATATGATAAATCTACCTACATCCTACCTATCTGGTAACCAGCACAGTGATATGGTATCTATATATTGATAAATCTCCCTTACATCCTACCTATCTGGTAACCAGCACAGTATATGTATCTATATATCTATATTGATAAATCTACCTTAATCCTACCTATCTGGTAACCAGCACAGTATATGAATCTATATATCTATATATGATAATCTACCTTACATCCTACTATCTGGTAACCAGCACAGTATATGGTATCTATATATCTATATATGATAAATCTAGCCTTACATCCACCTATCTGGTAACCAGCACAGTATATGGTATCTATATATCTATATATGATAATCTACCTTACATCCTACCTATCTGGTAACCAGCACAGTATAGGTATCTTATATCTATATATGATAAATCTACCCTTACATCCTACCTATCTGGTAACCAGCACAGTATAATTATCTATATATTCTATATATGATATCTACCTTACATCCTACCTATCTGGTAACCAGCACAGTATAGGTATCTATATATCTATATATTAATCTACCTTACATCCTACCTATCTGGTAACCAGCACAGTATATGGTATCTATATATCTTATATGATAAATCTAGCCTTACATCCTACCTATCTGGTAACCAGCACAGTATATGGTAATCTATATATCTATATATGATAAATCTAGCCTTACATCCTACCTATCTGGTAACCAGCACAGTATATGATATCTATATATCTATATATGATAAATCTACCTTACATCCTACCTATCTGGTAACCAGCACAGTATAGTATCTATATATCTATATATGATAAATCTACCTTACATCCTACCTATCTGGTAACCAGCACAGTATAGTATCTATATATCTATATATGATAAATCTACCTTACATCCTACCTATCTGGTAACCAGCACAGTATATGGATATCTATATATCTATATATGATAAATCTAGCCTTACATCCTACCTATCTGGTAACCAGCACAGTATATGGTATCTATATATCTATATATGATAAATCTAGCTTACATCCACCTATCTGGTAACCAGCACAGTATATGGATATCTATATATCTATATATGATAAATCTAGCCTTACATCCTACTATCTGGTAACCAGCACAGTATATGGTATCTATATATCTATATATGATAAATCTACCCTACATCCTACCTATCTGGTAACCAGCACAGTATATGGTATCTATATATCTATATAGTGATAAATCTACCCTACATCCTACCTATCGGTAACCAGCACAGTATATGATATCTATATATCTATATATATAAATCTAGCCTTACATCCTACCTATCTGGTAACCAGCACAGTATATGGTTATCTATATATCTATATATGATAAATCTACCCTTACATCCTACCTATCTGGTAACCAGCACATGTATGGTATCTATATATATGATAAATCTACCCTTACATCCTACCTATCTGGTAACCAGCACAGTATATGGTATCTATATATCTATATATGATAAATCTATCCTTACATCCTACCTATCTGGTAACCAGCACAGTATATGATATCTATATATCTATATTGATAAATCTACCCTTACATCCTACCTATCTGGTAACCAGCACAGTATATGTATCTATATCTCTATATGATAAATCTACCGCTTACATCCACCTATCTGGTAACCAGCACAGTATATGATCTCTATATATCTATATGATAAATCTAGCCCTTACATCCTACCTATCTGGTAACCAGCACAGTTATCGGTATCTATATATCTATATATTAAATCTACCCTTACATCCTACCTATCTGGTAACCAGCACAGTATATGGATATATAATCTATATATGATAAATCTACCTTACATCCTACCTATCTGGTAACCAGCACAGTATGGATATCTATATATCTATATATGATTAAATCTACCCTTACATCCTACCTATCTGGTAACCAGCACAGTATACTGTATATCTATATATATATATGATAAATCTACCCTTACATCCTACCTATCTGGTAACCAGCACAGTATATGGTATCTATATATCTATATATGATAAATCTACCTTACATCCACCTATCTGGTAACCAGCACAGTATACTGATCTATATATCTATATATGATATCTACCCTTACATCCTACCTATCTGGTAACCAGCACAGTATATCGGTATCTGATATATCTATATATGATAAATCTACCTTACATCCTACCTATCGGTAACCAGCACAGTATACGATATCTATATATCTATATATGAAAATCTAAACTTCTACCTACATCCTACCTATCCTGTAACCAGCCAGTATACGTATCTATATATCTATATTGATAAATCTACCCTTCATCCTACCTATCGGTAACCAGCACAGTATAGGTATCTATATACTAATATGATAAATCTACCTTACATCCTACCTATCTGGTAAACCAGCACAGTATATGGTATCTATATATCTATATATGATAAATCTACCCTTACACTACATCCTGCTATCTGGTAAACCAGCACAGTATAGGTATCTATATATCTATTATGATAAATCTACCCTTACAATCCTACCTATCCTGTAACCAGCACAGTATATGATATATCTAAGTCTATATGATAAATCTACCTTACATCCTACCTATCTGGTAACCAGCACAGTATACGATATCTAATATCTATATATGATAAATCTACCCTTACATCCTACCTATCTGGTACCAGCACAGTATATGGTATCTATATATCTATATATGATAAATCTACCCTTACATCCTACCTATCTGGTAACCAGCACAGTATACGGTTATCTATATATCTATATATGATAAATCATCCCTTACATCCTACCTATCTGTGAACCAGCACAGTTATATGTATCTATATCTCTATATATATAATCTACCCTTAATACCTACCTATCTGGTAACCAGCAACAGTATGATGGTATCTATATATCTATATATGATAATCTACTACCCTTACATCCTACCTATCTGGTTAACCAGCACAGTATTGGTATCTACTATATCTATAAGTTATAATCTACCCTTACATCCTACCTATCTGGTTACCTGCACAGTATATGGTATCTATATATCTATATATGATAAATCTACTCTTACATCCTACCTATCTGGTAACCAGCACAGTATATGTTATCTATATATCTATATATGATAAATCTACCCTTACATCCTACCTATCTGGTAACCAGCACAGTATATGATATCTATATATCTATATATGATAAATCTACCCTTACATCCTACCTATCCGGTAACCAGCACAGTATATGGTATCTATATATCTATATATGATAAATCTAGCCTTACATCCTACCTATCTGGTAACCAGCACAGTATACGGTATCTATATATCTATATATAATAAATCTACCCTTACATCCTACCTATCTGGTAACCAGCATCCTACCTATCTGGTAACCAGCACAGTATATGATATCTATATATCTATATATGATAAATCTACCCTTACATCCTACCTATCTGGTAACCAGCACAGTATATGGTATCTATATATCTATATATGATAAATCTAGCCTTACATCCTACCTATCTGGTAACCAGCACAGTATATAGTATCTATATATATATGATAAATCTACCCTTACATCCTACCTATCTGGTAACCAGCAGCAAGTAATCTGGTAATCTATATATCTATATATAAATTCAGCCTTACATCCTACCTATCTGGTAACCAGCACAGTATACGGTATCTATATATCTATATATGATAATCTAACTCCCTTACATCCTACCTATCTGGTACCAGCACAGTATATACATATCTATATATCTATATATGATAAATCTACCCTTACATCCTACCTATCTGGTAACCACACAGTATACGATATCTATATATCTATATATGATAAATCTACCCTTACTCCTACCTATCGGTAACCAGCACAGTATACGGTATATATATATCTATATATGATAATCTACCTTACTCCTACCTTCCGGTACCAGCACATATACGGTATCATTATACTATATGATAAATCTAGCCTTACATCCTACCTATCGTAACCCACAGTATACGGTATCTATATATCTATTATGATAAATCTAGCCTCAACTCCTACCTATCGGTAACCAGCACAGTATATGTTATCTATATCTAATATATAATCTAGCCTTACATCCCTACCATGCGGAAACCAGCACAGTATATGGTATCTATATATCTATATATATAAATCTACCTTACTCCTTCCTACTATCGGTAACCAGCACGTATATGGTATCTATATATCTATATATGATAATCTACTATCTCCTACATCCTACCTTCTGGTAACCAGCACAGTATATGGTATCTATATATCTATATATGATAAATCTACCCTTACATCCTACCTATCTGGTACCAGCACAGTATATGGTATCTATATATCATATATATGAAAATCTACCTTACATCCTACCTATCTGGTAACCAGCACAGTATACGGTATCTATATATCTATATATGATAAATCTACCCTTACATCCTACCTATCTGGTAACCAGCACAGTATACGGTATCTATATATCTATATATGATAAATCTAGCCTTACATCCTACCTATCGTGTACCAGCACAGTAACGGTATCTTATCTATATATCTATATATGAAATAACTACCCCTTACAATCACAACCTATCTATCTGGTTACCAGCACAGTATATGATAGTTTTATTTGCACTGCAAACATCTCACTCCAGCACTTATACCCATTCCATTGTATCTGTATGTTTCCCACCTAACTAGATTGTAAGCTCTATGGTACATTACCTCTTGTGGAAAAGCTCTAGCACTTCTATTTATATAAGTTATATATTTATGTACTGAACTATCTATGTATTTATCCCCCTTGTATGACTATTGTATTTTGTTACTGTATAGCACTTAGTCCCCAAGTGGCACTTTATAAATAAACTATACATACATTTAGTGGACTTCCCTTTCTCTGTTTCTTACCAATAACTATTTCAACTGTAAATCTGGAATTCCAGTTACTGATATATAGTATATCTGTCTTTCAGGTATAATTACAAGTTAGGAGAGAGCAAAGGACAAATCTTTGATCATAATTTCTATGGTGGAGAAGAAAGGGTACTTCAAGGAAATGGTACAGGGCAAAGCAGGAAGTTGTATCGACTACCTGCCATCGTTGATTCCTACAAATTTGAGGTATCAAGCTCATTTTACACTTCTTTTTTTGCCTCAATAATCAGAAGTGAATAGTATATTAGAGTAGTTAAGGACTCTAAACTAGTTAATATACTGCCTTCTAAAAGATTTGTATAATATTATAATCTCAAATCAGAGGCCAGCTATTGGTTCCATTTTGGTGACATTTAAGCCCCCCATACATGGGATTGATATTTTGAGTATATTTGAATGGATCTCTTGAAATACTGATCCCGTATATGCCCCCAAAAAATCCAACAATCCCATCTTCAAGTACCCATCCCTCCATTTTAAAGAGAAATCTGAAAAAAAGATCGGTGGCACTTTAAAGGGGAACTGTGGCTCAAAAATGACTTTAGGTAAATTGATAGGAATTGCTCTCCTGAGAATTTTAGCAATTTTTTTTCATTGTTTATTTTACATAGTTTTGAAGATATTTACATTTTTGTGTGTGATATGGCAGTAGCATCACCAGGTCCCCCTGCACTTCCTGCTCTGAACATTCCTGCTCAGTCAATCTGCCTTGCATCTCCTTCCCTTTGCAGCCCCCCGGGTCTCTCCCACTCATGGACCCCATAGTCCCTCCAGTTGCAGGCCCCCCTTGGCCCATTCCTTTACAGACCCATGTGGCCCCGCCCACTCACGGGCGCCTAAGCCCCACCCACTCACAGGGGCTGTGGGCCACACTTACACCCCACCTATCCCCCCCAAAAAACTCAGTGGAAACAGCCTTTTCAGGCAGAATGAGAACAGAGTAAGAACTCTGCCTGAAAAGGCTATTTTCACATAGTGATAGAGAAGGGCTGTAGATTCCCTTACCTTCTCTGCAGCTACAGGTCCTTCACACAGCAGGGAGAGGGAGGGACTTCCTGTCTCCCTCACACACTGAGGGAGTCTGAGGCTGTGCTCGCAGGCGGCACTGTGCAGGACAAGCCTTAGGAATGTCACATGTCAGCCTCCCACCCATTAACTTTATGGTCAGTCATTTCTTTATATCTTGGGCTGTGGAGCCCGTAGACAGGTAGTTGATGGCTCATTTTAAAGGTAGGAAACTGACCTTTTATTTAAACTTATTTGGAGACCACAGTTCCCCCTTCAAGCAGCTCTTCCAATTATATTTCTGATCATTGCATTTGATGAGAAATCCAATAGGAAGATCAATGTCCAATGTATGACATTTTATTGGCGGGGATATGTGTGGGGGTTAAAAATGGGTCATTAAAAATTAGTTTAATTTATTAACTGATAGTGGGAGGTTATAATGTCTGTTGATGTTTGGTAGAGAATCCCTCTGTTTATTGGTACTTGAATGAAGGTGGGGGGTATTTTTTAGAGATTGTACCATGATGTATACCTTTGACAATAAACTCCACCACATAGGGAAGCTAAGCACTTAGACCACAGGATGGGGTGATAGGTGCACAGTTCTTGTAGGGTGGTCAGCATTAAAGCAGTGTCCTAATTGTATATAATGACATTAGCATGTGAGGAGGGTAATTTATAAAGGGTAAGAATCCCATATTTTATCCATGACTGCAAACTCCTCTGCCCTCCACTTCATTAACATATTCTTACCAGAAAGCAATCATGTTGGTGCCACTTTAACACGATAATCTTAATTCTAATGCCACAACCTAATTGTCTTCTTGCTGCAGATCAAAAATCAATTGGATGATGTGGCAACGGTGACTTTATACGACAGCCTAACTGAATTTTCTTCAGATAAAAATATATATCATTCTGCGGAGGGATCGTCGCATTTCACTTCTGGAGTACCTGTGTTGTGGTTCAATGCCGGCAACTCAAGAACATCATCCTCTTATTCCTTTAAAGAAACACTTAAAGCTTCAAGGCAAATGGTAAGTAGATATTGACTTAATCAAGGCTGCTATATGGGAGATGAAAGAGATAATCCATATTCGGTTTCATTAAAGAGACAGCTACTACTTGACCTCTTGTTATGATGGGGTAATGATGTTATTTGCTATTTTCCTCATTGGGTTATGGTCGCCGCTAGACTATTGCACCCAGATTGTACCACTCAAGTTTGTTCTCTATTTTATAAGAAAACTTCAGCTAAATCATTAATTTCCTTAGTTTAGAAACTGCTAATGTATATTAGGTATCCCTTGCCAAAAATATATACTATACCTGGAGTAATTACTTTCTTCACTAGCTCAATGAGTTCAGACATGCTCAGTGATTCAGAGCTCCCCTGTGCATGCCAGAGTACTCTAAGAGGACAAGTATAGGGAAGGTGATTCGCGACTAGCTCCCTATATAACACTAATGGAAATATTTAGTCAGCAATGACTGAGGGAAATTTTCACTCAGGAATGAGTATTTCTGAGGCCCACAGCAAACATATGTCAGCCTCCGGAATATGGGGTGTCATTTGTTCCTAGTTTACTTTGTAACAAAAACACACTTTACTGACAACAATATATGTTGTTGACAAAAGGAATTTCAGTGGTAACAAAGTTCTCGTTCATCCAGGTCATGGTATATCTGTTGTATTCAGTTAGATCAACTGGACGTAAAGTTTAGTTCTTGAAGACGTTTCGCTAGTCATCCGACTGGCTTTCTCAATTCAGAATGACTTGTACAAGAATGTGTAGGCAATGATGTACCCTGGAAAGTCCCAATTAGCATATCACAGCCAGGTGTTATGGACATTCTGAATGCAAGTTTTAATTGCATTGTGGCTAAGAGGTGTTATAGGAACGCCCAGGGTAAGGTGTCAAAACAGCATTGTACATAGGGGGGTTTCGACACCAACTGCCTTCCATGTACAATGCTGTTTTGACACCTTACCCTGGACGTTCCTATAACACCTCTTAGCCACTATGCAATCACGCCTTGCATTCAGAATGTCCCTAACACCTGACTGTGATATGCTAATTTGGACTTTCCAGGGTGCGTAACAACTGTAGCACCAAAATATACATTTTGCTGACCAAAATCTATTTTGTTGAACAAATGTACATAGGATTGAAACAGAGTATTTTTTGTAATCAAAAAGTGGTGAAGAGTAACATTATGCTGAAAAAAAAATAATTGTGGACCAAATAAATCCTGTAGTATAAGTGTATTTTTTTTTTACACAAACATACTTTTTGTCTTAAAAATGCAATTTTGTGCACCAAGATTTATGTTTGGTAAGAGTAAATTGCAATACAAATGGTAAATGCCAAGTTATTCCTTTAATGCTTGTGAGGGTTCTTATTCATCCAGGTCATGGTAAATCTGAATTATGTACCCTGGAAAGTCCCAATTAGAATATCACAGCCAGGTGTTAGGGACCTTCTGAATGAAAGGTGTGATTGCATTGTGACTAAGAGGTGTTATAGGAACGCCCAGAGTAAGGTGTTAAAACATCATTGTACATGGCAGACAGTTGGTGTCGAACCCTTAGAACTCTACTTAGGCCAGGGCTTCCATCAGACTTTTCTGGGCCCCATACTGGGTACATTTCTGGTCCCCCCATAACACGAACCAACTCAGACATGTGCATACCTCCCAACATTTTAAAACGCAAAAGAGGGACACATGGGGAGAAAAGAAGAGGTAAATGCGGATTTTTTTTTCACGCTCACGTTTGTTAAGCCCACGCCCACTTTGTTAAGGTTATACCCATTTTAAAGACCATTATTCCCATTTTACATTGTTGCCTGCAATATTATTTATCAACTAGACATTACGCCCGTTACATTAACCGGTGCTAGACATGCTCCACTTCCCCGACACACACACACAGACCGGTAAATATAAAATGTACCCGTGTCCAGTACACACACTTATGATGCCCTCATGCCCAGAGGGCACAGACTGATAAATACAACATACCTTTAAGCCAAGCCCACACAGACTGGATCCCATATTAGACCCCATATTATATTCTGCATCAGTGTTGCTTAAAACGTATTTCGTTTGTATTGATTATTGGTATATTCACCCCATTCTTCATGCCCAAATCCTTACACCTACCCATTTGTGCACTGTCTGGAAAATGGCTGCCACTATTGCCGAACAATATGGCAGCTCCACACTCTGTCCTGCCTTTATCCATATTTCTATCTCTGTATCAGATTGCAGTATGGTAGCTCCACACCATCTCTATCCTGTCTATATCCTGATAATAGAGATGGTGTGGAGCTGCCATACTGCTATGTGATATAGAGATGGAGATACGTATATTGGCAGGATAGAGATGGTGTGGAGCTGCCACGCTGCAATGTGACACAGAGATGGAAATTTGGAAATAGGCAGGATAGGGATGGTGTGAAGTTGCCATACTGCTATGTGACACAATTTCTATCCTGCTTATATCCATATCTCCATCTCAGTGTGGAGCTGCTATACTGCTATCTGACACTGAGATGGAGATATGTATATAGAGAGGATAGAGATGTTGTGGAATTGCCATATTGCTATGTGACACCATCTCTATCCTGCTTATATCCATATCTCCATCTCAGCGTGGAGCTGCCATACTGCTATGTGACACAGTGATAGAAATTTGGATATAGGCAGGATAGGGATGGTGTGAAGTTGCCATACTACTATGTGACACAATCTGTATCCTGCTTACATCCATATCTACATCTCAGTGTAGAGCTGCTATACTGCTATGTGACACAAAGATGCAGATATATATATAGGCAGGATAGAGATGATGTGGAGCTGCCATACTGCTATGTGACACAGAGATGGCGATATGGATATAGGCAGGATAGAGATGATGTGGAGCTGCCCTACTGCTATGTGACACAGAGATGGCGATATGTATATAGGCTGGATAGAGATGGTGCAGAGCTGCCATGCTGCCCCCATGGGGTAGGTAATAGCCCAGTAGCCCTATTAGGCTATTACCTACCCCATGTGCAGTGCATGCCTTGGTAGGAGAATGCAAGTAAGGCATGCTGGGTGTTGTAGTTTAACATCTGAATTTACAAGGTTTTCCATCACTGCTATATAGGTTCTGGCACCAGCAGCCCCATAGAGGAAGTTTATCAGTCCCTGTCAGTCCCTGTACACAGCAGTGAGACAGAGGGTAACAATGTCGTCGTCGTCCCCCCCCCCCTTACAGTTACTCCTTCCTGCTCTCTATGGAGATCACAGCACAGAAGATACAGGTTCGGGGAAGGGGTGGAAAGGGGGCGGAGCCACATAGACAGTAAAGCCACCTTCTGACTGAGTCATGGGCCATGTAGCAGTCACACGCCCTGTTTGTCTTATCCACCTAGTGGCTGAATGCAGTATTGCAGGGGAAAATCCCCCCCCCCTTCCTCTCACTCTCTGGGCCCCTTCCAAGTAAGGGCCCCATACTGGAGTACCCCTTTCCCCCCCTGATGGCACTGTCTTAGGCTTGGTTTCTTTATTTTCACATAAATTGCCTCCTTGACACCTCTCTTGAACCAGTCCTGTTCCTTTCCCAAGATGTTGACATTGCAATCTTCAAAGGTATGTCCTTTATCCTTAAAGGAGAACTAAACCCAACTGTTTATACTCCAGAATCTGAAAACACCCCCCCTAAAAAAACCCATAAAGCTATAAAATCCCCCATCAGTAAATTGTATTAAAGTAAATGTAAGCCTGTTAAGAACTGGATGAAGTATCTGTGTGTATGTGAAGTGTCAGACCACACCTCCTGACCTCAGTCACATGCTTCCTTGCTTTGTCTGTCCTGTAAAAGGATTGGCTAGAGATTATTAATGGGTGTGACCAACTGTAACAAGTTTCTGCCATAGCTAAGGACTGAGCATGCGCAGAACAAAATGGCCGCTAACCAAACTGTGTGATACTAGAATGTTGTGAAGTAAAGCACAAACCATCTGTTATTTAGGTAAATTTCCCAGCGCCCATATGTCCTTTAAGATGCAGGTACGTGATCCGAGGAATTGTCTTTCTGTGCTGAGCCATACGTTGGTGCAGCTGCTGTGTTGTGTCCGCACCAGGTTACCAGATCTTGGTCACAGTGACGTCACGATGGGCGGGTCGTTGGCATGGCAAAGTTGGGGCTAGGGTCAGGGCTGCAGTTTAAGTGAGTTAGGGCATAACTGGGCGGGGAGTGAGTGTAACTGGGTAGGTTGCCAGGGCCAGTCTCTGGACGGGATTTCAGCCCTGACTGTGGGACTTTTGTCCCTGCAGTTAGGACAATCCAGTCCAAATAGGGACTCCTTGCAACCCTGGGTCTCCCCTACATACAAATCAGAGCACTCTTCACTGCACTGCACTGCGTATATGATGTCGCTTTTCTTGTGTTTCGATATTGGGTTTTTCGGATGAACCAAATGCTGCCTCAGTATGTTATTTGGTTTATAGCAGACAGGGATACGGTGTTTTTTGAACACCGTATCTTAATTTCTTGGAGACCCCTGCTACATATGGGATGACCATGTTCTTCCTCCTGTCTTGCTTTTCCCCTTCACTGTTGGTATTCGTGTTCTTTTCTTTCCTTCTACTTCTTTTGACAAAGGCCCAGTCTGGATATCCACAAGTTTTAAGGGCTCCTCTGAGATGTTTCATTTCTTTAGCCTTCGCCTCTGTGCTAGTGGGGATGTTCTCGGCTCTGTGTTGCAGGGTTCTGATGACACCCAGCTTGTGATCTAAAGGGTGGTGGGAGTCAAATATCAAATACTGATCTGTGTGTGTTGGTTTTCTGTAAACCTCTACTTCCAGTTTACCATTCTCCCTGACTTCTACCAAGCAGTCCATGAAACCTGGACAGGGCCGCATCTATCATGAGGCCCTATGAGTCATGTGACTCAGTTGGCATCCCTGGACCCAAGAACAAAAGCGGCATCTGATAAGCAGGAGGGGGAAAAAAGTTTCCTTAAAGGGCATGTCCACCCCCAAAACTATAATCCCCCCAACTACTGGCCCCACCATGTAGTGTAGTTTAATCCTTACCTAACATCCCAGCTCCATAGGGTTCTCCTGTAGTCCCCCCCCAAAGTCCCTAAAACTGCCCACCAGGAGGATAGCAGAGTCCATATAGCCTCCGGGAGAAGTTTGGCATGCGTACTGCAGCCCTTCTCCCCCTCCCTCCCCCTCCCTCTCCCTCCCTCTCCGGATTCCCTCCCCCTAGCATAAATCCCCTTTGATATAGCCTTCCTCCTGGTCCCCCAGCCCCAACCGCATAATTTTTATTTTTAGAAAGCTCCCCAAACTCTTACTTACCTCCCCTCTTTCCTCCGCTGCACTGAATGACCGGCAGCCGTGTCCGTGATTGGCTGCCGCTCAGCCAATCACAGACGCGACTGCCGGTCTGCCCCTCTGCTTGCATTTTCTCGCAAGCAGAGGGCCGGGAGCGCGGCGGAGGAAAGAGGGGAGGTAAGTAAAAGTTTGGGGCACTTTCTAAAGATAATAATGATGCGGTTGGGGCTGGGGGACCAGGGGGAAGGCTATATTAATATTACTTTATTAATATTAAAATTAGATTTAAGGGTGGACATGCCCTTTAACTGGCAGCAACCGCACCACTGCAGAGATGATGCACTTGTGCAACCGACAGCCGCGAGAACTTCTTTCCCAAGATTTGTGCATATTGGTCCATCTTCCACCTCTGTGCAGTGGTGCGCATTGCCTTCCTACTGGCCAATCAGAAGCGCGCATAACGGCCACACACACGTCCAGGAAGCAGAGCTGAAGACAGTGTCGGCGCTACTGACTACCGCAGCCACGTGCTAAGCCAGGGAGACAGCAGGAGCTTAGGAGCATTAATGCGTGGCTAAGAGAGTGGTGTAAGGAAGAAGGGTTTGGGTTTATTGAGAACTGGGCAGACTTTGCTGTCGGCTACAGGCACTTTAGTAGGGATGGGTTGCACCTCACTGATGGCGGTGCAGCTGTTTTAGGGGAGAAGATGGCTAGAGGGTTGGAGGAGATTTTAAACTAGGTTGGGGGGGAGGGTATTAGCAGTCTCACTGGCATAGATAGACCAGGAGGAAAGTAGGGTGTAGATAGGCCAGTGGTGGGTGGAAAGGTGGGTGGGGCTAGCATAGGGGATAGGGAGGCATGTGTATTAAAGTGTATGAATAAATTACAGGATCATAATCTAAAATGTATGTTTGCAAATGCAAGAAGCATGGCTGAATGAAAAGTATGATGTAATAGGTATAGCAGAAACGTGGTTGAACAGTTCTCACGACTGGGCTGTAAATATAGAAGGATATGCCTTGTTTAGGCAGGACAGAAATAAAGGAAAGTTAAGGAGGAGTATGTGTTTATGTTAAAAAAGAATTGAAGCCAAATTTAAAAGAAGAGATAACTGGGGATATGGATGATAAAGTTGAGGCAATATGGGTGGAATTAGGCAACAGGAAAGGGGGTAATGTCATTGTTGGTGTCTGCTATAAGCCGCCAAATGCTAGCAGAGAGGAGGTGAGTCAACTTCATATGCAGTTGGCAAGGGCTGCAAGTTTGGGGAGTGTGCTCTTTATGGGAGACTTCAATTACCCTGACATTGATTGGTGTAGTGGAACTGCCATCACAGAAAAAGGCGATGAGTTCCTGAATTTGCTGCAGGATAATTTTCTCTCACAGGTGGTTGAGGTTCCTACTAGAAAAGGAGCTCTGTTGGATCTGGTAATATCTAACATTGTGGAGCGCATTATAGATATAAAGGTAACTGGAGGCTTAGGGAATAGTGACCATGAAATAGTGGCATTTGGACTTTGTTATCGAAAGGAAAAGTGCGCTGATACAAAAGTAATCCTATCCCCACACAAGCGCCTTTTCTCAGCGTACATAATTGTAACTTTTCCAGTCTCTCTCATAATCAAGCTCCCCCAATCCCCTTATTTTAGTTGCCCTTCTCTGACACCTTTCCTTTCAAAGATGTCCTTTGTACACAGGATTCCAAAATTGCACTGCATATACTAATGGTCCTTACCAATGCTTTGTAGAGAGGGAGAATTACATTTTCCTCCCTTGAATCCATACCTCTTTTATACAAAGTTGTTGTTCGTCAGCAAACACAGAAACCTTGCGACAATACCCACTCCAAATCATTAATAAATAGATATTAAGACAAGATCTATTCCTCCTAATAACCATGCTGGTACTCTTACTACTTTAAGTAGTCACCTTACATAATCTAGAACATGTTTCCTTATTAAACTTCCAGGATTTCCCCACACACTGAAGTTAAACTACAGGCCGTAATTACACGGCTGTGAACGACTACCTTTGAATATGGAATAAACATCGCCTCTTTCCAATCCAGAGGCACACCACCGGACATGAGGGAATCAGCAAAAATAAGAAACAATGGCCTAGATAAAACTTAGCTCCTTAAGTACCCGAGGATGTATTTTATCCGGTCCAGGAGATTATTAATATTAAGGACCTGTAAACTCCAACTGTGCTTAAAAATAAGTGCCATTCGTTTCTATTTTCACAGGGAGGTGAGAACGCTTATTCTCACCTCCCTGTGAATAATAGGACCTCGCGGGGACCAGGAACTTACCTTACCCGCCGCTCCACTCGCAGCCGCTCAGTCTCTGACAGCCGCTGTGCCGACCACGCGCCCTATCTTTGGCGCATGCGCGCCAATTCAAGATAGGGCGCGCGATCGGGACAGAACAGCTGTTCAGAGACTGAGCGGCTGCGAGTGGAGCGGCGGGTAAGGTAAGTTCCAGGTCCCCGAGCGTCCATTATTCACAGGGAGGTGAGAATAAGCGTTTCTCACCTCCCTGTGAATAATAGAAACGAATGGCACTTAGTCAATTTTATGGGTTTAGTGTTCCTTTAAGCTTCTTTAGTTCTTTCTGTACCAAATCCTCGGTTAACCAAAGTGCACTTGAATCTTTTATACCATTATTGCTACTATACTCTATGATATCTGTACTTGGATCTTCTATAGTGTTTATAGAGGGAAAAAAATTATTCAAGACATTTGCTTATCGCCATCCTCCGTAACTAATATCCCCATTTAATGGTGCCCATTCTCAGTCCTCATCTTCTTACTATTAATATACTTTAAAAAATGTTTAGGCTTAGTGATGCTTTGTTCAGCTATCCTAACTTCATTATTAATTTTAGCTAGTTTGATTGCTTTCTTACACTCCTTGTTACAGTTTTTATAATGCCTAAGGGCTAGGCCACACTGCTGCGTTTTTTTACGTTTGCGCTTGCGATTGCGCTTGCGATTGCGTTTTTTAAAAATCCTTGAAAACGCGCCGACGCAAAAAAACATGCGTTTTTCAGTGCGTTGCGATTGCGTTTTGCGTTCTGCATTTTTAATCACAATCGCATGCGTTTTCCTATACTTATTGAAGAAATCGCAAGCGCAAACGCAAAAAAATCGCACATGAAATCGCATGCGATTGCGTTGCGTTGCAGTGTGGCCTTGCCCTAAAGGCCCTTTCCGTTCCCCTGCTTAAAGGTTTTAAATGCCTTTTTTCTTTCCATTGCCTCTTTACATCAGATTCAGCCACATGGCGCAGATTATTTTTTTTACATTTATTTCAAGGGTATAATTTAGATGTGAACTGGCTTAAAATCCCCTTGAACACAGTCCACTTCTGTTCAGTACCTTTACCTGATAATACATTATCTGACATTCTGAAGAGCTGCTTTTAACCTGGGAAAATTTGCTTTCTGAAATTAAATGTAACTTTGTTAACTATAGTACATAGTATTGAGGTTGTATAAGACATACGTCCATCTAGTCCCCCTTTATACCCTACCCATAATGTCTGTATACAGTTACATAGTAACATAGTATTGGAGGTTGTATAAAGACATACGTCCATCTAGTCCAACCTTTTATACCCTACCATAATGTCTGTATAACAGTTACATAGTACATAGTATTGGAGGTTGTATAAAGACATACGTCCATCTATGTCCAACCTTTATACCCTACCCATAATTGTCTGTATAACATTCATATACCATAGTATTGGAGGTTTATATAAAGACATACGTCCATCTAGTCCAACCTTTTACCCTACCCATAAGGTCTGTATAACAGTTACATGTAACATAGTATTGGAGGTTGTATAAGACATACGTCCATCCTAGTCCAACTTTAACCCTACCCATAATGTCTGTATAACAGTTATAGAACTAGTATGGAGGTTGATAAAGACATACGTCCATCTAGTCCAACCTTATACCCTACCCATAATGTCTGTATAACAGTTACATATAACATGTATTGGAGTTGTATAAGACCTCCGACATCTAGTCCAACTCTTACCTTACCCATAATGTCTGTATAACAGTTCCATAGTAACATAGTATTGGAGTTGGTATAAAGACATAGTCCATCTAGTCCAACCTTTATACCCTACCCATATGTCTGTATAACAGTTACATAGTAACATAGATTGGAGGTTTATAAAGACACTGTCCATCTAGTCCAACCTTATACCCTACCAATAATGTCTGTATAACAGTTACATAGTAACATAGTATTGGAGGTTGTATAAGACATACGTCCATCTATCCAACCTTTAACCCTACCCATAAATGTCTGTATACAGTCACATAGTAACAGTATTGGAGTTGTATAAAGACATACGTCCATCTAGTCCAACCTTTATACCCTACCCATATTATCTGACATCGGTTACATTAGTACCATAGTATTGGAGGTTGTATAAAGACATACGTCCATCTAGTCAAACCTTTATCCCCTACCCGTAATGTCTGTATAACGGTAACATAACGGCCTAGACGGCCGGGGTGGTACTTACAGTACGCTTTAGGAGGAGGCTGATAGTCCGGAATGTGCAGGACCAGAGCTGCTGGAACTGTAGGCTGGAAACAGGATACAGGTAAGGTAAACTGGATACAGATGAGGTGAGTAGACGAAACTGGATACAGGCAAGGTAGTCACTGGAGACCGGCAGGTAAGTACTGGATACTGGCAAGGTGGTAACTGGAGCAGGCAAGGTAAGTACTGGATACGACAAGGTGGTCACTGAAGGCAGGCAAGGTAGTACTGATACTGGCAAGGTAAGTACTGGATACTGGCAAGGTAAGTACTGGATACTGGCAAGGTAAGTACTGGATACAGACAAGGTAAGTACTGGATACAGACAAGGTAAGTACTGGATACTGGACACAGCGCTACTTGGGGACACAGCGCTGTACATTATAACAATACAGATTATACAGTATGTATGTATATCTTTATTTATTTAGCGCCACTTGGGGACGCAGCGCTGTACATTATAACAATACAGATTATACAGTATGTATGTATATGTTTATTTAATAGCGCCACTTGGGTACACAGCGCTGTACATTATAACATACAGATTATACAGTATGTATGTTATGTTTATTTATATAGCGCCCTTGGGTACACAGCGCTGTACATATAACACTACAGATTATACAGTATGTATGTATATTAGTTATATATAGCGCCACTTGGGTACACAGCGCTGTCACTTATAACAATACAGATTATACAGTATGTAGTTATTTTTTATTTATATAGCGCCACTTGGGTACCACAGCGCTGTACATTATAACAATACAGATTATACAGTATGTATGTATATGTTTATTTATATAGAGGCCACTTGGGACCCAGCGCTGTACATTATAACAATACAGATTATACAAGTATGTATGTATATTCTTTTTATTTATATAGAGCCCTTGGACACAGCGCTGTATATTTATAACAATACAGATTATACAGTATTATGTAGTTTTATTTATATAGCGCCACTTGGAGCACAGCGCTGTACATTATAACATTACAGATTATCAGTATGTATGTATATGTTTATTTATATGCACCCACTTGGGTACACAGCACTGTACATTATACAATCAAGATTATACAGTATATATTTATATGTTTATTTATAAGTGCCACTTGGGACACAGCACTGTACATTATAACAATACGATGATACAGTATGTATGTATATGTTTATTTATATAGCGCCACTTGGTACGCAGCGTCTTACATTATAACATTACAGATTATACAGTATGTATTTATATGTTTATTAATATAGCGCCACTTTGGTATGCAGCCTGTACATTATAACATACAGATCATACATATGTTGTATATATTTATTTATATAGCGCCACTTGGGGACACGCGCTGTACATTATAACAATACAGTTATACAGTATATATGTATATGTTTATTTATATAGCGTCACTTGGGACACAGCATGTACATATAACATACAGATTATACAGTATGTATGTATGTTTATTTATATGCACCATCTGTACACAGCGCTGTACATTATAAACAATACAGATTATACTATGTATTTTATGTTTATTATAAAGGCGCCACTTGGGGACACAGCACTGTACATTATAACATACAGATTATACAGTATGTATGTATGTTTATTTATATAGAGCCACTGGGGACACAGCGCTGTACATTATAACATACAGTATTTACAGTAGTATGTATGTGTTATTTATATAGCGCCACTGGGTACGCAGTCCTGTACATTATAACATACAGATTATACAGTATGTGTGTATATTTTATTTATATAGCGCCACTTTGGTATGCAGCGCTGTACATTAAGCAATACAGATTATACAGTATGTATGTATATGTTTATTTATATAGCGCCACTTGGGTACACGCGCTGTTATATAACAATAAATTATACAGTATGTTGTATATGGTTATTTATATAGCGCCACTTGGGTGATACACAGCGCTGTACATTATAACAATACAGATTATACGTATGTATGTATATGTTTTATTTATATAGCGCCACTGGGGACACAGCGCTGTACATTAAAACAATACAGATTATACGTATGTATGTATATGTTTATTTATATAGCGCCACTTGGGGACACAGCGCTGTACATTATAACAATACAGATTTATCAGTATGTATGTATTATGTATTATTATAGCGCCACTTGGGACGCAGACTGTACATTATAAGAATCACAGATTATACAGTATGTATATATGTTTATATACACCACTTGGGGACGCAGCACTGTACATTATAAGAATACAGATTATACAGTATGTATGTATATGTTTATTTATATAGCACCACTTGGGGACACAGCACTGTACATTATAACAATACGATTATACAGTATATATTTATATGTTTATTTATATAGCGCCACTTGGGGACACAGTACTGTACATTATAACAATACAGATTATACCGTATGTATGTATATGTTTATTTATATAGTGACACTTGGGTACACAGCGCTGTACATTATAGCAATACAGATTATACAGTATGTATGTATATGTTTATTTATATAGCGCGCACTTGGGGACGCAGCGCTGTACATTATAACACAATACAGATTATCAGTATGTTGATATGTTTATTTATATAGCCCACTTGGGACACAGCGTGACATTATATAAAACATACAGATATACAGTATATATGTATATGTTTATTTATATTAGGCGCACTTGGGACACAGCATGTACATTATACAATACAGATAATACAGTATGTATTATGTTTATTATATAGCACCACTTGGGTCACAGCGCTGTACATATAACATACATATTATACAGTATGTATGTATATGTTTATATAGTGCCACTTGGGTACACAGCACTGTACATTAAACAACTACGATTATACAGTATATATTTTATGTTTATTTTATAAGCCCACTTGGGGACACAACACTGTACATTATAACATATCAGTTATAGGATTGTATGTATATGTTATTTATATATCGCCACTTGGGTAGCGCACTCTGTACTTATAACAATAGATTATACAGTATGTATGTATATGTTTATTTATATAGTGCCACTTGGGTACACAGCAGCCTGTACATTATAACAATACAGATTAACGTGTGTATGTATATGTTTATTATATAGCGCCACTTGGTACACAGCGCTGTACATTATAACAATACAGATTATACAGTATGTATGTATAGTTATTTATAATGTCAGACTTGGGACACAGGCTGTACATTATAACATACAGTTATACAGTATGTATGTATATGTTTATTATTATGTAGCGCCACTTGGGACACAGCACTGTACATTATAACATACAGTTATACAGTATGTATGTATATGTGTTTATTTATATAGCGCCACTTGGGTGACACAGCGCTGTAAACATTAACAACGATTATACAGTATGTATTATATGTTTATTTATTTAGTCGCCACTTGGTGGACCAGCGCTGTACATTATAACCATAACAAGATTATACTATGTATGTATATGTTTTATTTATAAGCGCTACTTGGGACACAACGCTCGTCATTATAACAATACAGATTATACATATGTATGTATATGTTTGTTTTTATATAACCCACTTGGGAGGCGTTACAACGTACAATACGTTATACATGCGTGTACAGTTATAACAATACAATTATACAGTATATGTATGTATATATGTTTATTTATATAACGCCACTTGGGGACACACGCGCTGTACATTATAACAATACAGATTATACAGTATGTATGATATAGTTTATTTATTAAGCAGCCACTTGGAGACACAGCGCTGATCATTATAAACAATACAGATTATCACAGTATGTATGTATATGTTTATTTATATGGCCACTTGGGGACACAGCGCGGTACATTATAACAATACAGATTATACAGTATGTATGTATTGTTTATTTATATAGGCCACTTGGGACACAGCGCTGTAATTATAACATAAGCATAGTATACAGTATGTATGTATATGTTTTTTATATAGCCCACTTGGACAGAACAGCGCTGTATATTTATAACAATACAGATTATACAGTATGTTGTATAAATTTTTATTATATAGCCCACTTGGGACACAGCCTGTACATTATAACATACAGATTATACAGAAGTATATATATTATAATGTTTATTTATAAAGTGCTATGTATGTTTCTTTTGATTTATTTGGATTGGGAACACAGCACTGTACATTATAACAATACAGATTAATACAGTAAATGATAGTATATGTTTATTTATAATAGCCACTTGGGACGGCCGCCTGATACATTATAACATTACAGATTATACAGTATTATGTAATGGTTTTATTTATTAGCGCCACTTGTAGCAGCGCTGTACATTTAACAATACAGATTATACAGTATGTTGTATAATTTATTTATATAGCGCCACTTGGGACACAGCGCTGTACATTATAACAATACAGATTATACAGTATATGTATATGTTTTATTTATATAGGCGCACTTGGGGACACAGCATTGTACATTATAACAATACAGTATATACAGTATGTATGTATGTTTATTTATTAGCACCACTTGGACACACGTGTACATTAATACAATACAGATTATACAGTATGTATGTATATGTTTAATAGTGCCACTTGGGGACACAGTCATTGTACATTATAACAATACGATTACAGTATTATTTATATGTTTATTTTAAAGCGCCATTGGGGACACAGCACTGTACATTATAACAATACAGATTATACATATGTATGTATATGTTTATTTATATAGCGCCACTTGGGTACGCAGCTCTGTACATTATAACATTACAGATTATACAGTATGTGTGTATATGTTTATTTATATAGCGCCACTTTGGTATGCAGCGCTGTACATTATAGCAATACAGATTATACAGTATGTTATGTATATGTTTATTTATATAGCGCCACTTGGGGACGCAGCACTGTACATTATAAGAATACAGATTATACAGTATGTATTTATGTTAATTAGCCACTTGGGGACGCAGCCTGTACATTATAAGAATACAGATTACAGTTGTATGTATATGTTTATTTATATAGCCCCACTGGGACAGCACGCTGTACATTAAACAATACAGATTATACAGTATATATTTATTTTTATTTATATAGCGCCACTGGGACACAGTACTGTACATTATAACAATACAGATTATACGTTTATGTATTATAGTTTATTTATAGTGACCTTGGGTACACAGCGCTGTACATATAACAATACAGATTATACAGTATGTATGTATATGTTTATTTATATAGCGCCACTTGGGCAGCAAGCTGGTACATTATAAATAGCAGATTATACAGTTAGTAGGTATATGTTTATTTATATAGCGCCACTTGGGTAACACAGCGCTGTACATTATAACAATACAGATTATACAGTAGGTATGTATATGTTTATTTTATAGCACACTTGGGGACACACGCGCTGTATACATTAAACAATACAGATTATACGAGTATATATGTATATGTTTATTTATTTAGCGCACCTTGGGACACAGCTTGTACATTATAACAATACAGATATACAGTATGTATGTACATGTTTTATTATATAGCGCCAACTGGGGTACACAGCGCTGTACATATAACAATACAAATTATACAGTATATGTATAGTTTATATATACTGCGGACATTGGTACGCCGCACTGTTACATTATAACAATACAGATTATACAGTATATGTTTATATGTTTATTTATAAAGCGCCACTTGGGGTACGCAGCTCTGTCATTATAACAATACGATATACAGTATGTATGTATATGTTTATTTATATAGTGGCCACTGGGTACACAGCGCTGTACATTATAACAATACAGATTATACAGTGTTATGTATATGTTTTTATTTATATAGCGACCCTTGGGTACACACAGCGCTGTACATTATAACAATACAGATTACAGTATGTATGTATATGTTTATTTATATGTGCCACTTGGGACACAGCGTCTGTACAATTATACAATAAACAGGTTATACAGTATGTATGTATATGTTTATTTATGTGCGCCACTTGGGGACACAGCGATGTACATTATAACAAAACATATTATACAGTATGTATGTATATGTTTATTTATATAGCGCCACTTGGTACACAGCGCTGTACATTCACAATACGATTATACATATGTATGTATATGTTTATTTATGTAGCGCCACTTGGGTACGCATCGCTGTACATTATAACAATACAGATTATACAGTATGTATGTATATGTTTATTTATTAGCGCCACTTGGGGACCACGTGCTGTACATTATACATACAGAATTTATAGTATGTATGTATATGTTTTTTATATAGCGCACACTTGGTGACACAGCGATGTACATTATAACACTCAGATTATACGAGTATGTATGTATATGTTTATTTATATAGCGCTTCTTGTGGGACCCAGCGCTGATCATTATAACAATACAGATTATAGGATATGTATGTATATGTTTATTATATAGCGCCATTGGTACGCAGCCTGTGTACATTATAACAATACAGATTATACAGTATGTATGTATATGTTTATTTATATAGGCCACTGGTACACAGCGCTGATCATATAACAATACAGATTATACAGTTGTGTTGTATATGTTTATTTATATAGCGCCACTTGGGTACCAGCGCTGTACATTATAACAATACAGATTATACAGATGTATGTATATTTTATTATAATGTCCACTTGGGAGCACCAGCGCTGTACATATAACAATACAGGTTATACAGTTATGTATATGTTTTTTATGTAGCGCCACTTGGGGACACAGCACTGTACTTATAACAATACAGATTTACGTATGTATGTATATATGTTTATTATATAGCGCCACTTGGGTAGCACAGCGCGTTAACTTAAAATACAGATTATACAGTATGTATGTATTGTTTATTTTATTAGCGCCACTTGGGGACCAGCGCTGTACATTTATAACAATACAATTATACAGTATTATTTTTATGTTTATTTATATAGCGCTTCTTGGGGACACACGCTGTACATTATAACAATACAGATTATACAGTATGTATGTATATTTTATTTATATAACCCACTTGGGGACACCGCGCTGTACATTATATACAATAATCATATATACAGTATGTATGTAAGTTGTTTATTTATAAGCGCCACTTGGGGACCAAGCGCTGTACATTATAACAATACAGATTATACGAGTATGTATGAATATGTTTATTTATATAGCGCCACTTGGAGACACAGCGCTGTACATTATAACAATACAGATTATACAGTATGTATGTAATGTTTTTATTATATACACACCTTGAGGACACAGCACTGTACATTATAACAATACAGATTATACAGTATGTATGTATATGTTATTTATATAGCGCCACTTGGGGACACAGCACTGTACATTATACAATACAGATTATACAGTATGATGTATATTTATTTATATAGCGCCACTTGGGGACACAGCGCTGTACATTATAACAATACAGATTATACAGTATGTATGTATATGTTTATTTATATAGCGCCACTTGGGGACACAGCGCTGTACATTATAACAATACAGATTATACAGTATGTATGAATATGTTTATTATATAGCGCCACTTGGAGACACAGCGCTGTACATTATAACAATACAGATTATACAGTATGTATGTATATGTTTTATTATATAGCACCACTTGGGTACACCGCGCTGTACATTATAACAATACAGATTATACAGTATGTAGTATATGTTTATTATATAGCAGCCACTTGGGAACGAGCGCTGTACATTATAACAATACAGATTATATCAGTGTGTAGTATATGTTTATTTATTAGCATCACTTGGTACACAGCCTGTACATTTATAACATACAGATTATACAGTTATGTATAGTGTTTATTTATATAGCGCCACTGGGACGGACAGCGCTGCACATTATCAATACATTATACGAGTATTAGTATGTTATTGTTTATTTATATAGCGCCACTTGGGGACACAGCGCTCATTATCACTATACAGATTATACAGTATGTTATGTATATGTTTATTATATAGAGGCCACTTGGGATACACAGCACTGTACATTATAACAATACAGATTATACAATATTATGTATAATGTTTATTTATATAGCATCTCGTTGGGACACAGCGCTGTACATTATAACAATACAGATTATACAGTATTATATGTATATGTTTATATAGCATCACGGGGTACACACGCGCTGTACTTATACATTACAGTTATACAGTATGTATGTAATGTTTATTTATATAGCGCACTTGGTAGCACAGCGCTGTACTTATAACTATACAGATTATACGTATGTATGTATATGTTTATTTATATAGCGCCACTTGGGGACACAGCGCTGTACATTATAACAATACATATTATACAGTATGTATGTATATGTTTATATATAGGCGCCACTTGGGTACACAGTGCGTACATTATAACAATAGCAGTTATACAGATGTATGTTATGTTTATTTATATAGCGCCACTGGGATACACAGCCTGTACATTATAACATACAGATTATACAGTATGTATGTATATGTTTATTTATATAGCGCCACTTGGGACACAGCGTGTACATATAAACAATACGATTATACAGTATGTATGTATTATGTTTATATATAGCACTTGGTACACAGCGCTGTACTCATATAACAATACAGAATAAAGCAGTATGTACGATATTTTATTTATATAGCGTCACTTGGAGTACACAGCGCTGTGCTTAACATAAATACAGATCATACAGTATGTATGTATATGTTTATTTATATAGCGCCACTTGGGTACCACAGCGCTGTACATTATAACAATACAGTATTATACAGTGTATGTATATGTTTATTTATATAGCACACTTGGGTACACAGCACTGTACATTATAACAATACAGATTATACAGTATTATGTATATGTTTATTATATAGCGCCCACTTGGGTACACAGCGCTGTCATTATAACAATACAGATTAATACTTATGTATGTTTATGTTATTTTTATATACGCCGCTTGGGTCACAGCGGCTGTACTATAACAATACAGATTACAGTATGTATGTATATGTTATTATATAGTGCCCACTTGGGTACACAGCGCTGTACATTATAACAATGCATGATTAAACAGTATGTATGTATATGTTTATTATATAGCGCCACTTGGTAGCAGCAGCGCTGTACATTATAACAATACAGATTATACAGTATGTATGTATATGTTTATTTTATAGCGCCACTTGGAGACACAGCTGCTGTACATTATAACAATACAGATCATATACAGTATGTTGTATATGTTTATTTATATAGCGCCACTTGGACACAGCAGCGTAAATATAACAATCAGATTATACAGTATGTATGTATATGTTTATTTATATAGCGCCACTTGGGTAAGGCACAGCGCTGTACATTATAACATACAGATATTACAGTATGTAGTATATGTTTATTATATAGCACCACTTGGGGACACAGCGCTGTACATTATACAATACGATATACAGTATAATATGTTATTTATTTAGTTAGCGTCACTTGGGGACCCAGCATTGTACATTATAAACAATACAGATTATACAGTATGTATGTACATGTTTATTATTAGCGCCACTTGGGTACACAGCGCGTGCAATTATAACAATACATATTATAAAGTATGTACTGTATATGTTATATAGTGCCTACGACTTGGACAGCACGGTACATTATAACATACAGATTATACAGTATATATATGTATATGTTTATTTATAAAGCGCCACTTGGACGCAGCTCTGTACATTATAACATACAGATTATACAGTACTGTTGTATATGTTTATTTATATAGTGCCACTTGGGTACACAGCGCTGTACATTATAACAATACGAGATTATCAGTGTGTATGTATATGTTTATTTATATAGCGCCACTTGGGTACACGCGCTGTGCATTAAACATCAGATTCTCAGTATGTTGTATATGTTTATTTATAAATGTGCCACGGGGACACAGCGCTGTACATTATAACAATCCAGGTTATACAGTATGTATGTATATGTTTATTTTATGTAGCGCCACTTGGGGACACAGCACTGTACATTATACAATACAATTATACAGTATGTATGTATATGTTTTTTATATAGCGCCACTTGGGTACACAGCGCTGTACATTACAATACAGATTATACAGTATGTATGTATATGTTTATTTAGTAGCGCCACTTGGGGACGCAGCGCGTACATTATAACAAATACAGATTATAGCATATGTATGTATATGTTTATTTATATAGCGCTTCTTGGGGAACAGCCTGTACATTATACACATACAGATTATAGGATATGTATGTATATGTTTATTTATATGACGCCCACTTGGAGCGCAGCTCTGACATTATAACAATACAGATTATCAGTATGTTATGTAATTGTTTATTATATAGTGCCACTTGGGTACACAGCGCTGATACATTATAACAATACATATTAACAGTGTGTATATATGTTTATTTATATAGGCGCCACTTGGGACACAGGCGCTGTAATTATAACAATACAGATATACAGTATGTATGTAATGTATTTATATTGCCCACTTGGGACACAGCGCTGTACATTATAACAATACGAGTTTACTAGTATGTATGTATTGTTTATTATTAGTGCGCCACTTGGAGCACAGCACTGTACATTATAACAATACAGATTATACAGTATGTATGTATATTGTTTATTTATATAGCGCCACTTGGGTACACAGCGCTGTACATTATCAATAGCATTATTATCAGTATGTATGTATATGTTTTATTTATGTAGCCCCACTTGGGGACGCAGCGTCTGTATACATTATACACAATACAGATTATACAGTATGTATGTATATGTTTATTATATAGCGCCTTGGGGCACAGCGCTGCCATATAACATACAGATATACAGTATGTAGTATATGTTTATTTATATAGACGCACTTGGGGATACACCGCTGTACTATTTATAACAATACATATTATACAGTATGTATGTATGTATTGTTTTTTATATAGCGCCACTTGGGGACACAGCGTCTGTACATTATAAAATACAGATTATACAGTATGTATGATATGTTTATTTATATAGCGCCACTTGGAACCAGCGCTGTACATTATAACAATACGAGTTATACAGTTAGTATGTATATGTTATATTTATTAGTCAGCCACTTGGGACACAGCACTGTACATTATAACAATACAGATTATACAGTTAGTATGTATATGTTTATTTATATGCGCCACTTGGGGACACAGCAGGGTACATTATAACAATACAGATTATACTTATAAAGGATGTATGTATATGTTTATTTATATAGCGCCACTTGGGTACACAGCTCTGTACATTATAACAATACAGATTATACAGTATGTATGTATATGTTTATTTATATAGCGCCACTTGGGACACAGCGCTGTACATTATACAATACAGATTATACAGTATGTATGTTATGTTTATTTATATAGCGCCACTTGGGACACAGCGCTGTACATTATAACAATTACAGATTATACGTATGTATGTATATGTTTATTTATATAGCAGCCACTTGGGTACACAGCGTGTACATTATAACAATACAGATTATACAGTATGTATGTATATGTTATTTATTAGCGCACTTGGGACATAGCCTGTACATTATAACAATACAGATTATACAGTGTGTATGTATATGTTTATTTATATATGCACACTTGGGTACACAGCCTGTACTTATAACATACAGATTATACAGTATGTATGTATATGTTTATTTATATAGCGCACTGTGGGACCAGTCGCTTACATTATACTAATACAGGATTATCAGTATGTATGTAATATCGTTTATTTATATATGTCGTGCACTTTGGACTACAGCGCTGTACATTATAACATACGATTATACTCCCCCACTCACACTGCTTCCTCCACCTTATACCTTTCTCTCTAGTGTCCCCATATGTCCCTGTCCGTACCCTGTACCCATCACAGAACCATCTCCTATACAGACCCCCCCACTCACACTGCTTCCTCCCACCTTAAACCTTTCTCTCTTGTATCTCCCATCCTCTGGAATTCTATTCCCCTCTCTCTACGTCAATAAACCTCAATTAGCAGGTTTAAATCTACCCTTACATCCTACCTATCTGGTAACCAGCACAGTATATGATATCTATATATCTATATATGATAAATCTACCTTACATCCTACCTATCTGGTAACCAGCCCAGTATATGGTATCTATATATCTATATATGATAAATCTACCTTACATCCTACCTATCTGGTACCCAGCATGGTATATGGTATCTATATAGCTATATATGATAAATCTACCCTTACATCCTACCTATCCAGTAACCAGCACAGTATATGGTATATATATATGGTATAGGTATCTATATATCTATATATGATAAATCTACCCTTACATCCTACCTATCCGGCAACCAGCACGGTATATGGTATCTATATATCTATTTATGATAAATCTACCTTACATCCTACCTATCCGGTAACCAGCACAGTATATGATATCTATATATCTATATTTGATAAATCTACCCTTACATCCTACCTATCCGGTAACCATCACGGTATATGGTATCTATATATCTATATATGATAAATCTACCCTTACATCCTACCTATCCGGTAACCAGCACAGTATATGGTATATATATATATGGTATAGGTATCTATATATCAATATATGATAAATCTATCCTTACATCCTACCTATCCGGTAACCATCACGGTATATGGTATCTATATATCTATATATGATAAATCTACCCTTACATCCTACCTATCCGGTAACCAGCACAGTATATGGTATCTATATATCTATATATGATAAATCTACCTTACATCCTACCTATCTGGTAACGAGCACAGTATATGGTATCTATATATCTATATATGATAAATCTACCCTAGTCTCATGTGGTTAATATTGTTCTTAGGGTATTACATTGTTCATATTGTCTTTAGAAAACACCCAGGCGGAGCACAAACACTGATTGGCACGTCCAATGTGTTAATATTGTTCTTTAGGGTATTAATATTGTTAATAGTGTTCTTTAGAACAACACCAGACGACCAAACATGATTGGCCACAGTCCATGTGTTAATATTGTTCTTTAGGGTGTTAATATGTGTAATATTGTGCTTTAGGGTATTATATTGTTAATATTGTTCTGTAGGCGGAATATTGTTAATATTGTTCTTTAGAAAACACACAAGGCGAGAAACCATGAGGGGTTTTGCCCATTTGGCACAGTCAATTGTTATATGGTTCTTTAGGCGGGTTAATCATTGTTAATATTGTTCTTTTTTAGAACACACACCAGGCGACACACCATGATTGGCCGTCGAATGTTAATATTGGTTCTTTAGGGTGTAACATTGTGCATATTGTCTTAGACACACACCAGGCGAAAACATGATGGGCACATCCATGTGTTAAGATGGTTCTTTAGAACAACACCAGGCCGACAAACCCTTGAGTGGCCCAGTCCATGTGTTAATATTGTTTTTAGAAACACACACCAGGCGACAAACATTGATTGGGCACAGTCCAATGTGTTAATATTGTTCTTAGGTGTATATTGTTAATAAGTTCTTTGAACTAACACCAGGGGACAAACCATGATTGCACAGTCCAATGGTTAATATTGTTCTTTAGGTGTTAATCATAGGTAATATTGTTCTTAGAAAACACAGCGACAAACCCTGAATTATTTGCCACAGTCCAATGTGTTAATATTGTCTTTAGGGTGTTAATATTGTTAAATGTTCATGAACACACACCAGGCGACAAACCATGATTGGCACAGTCCAATGTGTTAATATGTTTTAGGGTGTTAAATTGTTAACTATTGTTTTTGAAACACAACCAGGCGAAAACCCTGATGGCACAGTCCAATGGGTTCATATTGTCTTTAGGGTGTTCATATTGTTATATATTGTTCTTTAGAACCACCCCACAGGCCGACAAACCTGATTGGCACAGTCCAATGTGGTTAATATGTTTCTTTAGGGCTGTAATAGTGTTAATATTGTTCTTTTTAGAACACACCGGCAACAAAACCATGATTGGCACAGTCCAGTGTTAATATGTCTTTAGAACACACACCAGGCGACAAAACCCTGATGCCCAGTCCATGTGTTAATATTGTTATTTAGAACACACCCAGGCGACAACCTGATTGCACAGTCCAATGTGTCATATGTTCTTTAGAACACACACCAGGGGACAAACCCTGATTGGCACAGTCCAATGTGTTAATATTGTTTACTTTAGGAACAGCACACCAGGACAAACCATGATTGGCACAGTCCAATGTGTTAATATTGTTCTTTAGGGTGTTAATATTGTTAATATTGTTCTTTAGAACACACACCAGGCGACAAACCCTGATTGCACAGGTCTAATGGTTAATATGCTTTAGAACACACACCAGGCGCAAACCCTGATTGGCACAGTCCATGTGTTAATATTGTTCTTTAGGGTGTAATATTGTTAATATTGTTACTTTTAGAAACACACACAGGCGAAAACCCTGATTGGCACAGCCAAGGGTGTTAATATTGTTCTTTAGAACGAACACACAGGCGACAACCCGATTGGCACAGCAATGGTTAATATTGTTCTTTAGGGGTTAATCTAGTTAATATGTTCTTTAGAACACACCCAGGCACAACCCATGATTGCACAGTTCCATGTGTTAAATAGTGGTTCTTTAGGGTGTTAAATATTGTTATATTGTCTTTAGAACACACACCAGGCGACAAACCATGATTGGCCGTCCATGTGTTAATATTGTTCTTTAGTGGTGTGAATATTGTTAAATTGTCTTTAGAACACACACCAGGCGACAAACCATGATTGGCACAGTCCAATGTGTTAATATTGTTATTAGAACACACACCAGGCGACAAACCATGATTGGCACAGTCCAATTGTTAATATTTCTTAGAGAACACCACACCAGGCGACACAAACCATTGATTGACCAGTCTTGTGCTAATACTGTTCTTAGAACACACACCAGGCGACAAACCCTGATTGGCACAGTCCAATGTGGTAATATTGTTCTTTAGAACACACCACCAGGCGGACAACAAACCTGATGGGCCACAGTCCATGTGTTACTATGTTCTTCGAACCACACCACACCAGAGCGACACAAACCATGATTGGCACAGTCCAATGTGTTAATATTGTTCTTAGAACACACACCAGGCGACAAACCCTGATTGGCACAGTCATGTGTAAATATTGTTCTTTAGGGTGTTCATTATTGTTACTCTTTGCTTCTTTAGGGATTAATATGGTTAATATTGTTACTTTAGGTGTTCTATATGTTAAATTGGTTCTTTAGAACACACACCAGGCGAAACAAACATGTGCACAGTCCAATGTGTAATCATTGTTCTTTAGAAACACACACCAGGCGACAAACCATGTATTGGCACGTCAATGTGTTAAGATGTCTTTGGAACACACACAGGCGTACAAACCATGATGGCACAGTCCAAGGTGTTTTTAAATATGTTCGTTGACACACAACCAGGCGGACAACCAGATGGCAAGTCCAATGTGTTATATTGTCTTTAGGGTCTTAATACTGTTAATGATTGTTCTTTAGAAACACAACCAGGTGACAAAACCATGATTGGCACAGTTCCAATGTGTTTAATATTGTCTTAGGGTATTAATATTGTTAATCTTGTTCTTTAGGAGACACACACCAGGCGATCAAAACCATGAGGGCACATTCCAAAGTGGTAATATGTTCTTTAGGGTGTAATATTGTTTGAATAGTGTGCTTTAGAAAGCACACACCAGGCGGACAACATGATTGGCACAGTCCAATGTGTTAATATTGTTCTTTAGGGTGTTAATATTGTTAATATTGTTCTTTAGAACACACACAGGCGAACAAACATGATTGGCACAAGTCCAATGTGTTAATATTGTTCTTAGGTGTTTAATAGTGAAGATTGTTTTTAGAACACCTACACCAGGCGCACAAAAACCAAAACCATGATTTGGACATTCAATGTGCTTAATATTTGTCTTTAGGGTGTTAACTATTGTTAATATTGTTCTTTAGAACACACACAGGCGACAAACCATGATTGGCACAGTCCAATGTGTTAATATTGTTTTAGAACACACACCAGGCGACAACCCTGATTGCACAGTCCAATGTGTTAATATTGTTCTTAGAACACACACCAGCCGAAAACCATGATTGGCACAGTCCATGTGTTAATATTGTTCTTTAGGGTATTAATATTGTTAATATTGTCTTTAGAACACACACCAGGCGACAAACCCTGATTGGCACAGTCCAATGTGTTAATATTGTTCTTTAGGGTGTAATATGTTACTATTGTCTTTTAGAACACACACCAGGACGGACAAAAACATGATGGCACAGTCCCAATGTTGTAATAGTGTTCTTGAGGGTTGTGAATATTTTAGATTGTTCTTTAGGGTATTAATATTGTTAATATTGTTCTTTAGGGTGTTAATATTGTTAATATTGTTCTTAGAACCACACAGGCTGACAAAAACCATGATGGGCACAGTCCAATGGTTTAAATATATTGTTCGTTAGGGTGTAATGTGTATATTGTTCTTTGAACGCACACCAGGCGACAACACAAACCATGATGCACAGTCCACTGTGTTAATTGTTCTTTAGGGTAGTTTGTGGTTAATATGTTAATATTGTTCTTTAGAACACACACCAGGCGACAAACCATGATGGCACAGTCCAATGTGTTAATATTGTTCTTTAGGGTGTTAATCTGCTTAATCTTGTTCTTTAGGGATTAATATTGTTAATATTGTTCTTTAGGGTGTCATATGTTCGTGTTCTTTAGAAACAACCAGCGGGAAACACCATGATTGCACAGTCCAAGTGTTACTATTGTTCTTTAGAACATCACACCAGGCGAAATAACATGATTGGCACAGTCCAATGTGTAATATTGTCTTTAGCACACACACAAGGCGACCAACATGATTGGCACCGTCCAATGTGTAATATTGTATAGAACACCACACCGGCGACACACACAAACCCATGATTGGCACAGCCAATGTGTGAATAGTCTTAGGGTATTAATATTGTTAATATGTTCTTTAGCACCACCACACCACGGCCGACAAAACCTGATGGCCCCAGTCCAATTGTTAAATATGTTCTTAGGGTATTAATTATTGTTAATATGTTCTTAGACACACACAGGCGACAAACCATCGATTGCACAGACCAAGTGTTAATATTGTTCTTTAGGGTATAAATATTGGTTAATATTTCTTTGAACACACCAGGCGGACAAACATGATTCGGCACAGTCAAATGTGTTAATATTGGTCTTAGGATTAATCGAGTGTTAATATTGTTCTTCGAACACACACACAGGCGACAAAACATGATTGGCCAGTCCAAGTGTTTATATGGTTCTTTGGTATAATATTCGTTAATTGTTCTTTAGAACACACACCACAGGCGCCAAACCACGATTGGCAAGTCCAAAGGTTAATATTGTTACTTAGGTTTTTAATATGTTTAATATTGTTCTTTAGAACACACACCAGGCGACAAACATGATTGGCACAGTCCAATGTGTTAATATTGTCTTTGAACACACCCAGGCGACAACCATGATTGGCAAAGGCCAATGTGTTAATATGTTCTTTAGGGTGTTAATATTGTTAATATTGTTCTTAGAAACACCACACCAGGCGACAACATGAGTGGCACGTCCAATGTGTTAATATGTTCTTTAGGGGTAAATGTTAATATTGTCTTTAGAACCACCCACCACAGGCGGACAAACATGATTGGACAGTAATGTGTTAATAAACAAGTTACAGTTCCTTTACTCCGTTACTCGCCGAATTCCAGATCTGTCACAAATCTTTCAATAATTAGGTAATAAAACTTTATTGTAAAGACTAAACGCCATCTGCCAATGGAAATTAGAGCAACCGACCACAGATGTTCGGGACAGAAGACAAAAACCCAGTAGAAAACCCCCAAAGCTTTATTTTCCAATGGGAATATTTGATTTTGGAATTTCCATATTTATTTAAAAAATAATCTTTTTTTTTTTAACAGGAAATGAAATCCGAAATGAAAAAGTTCTAATCTAAAATCAACCTCTCAATATCTACAATGGGGATTGGTGTTGTATGGGCCCCATTTGGTCTATTGTCTTCAATCCTGTATTCATTTCAGCTTCTCTGCTGAATCCCATTGCTTCTGTCAGGAAACAATCATCATTTCTGGAAGCCGTGTTCTTCTGTGGTCTAACACAATAGTTTTCATTTTTTTGTTCTTCGACGCTGCAAGCTTTAAAAGAAACCAAATTCATTCCTAGCATGAGAAACGTTAATTGTCACTAGGAGTTCTATACAACCCAATAGTGAATGCAAAGACGTTCCGCTGTATTTTATTTACCAAAACAGTAAGGAGCTGGAATCTCTCTTGCATCATAATGTTAAGAGAGATACATCATTCACAAAAGATATTTCAGAATGGCTATTTACTACCTGCTGTGAGTAACTTTGGGATGTGCTCGTTAAATGTCATAAACAATAAGACAAAATTTACAGCAAGGCAACCACAATAGGGCAAATGGAAAGCTACAGTACGGTGCCGATCATAGTTGTATTGCATTGGTAGGGGTAAAAGTTAAAATAAGGGAACATGGACTTTCAGCAACTTGCAATCTCTGAAACGTTATTAACAGATGAATTAATAAAACAAAATGGAAAGGGAACAAAGAAATTACAGACAGAATTGCCAATATATTCCACAGTTGGAGAGAGCGACAATGACGAATATCGCTTAATAGTCGATCTTTTAAAAAGTGTTTGTCCTTCATTTATCTCCGCTCTCCTGGAAAGGTTAATCACAAGAGGGTCTCTATATAGTGTCAGTTACATAGGAAACACCATTGTGAGGGATTCTAAAATATGTTAAATTGGCGGAATTTATTCTAAACTACAGGGTTTGTAGGACTGTAATTCTTCATAGGAATATCATCACATTGCCAGATGCCAAGCAGTAATGAGGTCCTGGAATGAGCATGTGGGACAATACCAATGGTAATCGAATACACAAAAAACTATAGTGCAAAAACATCCCCTTAAACCACCAAGACACATGTATACACACCTGCAGATACACCCAAACACCCAACCCTTCTGTTCCTGGAAACTATAGACACAAAATAAATAAGTAGGTTAATCAAAAATGCATTTCTAATATTTAAACCTCTTAATGCCTGGCCAGATTGGTGAGTTTTAAAACTTTCTACCAGCAGTCTTGTTCCTGCAGTCAGGGTTTAGTGCTACAAGGTCACTGGTTTCACTTGTGGGAATGTAGGTATCTTGGGTTTTGTGTGTCGGTGCACTGTGTCCCCTTAGTGTGAGAGATAGCACCACTAAGGACACAGTGCGCAGACAACAGTAGTATGTAATGTTTATTTATATAGCGCCAAATTGGGGACACAGCGTGTGCATTAAAATTTTCACAAACAACACACAAAAACCCCCCCCCAATACAGATTATCAGTATGTATGTATATGTTTATTTTATATAGGCCACTGGGGGTAAACAGGCTGTACATGAAACATACAGGATTATACAGTTATGTATGGGTATATGTTATTTAATAGCGCCACTTGGGTACACCGCGCTGTACATTCTAACAATACATATTACGTATGTAGATATGGTTCTTTATATAGCGCCCACTTGGGGGACACAGCGCTGGTACCTGTAATTTAAAAACAATCAGCAGAGTATTACAGTATTTATGTAGTTAGTATATAGCGCAACTTGAGTACACAGCGCTGTTTACATATATTATAACAATACGATATACAGCTATGTAGTTATGTTTATATATAGCGGCCACTTGGGCGACACAGCGCTGTACATTAAACAATACAGGATTATACGTATGGTATGTATATGTTTATTGCTAAAGAGCCACGGGGGTACACAGCGCTGTACATTAGAACAATACAGAATTATACAGTACGTAGTATAGGGTTATTACTAGCGCCACTTGGTCCAAAGCGCGTACATAAACAATACAGAATTACAGTAGGTATGATATGTTTATGTATATCGAGCCCAAGGGGAACACAGCCGCTGTACATTCTACAATACAGATATTACAGTCTGTATGTATTTATGGTTATTTATTTATAGCGCACTGGGGTACACAGCGCTGTACATATAACAATACAGATTATAACAGTATGTATGTACATGTTCATTATTATAGCGCCACTTGTGCGACAAGCTCTGTTACCATTAAACAATACAGAGACCAGTATGTATGTATATGTTTATTTTATTTATAGCGCCACGTGGGTACACAGACGAGTATATTTTAACAATACAGATGATAACAGTATGTACGGTATACGTGTATTTATATAGGCACTTGGGTACACAGCGGCTGTACAGTTAAACAATACCGATTTTTATTACAGTTATGATGTATATGTTTATGATATAGCGGCAATTGGGGACACGCGGGTACATTATAACAATACAGGTTTATCAGATCCGTATGTATATGTTTATTGATATTAGCGCACTTGGAGAACAGCGCGTACAATATAACAATCAAGTTATACCGTATGTAGTTATGTTTATTATAGCGCCCTTGGGTAAACAGCAGCTGTACAGTATAACAATACAGATTATACGTATGTATGTATATAGTTATTTAGCTAGCGCCACTAGAGGGACCACAGCGCTTGTACATTATAACCAATACAGATTATACAGTATGTATGGTATATGTTTATTTATATAGCGCCACTTGGGACACCAGCGCTGTGACATTATAAATACAGATTATCAGGATGTATTGTATATGTTATTTTTATATAGCACCACTTGGGTTACACAGCACTGTAATTAAACAATTACAGATTCATACGTATGTATGTATATGTTTATTTATATAGCGCCACTTGGGTACCGCAGCTCGGTACATGATAAACAAGACAGATTATACAGTATGTATGTATCTGGTTAATTTATATAGCGCCCACTGAGGTAGGGGCGCGCGTACTATAACAAATACAGTTTAGACCGGATGGATGTATAGTTTATTTATATAGCCGCCACTGGGTACGCAGCGAGTACATTCGAAACATACAGATTATTACAGTATGTATGTTTGTATATGAGTGATTGTATATAGCACCACTTGGGTCCGCAGGTGTACATTATAACAATACAGATTATACATAGTAGTATGCATATGTTTATTTATTATAGGCCACTTGCGGTACACAGCGCTGTACATCTATAACAATACAGATTATACCGTAGTATGTGAATGTTTCTTTTATAGCGCCCACTTGGGTACACAGCGATGTACATTATAACAATAAGATTATTACAGTAGGATGTATAGGTTTATGTATTTATCTAGCGCCAATTGGGTACACAGCGCTGTACCTTTTATAACAATACAGATGCTACCGTAGTACGTATATGTTATTTATCTTGTAGGCACTGGGGACACCAGCGCTGTACATTTATAACAATTACAGATTATACAGTATTATGTGGGTATATGTTTATTTAATAGCGCCATTTGGGACCAGCGCTGTCCTTAATACATAAGATATCAGGCTGTATGTATTATGTGTTTATTAGATAGCGCACGTGGTTAACAGCGCTGTAATTATAACAATACAGATTATTACAGTACGATGTCTAGTTTATTTTATATAGCGAAATTTGGGGGACACCGCGTGTATCCTTCTAACCTACAGATTATACAGTATGTTGGATATTGTTTATTTATTATAGCGCAAAGTGGGGGACCAGCGCTGACATTCTAACAATACGATTATACAGTATGTATGATATGTTTATGTATATCGCGCCTTGGGGACAAGCGTGGACATTAAACCAAAGATTATACAGGATGATGTATTAGGTTAGTTATATAGCGCAACTTGGGGACACAGCGCTGTACAATAACAATACCGATTCTACAGTATGTATGTATAGTGTATATAGCGCCACTTGGGGACACAGCGCTGTACATTCTAACAATACCAGAATATACAGTATGTATGTATATGTTATCGTATATAGCGCCACTTGGGTACACAGCGCTGATACATTATAACAATAGCTCATTACAGGCTGTATGCATATATGGTTTATTATAGCGCACTGGGGACACAGCGCGTACATTTAACAATACAGCTCATACCGTATGTATGTCTATGTTTCGATCGCACACTTGGGACACAGAGCTGTACGATAACAAGACAGATTAGACAGATGTATGTAATGTTATTTATATAGCGCCACTTTGGGACATGCTGTACGTACCATTATTAACACGACAGTCATACAGATATGTATGTATATGTTTATATATCGCCACTGGGGGAGGGACACAGCGCGGTAATTATAACATACAGAATATACAGTAGTCTGTATATGTTATATATAGCACCACTTGGGTACACAGCGCTCGTACATATAACAATACAGATTATACCGTTGTATATGTTATTTATTTTAGCGCCATTGGGGACAACATCGCTGTACATATCCAACAATACGATTATAACAGTATGTATTGTATCATGTTTTATTTATATAGCGCCACTTGGGTCCAGCGCTGTAAATATAAACAATACAGATTATACAGAATATGTATAGGTTTATTTATATCGCGCCACTTGGGACACAGGCTTTGTTGTATGTACATTATAACAATACAGAGTATACAGTATGTAGGGGATATGTTTATTTATATAGGCCACTTGGGGTACACAGCGCGAATTATAACAATACAGATATCAGTAGGTATGTATAGGTTTATTTATATAGCCGCCACTTGGGTACACAGCGCTGACTCATATAACAAAACGAGATACAGTAGGTATGTATATGTTTATTATTATAGCGCCACTGGGTACACAGCGCTAGTACATTATAACAATACAGCTATACAGTAGTTTCCTGTTTATTTAATTAGCGCCCTTGGGTAAACAGCGCGTAATTTATAACAATACAGATTTACAGTATGTATTGTATATGTTTATTTATCTCGCGCCACTTGGTACACAGGCTTGTACATTATAACACTACAGATTATACAGATGTATGTATTATGTTTATTTATATAGCCGCCCTTGGGTACACAGCGCTGTTACATTATAACAATACAGATTAAAGTAGTAGGTATATGGTATTTACTTTATAGCGGCAACTTGGGGACACACGCTGGATATTATACAATACAGATTATACAGTAGTATGAATATGTTATTTATATAGCGCCACTGGGTACACAGCGCTGGACATGCTAACAATACAGCTTTCATATGTATGTCCTGTTTATTTATACGCGACACTTGGTACCAGCGCTGTAATTATAATAAACAGATATACGTATGTATGTATATGTTATTTATATACGCAACTTGGGACACACAGCGCGTACATTATCAACCAATACAGTCATACAGATGTCGGTAATGTTCTATATCCGCCCACTTGCCAAGCGGGACAAACCGCGCTGTACAGTATAACGATACGAGTATACAGTATGTTGTATAGGTTTATTTATATAGCACCACTGGGGGGACACCGCGCTGTACATGATAACAATAAGAGTTATAAGTATGTATATGTTTATTTATATAGCGCCAACTTGGGGAACATCGCTGTACATTATAACCATACAGTTAGTCCAGTATGTATGTATTGTTTTTTATATTAGCGCCATTGGTGTTACACAGCGTGTACAATTTATAAAAATACAGATAGGTATACAGCAGGTATGTATATGTTATTATTATAGCGCCACTTGGGGGACACGCGCTGTACATCATAACAATTAACAGATTTACAGATGTATGTCGATTGTTTAGATTAGCGCCCTTGGGACACAGCGCTGTTACATTATATAAACAATACAAGATTAATTACAGGATGTATGCTTAGTTATTGACTTATAGCGCCACTGGGGTACACAGCGTGTACATTATCACAAAAACAGATTATCGTATGTATGTATATGTTTAGTAATATAGCACCCTGGGTAACGGCTGTACATTATAACAATCACAGATGATACCCACGTAGTAAGTATAGGTTATATATAGCGCACTCTGGGTACCCAGCGCTGTCCATTATAAAAAAATACAGATTATTACAGTATGTATGTATATGTTTATTATATAGCGGCCACTTGGAGACACAGCGCTGTACATTATAACACTTACAGATTTATACAGTATGTGTATATGTTTATTTATATAGCGGAAATTGGGTTACACAGCGGGTACAATTTAACATACAGCATTATACATGTCTGATGTATATGGTATTTATATAGCACCACTTGGGCAAGCGCTGTATATTATTACAATACAGATTATACGTAGGTGTAATGGTTATGTATATAGCGCCATTGGGTTACACAGCGTTACATTATAACAATACAGATTATACAGTATGTATGTATATGTTTATTTAATAGCGCCACTTGGGTACACAAGCGCTTGTACCTTATAAACACTACAGCTTATACAGAGGGATGTATATCTATTATATACAGCACCACTTGGGGGGGGACACAGCGCTGTGCTACATTATAAACAATTACAGGATATACGTATGTTATGTATATGTTTATTGATATATCGCCAAATTGGGGGAACAGCGCTGAATTTATAACAATACAGATTATACAGTACGGGTATGTTGATGGATTGTATATATCGCCATGGGGACGCGCGCGTACATTATGGACAATCAGATTATACCAGTAGGCTATGTCATATGTTATTTCATATAGAGCCACTTGGGGACACAGCGCTTGTACATTATAACAAATACGATTATACAGTATGTATGTATATGTTTATTTATATAGCGCCACTGGTACACAGCGCTGTACATTTATAACACTACAGTTATACAGTATGTATGATATGTTTTATATAGCGCACTTGGGGGACACAGCGTGTACATTATACACCCCCCCCCCCCAATACAGATTATTACAGTATGTAGTATATGTTATTTATTATAGCGCCATGGGGGACACAGCGAGCTGTACATATAAACAATACCAGATTAACAGTATGTATGAATATGTGTATTTATATAGCGCCACTTGGATTACACAGCGCTGTAATTATAACAATACAGAAATTATTCAAGTATGAGTATTGTTTATTATATAGGCGCCCCGTGGGGAAACAGCGCTTCATTATAACAATACAGATTATGCCGTATGGCTGATATGTTTATTTATATAACGCCATTGGGGACACAGCTGTCGATTGTACATATAACAATTACAGATTAGTACGTATGTATTGTATATGTTGATTTATATAGGGCACTTGCGGGACCACAGGCTGTATATAACAATAAGCTCACCGTATGGATGTATAGTTTATTTAAATAGCCGCCACTTGGGGAAAGCGCGTACATCAAACAATACAGATTATACAGTATGTATGTATATGTTTATTATAAGCCGCCACTTGGGACACAGACTGTACATTGGTATAACAATACAGCGTATACAGTATGTAAGGATTGTTTTATTATATAGCGCCCACTTGGGACTTGGGGACCACAGAGCTGTACATATAAACAATACAGATTTATACAGTAGATGAATGTTTCTTTTATAGCGCCCCTTGGGGACACCAGCGCTGTACATTTATAACAATACAGATTATATAAGTTATTACGTATATGTTATTATATAGCGGGCCCATTGGGTACGACACGCTGTTACATTATAACAATACGGAGTTATACAGTTATGTAACGTAGATGGTTTTATATATTAGCGCACTTGGGTAAACAGCGCTGTAATAATAACAATCCAGATTATTACAGTATAATTATATGTGATTATATAGCGCCAATGGGGACACAGCGCTGTACATTATAACAATGACAGTTATACGATGTATGTATATGTCTTAAATTTATATAGCGCCACTGGGTACACAGCGCTGTACATCAGAAACAATACAGATTATACAGTATGTATGTATATGTTTATTATATAGCGCCACTCACTTGGAGGACACAGCGCTGTACATTCTAACACTAAAGAGTCTACAGTATTGTAGTAAGGTTTATTTATATAGCGCCATGGGTACACAGCGCTGTACATTTAAAAATCAGGATCATTACAGTGGTAGGTATAGGTTTTAATATAGCGCCATTGGGGACACAGCGCTGTACATTATAACCATTACAGTCTACAGTATGTCTGTATATGGTTTATATAGCGCCACTTGGGGGACACCGCGCTGTTACATTATAACAATTACAGATGTATACGTATGTATGGATATGTTTATTTATATAGCGCCACGTGGGACACATCGCTGTACTATAAAACCATACAGATCATACAGTAGGTTGTATAGGTTTATATATGCAATGGGGGAGGGAACAGCGCTGTACATTATAACACTACAGATTATTACAGTTGTATTCTATGTTTATTATTTATAGCGCCATTGGGGGGACCACAGCGCGTACATTATCAAACAATACAGTTCATACAGTGTCTGTATATGTTTATTTATATCGCGAACTTGGGGACACAGCGCTGACATTTAAATACAGATCATACCGTATTGTATGTATATGTGTATTTAGAAGCGGCCCCTTGGGGACACGGCGGTGGACCCATTTATACCACTACCAGATTATACAGTATGATGTATATGTTTGTTTATATAGCGCCACTTGGGACACCGCGCTGTTACATTTTATAACAAACAGATTATACGTATGTATGTATATGTTTATATAGCACCACTGTGGGGCCCACAGCGCTGTTAACATTATAACGATACAGATTAACCCAGATGTTGTCTGTATATGTGTATTTATATAGCACCACTTGGGGAACCGGCTTGTACCTTTATCACAATACAGATTATACAGTGACTATGTCTATGTTTTTTATTATAGCGTCCACCCTGGGGAAAAGCGCTGTACATTATAACAATACAGATTATTACAGTATGTATGTATAGTTTATTTATATAGCGCCATTGGGGAAACCAGCGCTGTAAATTTCTAACAATACAGTTTTATACAGGCATGTAGATGTTTATTTATGAGAGCCACTTGGGTACACAAAACAGCGTAAAGTAGAAATTACAGATTAACAGTATGTATGTATATATTATTATATAGCAACACCTTGGGGACCACATCGCGATTAATTATAACAATACAGTTATACAGTATGTATTGTATATGTTTATTTATTACACCACTTGGGGAGGGAGGGGGACGATGGATAGGGAGGGAACGGGAGGGGAAGGGAGGCCGGGAGGACACAGCGCGTACATTATAAACAATAAAGATATACGGTATGTAGGTATATTTTATTTATATAGCGCCATTGGGGACACAGCGATGTACATTATAACATACCAGATTAACAGTCTGTTGTAGTGGTTTTATTTATATAGCGCCACTTGGGGCAGAGCGTGTTGTAAATTATAAACAATACAGAATACTAGTTATAGTATGTAGGTATGTATGTCGTTATTTATATTAGCGAACTGCGGGGACGAAGCCACTAGTACATATAGCACACTGGGACAAGATCGTACATTAGAACAATCCGATTATTCATCGAGTATGTATCATGTTATTTATATAGTGCCACTGGGGACCAAACAGCGCTGTAAGATAACAAATACAGGTATTATACAGTGTGTATGTATATGTTTTATTTATTATAGCGGCCAACTGGGACACAGCGCTGTACTTATCAACAATAAAGATTATACAGGATGTATGTATATGTTTATTATATAGCGCCACTTGGAGACGCAGCGCGTGTCATTATAACAATACATCTTTATACATCTGTATGTTATGTTATTTATATAGCAGGGCAACTTGGAGACGCAGCAGCTGTACATCTATAACAATACGCTATACAGTATGGATGATATGTTTATTTATTTAGACAAAAATTAACAGCGCCTACTTGGGTACACAAAACGCTGTAACTTATAACTACAGATATTACAGTAGTATGTATATGTTTATTTATATAGCGCCACTTGGGGACACAGAGCTGTACATAACAATACAGATGATACAGTATGTGATGTTATTTATATAGCGACAACTTGGGTCACTGCACTTGTACATTATAACACAATTACAGATTATACAGTATGTAGTATAGGTTTATTATATAGCGCCATTGTGGGGGACAAAAATGCTGTACATTACAACAATACAGATTATACAGTATGTAGTATATGTTTATTTATTTAGCGCACTTGGGGACGCCGCGCTGTACATTATAACAATCCAATGTCCCGTATGTGTGTATATGTTTTTTATATAGAGCCACTTTGGGGACGCAGCGCTGTACATGATAACATACATATTATACATAGTATGTATATGTTTATTTATATAGTGCCACTTAGGGGACACAGCAATTGTACATTATAACACTACAGATTATCAGTATGTATGTTAGTTTATTATATGACGCACTTGGGGGACACAGCGCTGTAAATTTAAACAATCCAGAAATACAGTATGTATGTATATTGTTTATTTATTATAGCGCCACTTGGGTACACAGCGCTGGACATTATAACAATTACAGATATACAGTAGGTAGGTATATGTTTATTTAATAGCACCACTTGGGGCACACCAGGCTGATACACTTATAACATAAGATTATACAGTATGTATGAATATTTATATAGTGCCACTTGGGTAACAGCCTTGTACATTATAACAATACAGATTATTACGTAGTATATGTTTATGTATATAGCCACCACTTGGGGACACAGCGCGTACATTATAACAATACAGATAACAGTAGTACGTGTATGTTTATTTCTATAGCGGCTATGGGGACACAGCGTGTACCGCTCTAACAAACAGCTTATCACAGTATGTATGTATGGATATGTCTATTTATAGAGCACCCTTGGGGACAAGCGCTGTACATGATAAACAATACAAATTATACAGTATGTAGTATGTATAGGTCTATTTATATCGCACCACTTGGGCGACACCAGCCGACTGTACCAATATAAACAATACAGGCTTACAGTATGTGTGTTCTATGTATTTATATCGCGCCACTTGGGGATGCAGGCTGTCCATTATAACAATCATTCTTATCCAGGATTGTAATGTACTGTTTCTTTATTAATATAGCGCACTTGGGTACACAGCGCTGTAAATGATACAATAACAGTATTACAGTATGTATGCTATGTTATTTATATAGCGCCACTTGGGGGACACACGCTCTGTACATTATAACAATACAGATTATACGAGTATGTGTTATCGTTATTTTATAGAGCACCACTTGGGGAACACAGCGCTGTACTTTATAAACAATACAGATTATACAGTTGTACGTGTATGTGATTGAATAGGCTACTGGGGACACGGCGCTGTTTAATTTATAACAATAACAGATTTTATACAGGTATGTATGTTGTAATGTCATTTATATAGCACCACTTGGGGACACAGCTGCGGTACATTATATACATAAAGATTATTTACAGTAGGTATGTATTAATTGTCTATTTATATAGCACCATTGAGGACATCAGCGCTTGTACATTATAACAATACAGATTATACAGTACTGTGTGTATATGTTTTATTATTTTATAGCGCATTGGGGCAGCAGCGCTTGTACATTATAACAAATACGATTAGACAGTGGTATGTCTTAGGTTCTATATATCGCCAATGGGACACAGCGGCCTGTAATTATAACAATACAGATTATTACAAGTATGTATGTATTGTTTATTTATATAGTGCACTGGGGACACAGCCATGTACTATTAACATTACAGTTTCTACAGTATTGTATGTATAGGTTTATATTATGATGGCGCCATTGGGGACACAGCGCTGTACATTCTAACATCAGATTATACAGTATGTATGTAATGTTTATTATATAGCGCCACGTGGGGAACAGAGCGTTACTAAACAATCCAGATATACAGTTGTATGATATTGTTTATTTATTTAAGCAACGCCACTTGGGGACACAGCTCTGTATATTTATAACAATAAATTATACAGTATTGTTAGGTTTATTTATATAGCGCCAACTTGGGTCCACAGCACTGACATTATAACAATACACGATTATACAGATGTACGTGTTGTTATATATCGTATTGGGGACACAGCGCCTTGTACATTTATAACAATAAGATTATACAGTTGTATGTATGTATTGTCTATTTTATATCGCACCACTTGGGGACACAGCGCGTACATTAGAACAATACAGATTTTATATCACAGTATGTATGTATGCATAGTCGATTTATATAGCAACACTTGGGACACAGCGCTGTACTTATACCAATACAGATTAACAGTAGTTGTGTGTATAGGTTTATTTTATAGCGCACTTGGGGACGCAGCGCTGTAAATTATAACAATATATTATACAGTATGTCTGGATATGTTTATTTATATAGTGCCACTTGGGGACAGAGCAATGTACATTTTATAAAAATAGATTATACAGTTTGTATGTATCTGTTCTTTGTTTTTTTTTTTTTTTCTTTTTATATGGCGCCACTTGGGGACACAGCGCTGTAATTATAACAATACAGATTATACAGTTGTATGTATATGTTTAATTTATATAGCGCCACTTGGGGGACACAGCGCTGTAATTATAACAATAAGATTATACAGTGTATTGTTTATTATATAGCGCCACTGGGGTAAAAAGCACTGATATTATAACATACCGGATATACGTATGTATGTATCTGTTTCTTTATTATAGCCACTACTTGGGGACAACAGCGATGTAGGTACATTATAACCAATCAGATTATACAGTATGTATGTATATGTTATTTATGTAGCGCCACTTGGGGAACCGCGATGTACATGCTAACACTACCGATTATACAGGATGTATGCTATGTTATTTATATAGCGCCACTTTGGGGAACACAGTGCTGACATTAAAGAATACATATTCTACCGTATGTTATGTATGTGTTTATTTAGATCGCGCACTGGTACACACGCTGTAGTTTGTAACAATACAGATAATACAGGATGTATGTATATGTTATGGATATGAGCGCAACTTGGGGGACCACGCGCTGTACATTATAAAAATGCAGATTATCAGTATGTATGTATATGTTAGTTATATAGGCAAACCGCTTGGGGGAACCCAACGCTGTTACTTAGAACACTCCAGATTATCAGTATGTAGTATAAGTTTAGTTACTTTATAGCGCCACTTGGGCGGACACACGCTGTACTTATGACAATGACAGTTATAAGTATGTAGTCTATGTTTATTTTTTTAAATATAGGCAACGTGGGCCACAGCGCTGTACATTATAACTACAGATTATACAGTATGTATGGATACGTTATTTATATAGGGCCCACTGCGGGGACACAGCAACGGTCATTATCAACAATACCGATTATACGTATGTATGATAGGTTTATTATATAGAGCCCTTGGGGACACAGCGCTGTTACATATTAAACAATACAGAGTATTACCAGTTTAGTATGGATATGTTTATTATGATAGCGCCACTGGTACCACAGCCTGTACATTATAACACTGCAGATTATACAGATGTATGTATATGTTTATTTATATAGCGAAACTGGGGACACAGCGCGTACATCATTATAACAATACAGATTATACCAGTATGATGTAATATGGTATTATATAGCGCGCACTTGGGGACACAGCGCTTGTAAATGATGAACATACAGATTACACAGTATATATGTTATTTTATAGCACCCTTGGTACACAGCGCTGTACTATAACATAGCAGATTATACAGTAAGTATATGTTTATTATATAGCAACACTTGGGTACCACGCGTAATGTACATTATAAACCATACAGCGTATACAGTATTGTATGTATGTAAGTTTATTTATTAGCAACAATTGGGGACGCAGCGCGGATATTATAACACTACAGATGTAAACGTTGTATGTAGTATTATTTTATTACCGGCACTTGGGGAGGATGCAGCGATGTACATTATAAAATTACAGATGTCCGTATGTATGTTTATGTTTATTATATAGCGCCATTTGGGGACACAGCGATGTACATTTAACAATTACAGATATTTATACAGTAAGTTATGTTTATCTATATAGCAACATTGGGTACACGCGCTGTACATTATAACAACACAGATTCTACAGTGTAAGTATATGTTGATTTATATAGCGCCACTTGGGTACACCACGCTGTAATTATAACCCACACACAGATTCTACAGTAGTATGGGTGGTTTATTTATATAGCGCCACTTGGGTACACAGCGCTTTGACAGTTAACAATTACCGATCTATACAGTAGTATTTACTGTTTATCTATTTAGCACCGGACTTGGGTACACCGCGCTGTACATTTATAACAAAAACACCGAGTAATAACAGTATGTAGTATCTGTTGATTTATATAGGCCCCTTGGGTACACGCGCTGTACATGGCTAACAATACAGATAATACATTATGTATGTTTTGTCTATTTATTTCAGGCCCAGTTGGGGACACAGCGTCTTGTACATAAAACAAGCCGTTCTACCGATGCCTGTATACGTTCTTTATATAGCGCTACTTGGAGTCACAGGCACTGTACAGTATAACATACAGCTTTAAGTCTGTAGTATATGTTTATTTATATAGCGCCACTTGGGGATGCAGAGCTGTTAACATTATAAGACTACCTATTTACAGATGTATATGTTATTGTATAGATATATAGTTGCCATTGGGGACACAGCTCTGTACATATCAACAATGCAGAATTATACGTAGTATGTAATGTTTATTTATATAGCGCAACTGGGGAGCACAGCGATGTACATTAATAACAATACAGAATTTTACAGTATGTATGTAAGTATATATATAGCGCCACTTGGTGGGACACAGCACTGTAAATTATCACATAAGATTTACAGTATGTATATGTTATTTATATCAGTTTGCCAAATTGGGGACACAGCGTTGTACCAGTATAAATACAATAAATGTCATACAAGGGGGAGAAATACCATGTAGAGTTCAGTACATAAATATAATCAATCATATAAATCAGAAGTGCTAGAAGCTTCGCCACAAGATGGTACTGAGGTCCTGCCCCATAGAGCTACAATCTAGTAGGTGCGTAATATACGACTGACAAGTGGGGCTGTCTGGGGTCAGAGTGGGTAGTGGGAGTAGTGGGTATCAGGGTGTGGGTCGTACGGGCGTCAACATGTGTGGAGGGGAGGGGAGAGAGGTGGGGGTGGGGTGTCAGAAAGCGTAGTGGGTTGAGCCGTGGGGGTGGTGGGGGGGGTTATATGAGTGGAGGAGTGAGGGGTGTGGTAAGAGTAGTGGAGTGGAGGGAGGTGAGCGAGGTGGGTACGTGGGGGAGAGAGAGCAGTGTGGTGGGTTAGTGAGTGTTAGCGGGTGGCGAGGGTACGGGAGTTGGATTCTTGCGTAGTGGCCGTGGATAGCGAGGGGGTATAGTAGATGGGGGCGTGCCAGCGGTTTAGTGGTAGGGGGAGTGCTACGTGGAGAATTCGATGTGGGTTTAGACGGGGGGTCTGTGTTGAAGTGGGGGGGACGTGGGGTAAGTGGTGAGGGCAGAGGAGAGTGCATGTGGGTAGTGCGTGAGAGAGTGAGTGAGATGGTGGGATGAACGTGCAGGTGGGTATAGAGGGTGTTGGGTGGGATTAGTGGGACTAGTTTGTGGGTCCAAATTGGTGTGGGAGGTACGGAGGGTGGTGGAGAAGGATGTGGGTGTAGGGTGGGTGGGGTGGGTATGTGGTTGGTGGGTATATTTGGCGTGGGAGATAGACCCCCTCCTAAGTGGCGTGGCGGTGGTGTAAAGTAGTCGGGAGAGTGAGTGAGTGTAGGAGCAAGTGTGAGGTGGGTATTATAAGTGTATGGAGTGAAACGTATGAGTGCAAATAAAAGAATCATATATGTGCTGGTTACCCGGAATAGGTAGGAGGTAAGTGGTAGATTTATCATATATAGAAATTGTTAATAATATGACAGATACTGTGCTGGTTACGGATAGGTAGGATGTTAAGGTAATTTATCATATATAGATATCATAGATACCCTCGATCGTGCTGGTTACCAGAGTAGGTAGGATTTGTAAGGTAGATTTATCAAATAGACTATTAGATACCATATGACTGTGCGTCGGCTTTACGATCGGGTTAGGATGTAGGTAGATTATGATATATAGATATATAGATACCAATATACTGTGCCGGTACCGGAATAGGTAGGATGTAAGGGTTAGTTTTTTTCATATATAGATATATGAGATACCATATTGACTGTTTGACAGGGTTACCCTTAGGGTGGATGTAGGATTTGTAGGGTAGTTAATTTCAAATCTATAGTATATAGATACCCATACGTGCTTGAGTTACAGATAGGTAGGAGTAGGGTAGATTGATCAATAGATATATAGATAACCATTATAATGTGCTCGTTACCGTATAGACGGATTGTAAGGTTAGATTCTATCAGATAAGATATATAGATGACCATATACTGTGCTGGTAACGGAGATAGGGTAGGATGTAAGGCTGATGTTATCCATATATACTATACCATTACGTGTGGTTACCAGATAGGTAGCTGTCATCGCTAGATTTATCATAATAGATATATAGATACCAATTACTGTGGCTGGTTACCGGATAGGTAGGATAGTAAGGGTGATCTTATATATATAAGATATGATAACCATAACTGTGCTGGTACCGGATAGTAGGATGTAAGGGTAAGGGGTAGATTTATCATATATAGATATATAGAATACCATATACTGTGCTGGTTTACCGATATAGGTGAGATGTAGGCTAGTTTATCATATAGTAGATATATAGAGACTCATATACTGTGTGTTGTTACACGGATGGTAGGATTGTAAGGGCTGATTTTATCATATATAGATATAATAGATACCATATCGGTGCTGGTTACACGATAGGTGATGTTTATAGGTCGATTTTATCATACTATAGATATATAGATACCATATACGTGCTGGTCACCAGGATGGTAGGAGGTAAGGATAAGATTATCATACATATATTATGTAATACCATATACTGTGCTGGTTACGGATAGGTAGGATGTAAGGGCTAGCTATTATCCATATTATAGATATATAGATCCATATACTGTGTGGTTACCGGTAGGTAGGATGTAAGGGTTAGGAGTTATCATATATAGATATATCAGATACTTCTACTGTTTGCTGGTACCGGAGTCGGAGATGATGTAAGGTTTAGATTTATCATAATAGATGATATTAGATCCCAATATACCTGCTGGTTACCGGTATAGGTAGGATGTAAGGGTTAGATTTATCATTATAGTATATAGTATCATATACTCGTGCTGGTTACCGGATTATGGTAGATGGTCAAGGGTAGAGATTTCATATATGGATGATAGATACCATATGACTGTTGGCCTGGTTCCCGGATAGTTGGATGTAAGGGCCTGATTTATCATATATAGATATATGATAGCATACTGTGCGGTTACCGGAGAGGTAGGGTAGTGACGTGTGAGATTTATCAATATAGAATATAGATATCCATATACGTGTGATGCTGTTACCAGGTAGTAGGAGTAATGGTAATTATCATATCATAGAATATAGGATACCATATCTGTGCTAGGTACCAGGGGGATAGGTAGGATTGTAAAGGGGATAGATTTATCTATATATCGATATATAGATACCATATACGTGCTGGTTACCGTGTAGTAGATGTAAGGGGTTGTAGAGTTATCAATATAGATTTATGAGATACCATTATGCGGGCTAGGTTACTGAGTAAATAGAATGTAAGGGTAGGAGTTATCATAAATTATATATATAGATACCAATATACGTGCTGGTTACCATAGTAGGTTTAGTATGTAAGGTAGATTCTCACTATATAGATATATAGATACCATATGACGTTGCTGGTTTACACGGGTAGATTGGGTAGGAGCAGGTTTAAGGGTAGATTGATCATATATAGATATATAGATACCATATTGTATGTGGGTATACGGATGTGTAGGATTGTAAGGGTAGATTTATCATTATAGATTATAGATACCATATACGCGTGGCTGGTTTACGCGATAGGAATAGAGTGGGTAAGGGTAGATGATCATATATAGATAATCGATACCATTATACGTGTCTGTGTTACCAGATAGGTAGGAGTGTAAGGGTTCGATTATCTATCCTATATAAGAATATAATATCCTGTGTTGGTCCGGCTAGGTAGGAGGGTAAGGGTAGATTTATCATATATAGATCTATAAGATCCCCATTATACCGTAGCAGCTGGTCGTTACCGGATAGTTAGGAGGTTGTAAGGGTGATCGATTTATCATATATAGATATATAGATATAATTATAATGTGCAGGTTACCTGATAGCGGCTAGTTGGATTGTAGCTGATTTATTATATATAGAATATGATACCCCATTATACTGTGCTGGTTACCGGATAGGTAGGATTAGGGTAGATTTATATATATAGATTATAGAACCATATACTGTGCTGGTTACCGGATTGGTGTAGGATTTGTAAAGGAGCTGTATCATTATATAGATATATTAGATACCGATATACTGTGCTGGTTACGGGATAGGTGGTAGGATTGGTAAGGGTAGAGATCATATATAGATTTTATAGATACCCCTATATACTGTGTGGTGTACCGGAGTAGGGTCGGATGTAAGGGTTTAGATATCAATATAGATTATAGATATCATATCTGTGTGGTTACTGGATAGGTAGGATGTAAGGGTTAGATTTATCATAATATAGATATTAGATACAATATACTGTGCTGGTATCCGGAATATGGTCGGTGTGTTTTGTAGGGCAGATTAGAATATAGATATATAGATATCATATACGGCTGCTGGGTACCGGGATTAGGAGGATGGTAAGGGTTAGATTACATATATAATATTGATACCGTTATACGTGGCGGTTACGGATAGGTAAGAGTAAGGGTAGATTTATCTATAAGCTTATAGATGACCCTGATACTGTTGATGGTTTACAGGCATAGTGGATGTAAGGTTTAGATTTATCTTATATTGATAATAGATACCATATTACTGGGCTGGTTACCGGATGAGGTAGTAGTGTTGGGTAAGGATAGTTATCAATATAGATATCTAGCTATCAAATACTGTGCCTGGTACCGGATGAGGTATAGGTAGGATTTGTGTAAGGGTAGATTTTTTCGTTTATCAAATATAGATATATTAGATATCATCTATACTGTGTGGTTACCGGATGAGAGGACGAATTGTAAGGTCGATTTATAATAATAGATATATAGAGTACCATACATTGTGCTGTATTACTGGGTAGATTTATCAATATATAGTATATAGTATCATATCTTGTGTTTGGTTACGGATAGTGTAGGATGTAAGGAGTAGATTTATGATATATAAGATTTAAGATATCATATACTGTGATCGTTACTGGCTAGGTAGATGTAAGGGTAGATTTATTATCTATAGATATATAGCTTACCATTATACTGTGCCGGGTACCAGTAGGTAGGTATCGGAGGTAGATTTATCATATATAGATTATATAGATACTATATACTGTGATGGGTGGGGTATAGCTAGGTTCCGGAGTAAGGGTAGATTTATCATAATAGATACCCATATATTGTGGTGGTGACCGGCATAGGTGGTATAAGGGTAGATTATATTTATAGATATATAGATACCATAGGATGTGCTGGTTTGGTTACCTCGATAGGTAGGATGTCAAGGGTGGTGTAGATTTATATAATAACTAAGATATCATATACTGGCTGGTTACCGGATAGTAGGATGTATGTAAGGGATAGATAGATTTAGATTATTAGTATAAGATATATAGATTCATTATACTGTGCTGGTACGGACGATAGGGAGGGATTAAGGGTTAGATTTATCATATGAAAAATATATAGATGCCAATACTGTGCTGATTAGGCGGGAGGGATTGGATAGGTTATTAGTTTTTAGGTGTTTAGGTAGGATTTTTTTTAGGTTGTAGGAGTGGATAGTTATAGAGGTTTTAGTTTAGGTAGGTTCTTAGGATTTTTGGTTTAGGGTTATAGGATTTGTAGTAGTTTATTTTTTTTTTTTTTACGTAGGTTAGGATGTAAGGGGTAGTGTATCATATATAGATATATAGAATCATATACTGAATGGTGGTTGACCGGATAGGTAGGATTATAAGGTAGAGTTTTTATCAATATAAGATAATATAGGATACACCAATACTATAGATATGCTGGGTTAATACGACACAATAAGGTAGGATGTAAGGGTTTTATAGATTTATCATATATAGATACCATATACTGTGCTTGTTACCGGATATGGTATTGATGTAAAGGGTATTTATCATAATACGAGTAGAGTATATAGATTAGCATATAATTCCGTGCTGGTTACCGGATAGGTATAGGATCGTAAGGGTAGATTATTAATATAAGGGATATATGGATCTCCATTATACTTGCTGGGGGTACCGGCAGGATGGAGAGGAATAAGGTGTAACTTAGATTTATCATGATAATGAGAATATATATAGACCCTTCTGTGATTTGGGTACCAGATAAGGTAAGGATTTGTAAGGGTAGTCTAGATTTATCATGATATACAGTATATAGATACAATCATAACCTGGTGTGCTGTGGATTACAAGATATAGGTACGATGTAAGGGTTCTAAGATTTATCTAATAGAATATAGAGGATACATAATACTGTGCTGTTTACAGCCACAAGGTAGGATGTAAGGGGTGTAGATGTTATCTATATAGATATATAGATTACAACATTATACTGTGCGGTGAATGTTTTTACCAGGATTAGGTAGGATGTAGGGTAGATTTTCGTAGTCGGAGATATATAGATACTAATATATCTGGCTTTGTTACGAGATAGGTAGGTTGTAAAGGGTATAGTGTTAGATATCATTATAGATCTATAATACCCATAATACTGTGACCTGGTTAACAGATAGAGTGGAGGATTGTAAGGTGGTAGATTTACAATAAATAGGCATATAATAGATACCATATACTGGTGCATGGTTACCAGATAGGTAGGATTAGAGGGGTATATTTTATCATATATTATGTGATATATAGATACCATATACTTGTGGCTGGTTTGGGTTACTCTAGTCAGGAGCGAGATCGGGTAGATACTGTAGCGATCTTTAGTATATATAGATATATTATGGATATACGGTCAGGGTGAGATTACCGGGAATAGGTAGGATTGTAAGGTAGATTATACATATTAATAGAAGATATTAAGATCACTCCAATATACTGGTGCTGGTTTGTACCCACCGGATAGGTAGGATGTAAGGGTAGATTTTATTATATAGATATATAGTACATATACTGTGCTTGGTTACCGGATAGGTAGGATGTAAGGTAAGATTTATCTAATATGATATATAGATACCATTATACTCTGGTGCTGGTTTACAGAATAGGTTAAGGATGTTAAGGGTTGAGATTTACATAATTATAGTATAGATTAAGATACCCAATATACTTTGTCGTGGTTACCAGAGAGTTAGGATTGTAAGGGGGTAGATTTATCATATTAATATATAGATCCATATATCACTGTGCTGGTTACAGGGAGATGGTTCTTAGGATGTAAGGGTAGATTTTTCAGTATAGATTATTATAGATTACCATTACTGTTGCGGGTTTACAGGATAGGTAGGATTGTAAGGGTAGATTATTTTTATTTCCATAATGAGATATAATAGATCCCAGTATACTATGCTGGTTACTACCGATAGGTAGGACGTGTAACGGGTATTAGATTATTCATATATAGAATTATAATGAACCATATACTGTGCTTGGTTTACAGAGATAGGTTAAGGATTCTAGGTGAAGGGTAGATTTATCATATATAGATAATATAGATACCATATTACTTGTTGGCTGGTTTACCGGTAGGTAGGGATGTGAAGGGTTTAGCTTTTATTCCTATCTAGATAATAGCTCCCCCTATACTGGGCTGGTCCCAGATGGTAGGATGTAGAGGGTAGATTATAAATATATAGATTATATATAGTACATACAATATACTGTGAGGTTACCGGAATCGGTAGGAGGGCAGGGTAGACTTATCAATATAGATATATAGATCCCATATACTGTGCTGGTTACCGGATAGGTTAGGATGTAAGGGTAGATTTATCATAATAGATATAATGAGATACCATTTTATACTGTTGTGGTTACCGGATAGGTAGGATTGTGTAAGGGTAGATTTATCATTTATATAGATATATAGATATCCATATTGTGCTGGTAGGATATAAGGTTAGGGATGCAAGGGCATATTTATCATATATAGATCTATAGATACAATATACGTGTGGTTACAGGTAGGTAGGATTGTAAGGGTAGATTTATCCATATATGATAATATAGATACCATTATACTGTTGCTGGTTACTGGATAGGAGGATGTTTAAGGGTTTAGAGTAGATTGATCTCATATATAGGTAATAGATTACCATACTGTTGCTGTGTTACCGGATAGGTGGCGTAAGGGTAGTTAGATTTATCATATTTAGATATATTAGATACCATTCGTGCGGTTTACGGGATAGGTAGGATGTAAATGTAAGGGTAGATTTATCCTAGAGATATATAGGTACCAGATAAGTGCTGCCTTTTCAGTCACGGCACTTCTTTTTCGTGTCGGCTGCCCGCCTCCACCTCTGCCTACAGCGTTCAGCGTTCAGGCGGTAGAGTGTGAGGGCTGACCTCCCCCCAACATACTCCAAATTTAAGATGCAAAGAGGCATTGTGGGGAGAAGATAAGCGTGAAATGCGGCTTATTTTTCCACCGCTCACTTGTATAGACCACGCCCCACCTTTGTACGGTTACACCCATTTTAAAGCCCATATCCCATTTTATATTTTGCCGACAATTTAATATCAACTGACATTAAAGGGGAACCTCAACCAAAAAACACAAAATGTGGTATAGGAAAGTACTTGTCTATGCAACCTACCCAGTGTAATAGATTTCCTTTTGTGCCTTCCTTTCCGCTACAAACTACTTTTTTTTTAGTGTAAACATTGAGCAACCATTTGAATTTCTGCCGTACCTTCTGTGACCACAAACCATTTCGCACATGTGCGGATCCAACCACCACGCCTATACCCTAGACGTTGCGGATATATTAATCCCAAAATATGCAAATGACAAACCACTGGAAATGCACAAGCTTCATGGTGGATTTGCAGATTATAGTAGCCCTGCTAGAGTTATATCCAATAAAGTGTGAAGCTCTCACACTCTGTGTCAGAAGATGTGTACAGAAACACAGAATAGAAACATTCATCTTTCTTTATACATTAAAACTTCCACACCGTACGTTTTTGGGTCTTCCCGCTTGTCCCAGCACCCCCGCTGTTTCCCACAATGTCCTAGTGTCGGACAAAAAAATTTGGTGAATAAGGTGAATCTGAAGGACTTTAAGGACCCTGCAGGCTAGATGTGGGTGGAAGCCTCAGTTTATGCTGAAGCGGCGGGGCCTAGCCGATTTGTTCAGAAAGGAAATGCTTGTAGCATGGGGGCAATGAGGGGTGCAGGGGGCAGTGAGGGGTACAGGGGCCTGTTTTCCACTCAATGCAACATCCCATCTGGGGTTTTCAGTAACAGGCAACAGATGTTCTCTGGATTCTTCACATATAATAGCACCCCCGGTTCCATTTCCCAGCGTTATCAACACCAATTCATTACCAGGTTATCAAGACCCCCAGTTCAATCCCAGCGTATCACCCCAGTTCATTTCCAGGTGATCAAGCCTCCAGTCATACCCAGCATTATCAAAGCCACAGGTTCATTACCCAGCGTTATTCAAGCCCTCCAGTAATTACCCAGGCAGTATCAGCCCCCCAGTTCATTCCAGCACTATCAAGCCCTCCAGTATACCAGCTTATCAAGCCCGCCCGTTTGCATTCCCAGTGTTATCCAAGCCTCCCAGTTCATTTACCCAGCATATCAAGCACCCCAGAGTTCATTTCCAGTGCTATCACGCCGCTCCAGTTATTACCCAGCATTAATCAAGCCCCCCGTTCATTTCCCAGCACTATCAAGCCCCTCAACAGGTTCTTACCGCATTATCAAGCCCCCCGTTCATTACCCAGTGTAATCAAGCCTCCAGCAGTTAATTACCAGCATTATCAGCCCCCCGGTTCATGTCCCGCACTATCAAGCCCTCCAGTGCATGACCAGTGCTTTATCAAGCCCCAGTTCATTCCCAGCATATCAAAGCCCTCCACAGTTCATTTACCCAGCATATCAAGCCCCCGGTTTCATTTCCCAGCAACTATCAAGCCCTCCAGTTCATACCCAGTGTTATCAAGCACTCCAGTTAAGTACCCAGGCGTTGTATCAAGCCCTCCAGTTCATTACCCAGCGTTACAAGCCTCAGTTCATTACTCAGCATTATCAATCGCTCCAGTTCATTACCCAGCGCGTTATATAGCCCCCCAGTTTCATAAGCCCCAGCATTATTCAAGCCCCCCAGTCACTTTACCCAGCACTGATCAAGCCCCAAGTCATACCCCAGCATTATCAAGCCCCCCAGTTCATTACCTAGTGTTATCAAGCGCCTCCCAGTTTCATTTACCCAGCGTTATCAAGCTTTCAGTTCATTAACCAGTGTATCAACCCAGTTACATTCCGTTTTTATCAAAGCCTTCATTTCGAGTACCAGCGTTATCAAGCCTTTCGGTTCATTAGCCGTGATTCAGCTCAAACAATGTAACATGGTAGGAGTGGTTGTTTGTAAAATGGGCGTTACTCAAAAAGTGGTGTGGTCTAACAATACCGCGTTGGCCAGCACAACCTTCAATTTGTCCCGTGCTTGGACATTCCCAAATGTAGGAGGTATGGGAGGGTCATTACTACTGCTAGTAGATATTAGAATCTGCATATAAAATAAGTGCTAGTCTGGTACTAAGAAATGAACTGAGCACTATGAGCGGCTTCAATGTAATTAATGTCCTTGTATAAAGTTCTGTGTTTGGCGGGTGGTCCTGGTTATTTCTCTGCTAATCTTATTCTAAAAGTGATTCTGTATCGACCAATAAGCCTTGTAGAATCTCTCATTTATATTTGTGCTTATTAAATAAAAACCTGTTTGTTTTTTTGGTCAAATGACCTGCAATAGATAAGATTGGAGCAACACTGTAATCGGGACTACCAATGTCCCAGGGTTCTACCAGAGAACAATCTCGCTAGTGAGGAAAGTCAGGCCCGACGGGCCAGTTGTTATCAGCGATCTAGAGGGGAACAGTCTACGTAGAGGAGCTAGTAAATACACGGTGTAACGAACAATGCAGTATAAAGGGGTACGAAAACTAGCCTACATGTTTCTCCACATAACAATTCTCTACCAGGAACCGGTAAAAAGGAAGAATACATGTCACAGAGCTGTGCAGATACAGGTCACCTTCATTCTACTAGCCTGGCCCCTATTGTTTTTGTTTTTGTTTCTATCAGTTGACCTCTTATAAAGGGGAGTGTTGGAGGTTGTTATGTGTAGAACTAACCCAGGGAACCCGAGGCCAGGTCCAGTACCCAGGCGTATTGAGAGCCCCCCATCCCGAACCAGGACCCTGCACCTGTCATTCTAACGCTATAAGATGAACTTGCTATTCTGTTGTTTTCTGACAACAGAGTGCCACGAGCTTTTCACACTGTATGGAGATATAAATGTTTACTAGCAAGGGACTTGATGAGGAATATGCAAATCACCAATGAAGCTAGTAGCAGTTTCCAACAGTGGGATTTGTCATTTGATATATTTTGAATTAATATATCCGCACGGTCATCGGGAGAGGAGGTGGTGGTTTGGGATCGCACATGGCAGAAAAGGTTTGTAGGTCACAGAAGTACTGGCAGAATTCAAATGGTGCTCAATGCTTCGAAACTAAAAGTAAGTGGTAGAGGAAAGGAAGGGCACAAAGGGAATCTTTTACACTGGGTAGAGGTTGCAGAGACAAAGTACTTTTCCCTATACCACTTTTGTTGGTATTTTGGTTTCAGTTCCCCTGTAATGTCTAGTGATAATATATTGCAGGCAACAATTCTAAAAGAGGACACACACATAGTGAATGTTCAGTAAGGGGTCCTAGTTCGGTTTTTTAGCATTTTATCTGAAATGTTATTACTTTTCGAAGGAGGTATGGGATTAGCTTATTGAGTGATTTGCTAGGCCGGGTAGCTTGAATGGGCAGCCCTTGGGTTGGCAGATGGCTCTTCCGTTAGTTCTAAGTATTGGCGTGTAGTATCTAGATAAAAGAGTTGCCAGAAAAAAAGAAAAGAAAATCTTAGTTAACCCCAACTAAGTCCCTAACAGTGAATCTGAGTAACAGCGTCTGAGATGGGATATCTTGTTCCCATATTTCACCAGTAAACACATTCCATGGGACAGAACAAGGGTTTAGGTTTCAGAAATGTAAGAGAGCGACATGGTAATCAAAGGGCTATCACACATTATGTAGCAAAGCTGAGTCGTGAATAATTTACGTGTAACAAAAGTAACCCAGTCTGTAATAAAGATAAGGCCTGTTATTAAAGTTATGTCCTTCATTCACCAGAAATCTGGCTCTCTCTGTCTCTTCACTTCTTTGTATATAAATATGATATTTTAAATAACAAAAGCCAGGTTATCCTACAAATATAACTGCAGATCCGTCTAGACTAACACCCTAAGGTGAGTCCTGGTCCATGTTGTCACTGCAGGTTCCTATGGATACCATAGAGGGAGAGTCTCTGCGAGTTTGCAATGGGAAATCACCACTAGAGGGGAGTCTCTGCAGTTGCCTATGGGATCACCACTAGAGGGAGAGTCTCGGCAGTCCTATGGACTAACCACTAGAGGGAGGAGTCTCTGCAGGTTCCTATGGACTCACCACTAGAGGGAGCGTCTTCTGCATAGTTGCCAAACGGACCACAAATAGGAGCGGAGAAAGTATCTGCAGGTCCCTTAAGGGTCCCCATAGAGGGAGAGTCTATGCAGTTCAAAGGGACTCACACAGAGGGTAGAGTCTCTGCGAGTTTCTAGGGACTCACCCTTAGAGGAGAGAAAACAGGCTAACCATTGGAGGGAGAACAGCAATTAAACCAGGACTGATCCACAACAAAAAAAAGGGGGGGGGCGGGGGGGGGGGGGGGGGGGGGGGGGGGGGGAGGTTGTGGGGGGGGGAGATAAATATTCAAAAATAAATGAAAAACAGAACGATTACAAACTACCACACAAAAAAGATAACAACCAAAAACTAGTAAATATGAGTACCATAACGCTGATGCTAAGACGCCACAAATAGTAGTTCACAGAGCAACAGTGGGTTGTGGGGGGGGAGAAACATAAAAAAAGCAGGGGGGGGGCGAAAATACGGTCGGCACCGGTATAATATAGGGGTGGGGGGGGGGGAATGTAGAAAGTCAAAATCTATATATGATAAATCTACCCTTACATCCTACCTATCTGGTAACCAGCACAGTATATGGTATCTATATATCTATATATGATAAATCTACCCTTATATCTTACCTATGTGGTAACCAGCACAGTATTTGATTGTTTTATTTGCACTGCATACGTCGTTCTGATGACACCCAGCTTGTGATCTAAAGGGTGGTGGGAGTCAAATATCAAATACTGATCTGTGTGTGTTGGTTTTCTGTAAACCTCTACTTCCAGTTTACCATTCTCCCTGACTTCTACCAAGCAGTCCATGAAACCTGGACAGGGCCGCATCTATCATGAGGCCCTATGAGTCATGCGACTCAGTTGGCATCCCTGGACCCAAGAACAAAAGCGGCATCTGATAAGCAGGAGGGGGAAAAAAGTTTCCTTAAAGGGCATGTCCACCCCCAAAACTATAGTCCCCCCAACTACTGGCCCCACCATGTAGTGTAGTTTAATCCTTACCTAACATCCCAGCTCCATAGGGTTCTCCTGTAGTCCCCCCCCCAAAGTCCCAAAAACTGCCCACCAGGAGGATAGCAGAGTCCATATAGGACTCTGCCTCCTACCTGGCCTCCGGGAGAAGTTTGGCATGCGTACTGCAGCCCTTCTCCCCCTCCCTCCCCCTCCCTCTCCCTCCCTCTCCGGATTCCCTCCCCCTATATATGCAGTTGGAGTGCTCTTGGGTTTTGTGCCCTTGTACTACCTAGCTTGACCTTTCTGCTGTTTTTTCTGGCTGTTTCTGTTCTTTGTTTTTCTGTCTTCTTTTTTATTATCTATTTATCCTACTGGCCCTAGGTTGTGCACCCGCTTTATTGGCGTTGACTGCTTTCCATCAATTATGCCCATTACACAACTCTTTGTGTACTTGACACCCTTTTTCTTCTTATAATTTAAATATCTTCTTTCGCTCTACGTTGCTCCTGCTCAGTTGATTGAAGAATGGGAGGTAAGGCATAGCTCCTTAACCTCCCTGTCTTCAATCAATACATTAAAGAAATAGTTCATTTTTTTGAGTGAACTATTCTTTTAATATGGAATCAGGGTGATACATTTAACGGTGTTCAGGATTTTTCATGTATTCATAGACTAATTCTACTGTTAAATAGCTGGATATGTGTAGGTTCAAAACTGTATAGTTTGTTGGAGCATTTTAGACAGGTGTTTAGTGTAAAAAGAATTGTAACTGTTCCAATACGCAGCTATTTTATTGAGGATTAGGCTAGAAGAAAAACCAAAACACCACAGAACATGAAGAACATAAACCAAGGAACAAAAGAAACAAAGGGGCATACATCTGCCATAAATAAAATACAGCTCTTTTCCAGAAAATAAAACAAAAGAAACATTTTGCTAGGGTAGGGAGGAAGAACATAAACCTTACACATGTAACTAAAACAAAATACTCAAGATAAAACTGCAAAATAAAAATAAAAGGTACATAACTACTAAGAACCAAAATGTAAATGATCATCATTAAATTAAGAAACAAATATTCTCTCAAAGATAAAGCAGCATCATACATTTTTGAAGCACTTGGAGAAGTAGGTGCTCCTTTGTAGCCAACACATACTTTCAGGCTTATTTAATGAGAGGTGTTAAGATTTCCCTTACCATTAAATTGCAGCCAACAATTAGATGGTACCTTTTTACTGGTCCACTAGAGTTAGAAAACATTAATGATCTGATTGGTAGCTGCAAATTAACAGCACAGGAAAGAAATGCACAATTTATTAATTAAGCCCCTATATAGTATATACATGACCGGCCAACCCCTTTAATTAAAATGCTTTAAGAGGGGAGACTAGAGCAGCCATTTACCAGTGGTAGTGGGGTTAACCAGTACAGAAAAACTCCATGTGAGCCCTACACACGTAACATCCATGAAATTAGATTTCATGGATGTTCAGTAGAATTCAGTAGAATGTTCAGAATTATGTTCAGTATAACTGACATTGAATTAGAATTTGTCCTTCATTTTAATTTTATTTGACTTACGTCATTTGTCCTGCAGAGGCTTTTAAATAGCAGACCGGAAAATGATACTTCTGAACACCAAGTAAAAGTATAATAAAATATTAGTATGATGATATCTAACTCAGATTAAATGTGTTTGTGGGTTGCAGGGTTCAGAAGAGCCAGGCAGTAAAACAGCATTTTACATTTAAACTTGGAGAGACAGGCAAGAAAGACAAACATTTTAAAAAGTGCACAAACTAAAAGAAAGAACTTCTACAAAACAATCACTTTGACACAACAAAAACAGATATTTCTAAACCTTCAATAATTATGATTATCTATAACTGTTATCCATTTGCAAGCTACTTAATAGGACTCCATTTTGTCATATTTGTAGAAATAATTGAAACCCTCACCTCTGAAAGCAGCATGTAATCCATGGTAATTCTGGCTGCTAAAGGGCCACCATGAGGCTGAGTGCAGATTTTGTCTCCAGGTGCACCCCTTGCAATACATTAGAAAGCGACTCTTAGATTAGAAAAAAAATCACCTATAGAGTCTGCATGTCCATGAGAAGCAGAAAGTTAGGTCAGCCCTCCAGTTCAACAGCCACTGTTAAGTCAACCCTCCAGTCCACTAGTCAGTGTAAAGTCAGCTATCCAGTCCACTAGTCAGTGTCAAGTCAGCTATCCAGTCCACTAGTCAGTGTCAAGTCAGCCATCCAGTTCACTAGACAGTGAAATGTCAGCCATCCAGTCCACAAGCCAGTGTCATGTTAACCCTTCAGTTCACAGCCAACCCACCTCCACAAGCCACCCCCACAAGCCATGCCCATTTTACTAGACCAAACCATGCCCACTTTACTGCAGATGCACATTTTGCGATAGGTGCCATTAAAAATTATTTCAGGTGCCAAAAACCCTAGAAAAGCACCTGTATGCAATCATTAAGACAATGCCTCTGTAAGGGCACGGCCACACTGCAGCGCAAATGCAATCGCACATGGAATCGCATGCGATTTCATGTGCGATTTTGTTGCGTTTGCGCATGCGTTTTCTTCATTAGGTATAGGAAAACGCATGCGATTGCGATTAAAAATGCGGAAAGCAAATCGAAATCGCAACGCACCCAAAAACGCGCGTTTTTGGTGCATTGCCACGTTTTCAATGATTTGAAAAAAACGCAAACGCAGAGAAATTGCAGCAGTGTGGCCTAGCCCTAATTGAGTTTAGGCTATTCAAAATAAAATCAAAGTGAGCCTGGTAGCGAGAGTTCTCCAGTGCAGATTTTGAAGTGAGTATTAAAGGTATCCATAAATGTAAAGACAAATGAGTTTTCAGCCTGCACACTGAAGTACCGTATGGGCTCCGTTCGGTATGGGAGATCTTGGAAATAGAAGCAGTTCAGAGAAGGGCAACTAAAATAATAAGGGGAATGGAGGGGCTTGACTATGCAGGCAGATTAGACAAGTTAGGGCTGTTTACATTGGAGTAGCAACGTTTACGTGGGGATATGATAACCTTATATAAATATATTAATGGGCCATACAATTAACTCTCTGGTGCATTGTTCACGAATAGGTCATATCAGAGGACTCATGGACATCCATTAAGGTTGGAAGAAAAGAAGTTTCATCTTCAGGTTAGGAAAGGTTAGTTCATTGAATAGCTTTAAAAATGGCTTACATAAGTTTCTAAAACTAAAAAATGTTGAAAAACTAATTAATTCATTTACTGTAGATCTGCTTGATCCAGGGATACTTTCAGATTGGCATTTTTAGTCAGGAAGGAATTCCCCCCACCCCCCTTTTTTTTTATTTATTTAATTTTTTTTAGCTGTTTTGTTTTGCCTTCCTCTTCATCAACTGTTAGGAAGGGTTAAAGTGAATAGGTTGGACTTGATGGACGTATGTCTTTAATAAACCTCAATTACTATGTTATTGGAAACCATTTTTTGTTGAAGGCGCTCAATAGAGCTATGTGTATACATACACGTACATACATTTACATTTTTGATACAATTTGATTGCGTTTTGTACTTACTGAGTATATACTGAGTTCTATTACATGGCTTATATCATATTCCCAGGTAGTGGGTAGAGTGATTGCATGGCGCGGTATATTTTTTAAAGGAAATTATGTATACCTAGTGCATACCTCTGATGAAGTGAAACACACAAAACACATAAGGCATTTATTTATATTTTAAGCATGTAACTCAAATAAAGCTTATACTTTTATACTATATAAGGAAAAATCTGTGTTTTCCTCCAGGGTGCAAGGATCCGATTGCTTGTAGTGTGTACGAAAACCAGAAACCTGGAAAGTTTAAAGGGACAAATTATCCTTAATGTAGATTGCTATCCCTAGGTAAGGCATTCTCTCAAAGATTTAAATATTTAGCTCTCCTTTAGGAAATGTAAATTATACTTATAATAATAATTTATTTATAAAAATAGCTCAGAACTCAGAGAACCTTTTCCAACACTACAATACTACAATATTACAGGACTAGGTTTTGATTTAAATATCAAATGCTTTTTTTCTGATTAAGAAGATGCTGACTACTTTGATTAATGTGATTTCACGCGCAATTTAAATTCAAAAGGTTCCAATCATGATTGCATTTCCTGTTTTTTTTTCTCAATGAAATCAATATTCTGAAATATGTTGCTTTAAAAATGTAAAGCTAACACAATAACAAGCAATTTATTTCAGACATTTGGGTGTTCAAAGACAAGCAATCATTATTAGGCAATAACATTTTTGCAAAGTTAAAGAACTGCCCATGTTGTGCCATCACATACATTTATAGGGGAAATTCACCATGAAAAAAGTTCCTCACTTAGGGCAAGGCCACACTGCAACGCAAACGCAATCGCATGCGATTTCATGTGCGATTTTTTTGCGTTTGCGCTTGCGATTTCTTCAATAAGTATAGGAAAACGCATGCGATTGCGATTAAAAATACAGAACGCAAAACGCAATCGCAACGCACTGAAAAACGCGTGTTTTTTTTGCGTTGATGCGTTTTCAATGATTTTTAAAAAACGCAATCGCAAGCGCAAAAAAAACGCAGCAGTGTGGCCTAGCCCTTAAAGAGCCAAAACTGCTAAAATGCTGAAAAGTATATATCACTTGTCTTTCTATGTGATTCCAAAATAAATATATACCGTTTGGATTCAATAAAATCTATACAGAAAATAGATTTTCTATACAGAATATAGATTTGTTTGGATTCAATAAAATCTATGCAGAAAGACCTTCCTCTTTTGCTTCCAATTATAGTACCTGCACATGTTCAGAAAAAGGTGATATAATAAAAAGTAGTTTATTGGAGAAATCATCTCTCTAAAGCTTGTTATAAACAGTAACGATAAAGCCCCAATACCGTTAAATCCACCAAATGTTCGGGTCGGCCGATCGCTCGTTCGGAAGAGTCCTTAAATTTCACTGTCTGTACCCAGCTTAATTCTGGGCAAATCCCATATTATTCCTGAGATCAACAAGTTAGGTTCCAATAACTGCAGGGCTCTATTGCTAGCAATACATAAATTAAGTGTTCAGTCTATTTCCATAGTGATAACTGGTTAATAGAGATGGAAGAACTTCCAAAAATTCATTCCGCAAGCAGAACCAAGTCAAGGGGGGGAAAAAATTCAAAAATTTCCACCTAATCTAAAGATGTAAATAGCAACGGTAACTTACTATTAATGGCTCTGGAGAACATGTATCAATGCCCACCAATCCTTAAAAAACACCGTCCAGTACCAAAAACATTAAAAAAAAAAAAGTTACAATTTTGAAATCTCATGGATTTATTGAAAATTTTAAAAAACTGTTCTACAGTTCAAAAAAATACGAAAAAGTTAGAAGTCCTATGTTCTGGTGGATCCATGAAATTTGCTTTAGAATCAGGTTTGAATTCAGATCCATTTCTACTCCCTATACTTTAAGTAGAGTGAGACGAGCAGGGCCAATGGAAACTTTCAGACAGTTTCGAATGACCTTGTCAGCCTCGGGAAAACTCGGAAATGCCGTCAATACCATTAGTGTGTATAACCCACCTTAATTTATGTTTTCTACGAATATCTAAAATGTTAACTATTTAGAAAAATCAGATTGGAACAGAATATTCGATGATCCATTGCTTTTTGCCTGAATCTCGTGTATAGTGGGATCATGTAAAGTTACACGGGTCTAAAGACCTGATCCAACTCCAGTAGCGCAAAACTCAAAACTTTGAAAATTGGATCAGATGGAAACAGCGCTGTGCCCAAAAATCCGTGTAAAACCTGGTTTTACTCTTATATATTGAATCTCCTCTACAGAGTGCACAAAAGGCAGGTTTTCATTAAAATGGCGAATTTTGAGATGCAGCACTACATGGCCAGGTGTCTCCTTGCCAAGGGATATGATGCCTTCCCAATGGGCACCAGGCATGTACAGCACCGCAAACGCACTATAATAGAGGGGCTGGTGCAACGTTTCGGTATTCAGACCACTGTTGGCCCTCCAGAGACAGTGGTCGCATGTTAAGAGGCAGAGGCCTCATTTCATTGATGCCTTCTGGCAAGAGGTGGAAGGAATCCTTTATATCACTGTATTGAAATAAGTAGTAAAATAATTCAATTCATTTTATTCTGACCAATTCAAATATATATATTTAAATCCTTCACAGGCCCATTAATTTGGCTTGAGAAAGAGAGATCCCAGTTCTTGGAAATCCGCCCTGGAACCGGGTTCGTATCCGCGATCTGTTCCATCTCTACTGGTTAACAGTTTTTTGAAAATGAATCAATCATACAATCACACACAGATTAGATTCTTTATGAAATGTGATTCTTTTCTAACTGGGATTCGTTACTGGTTATGCAGCAAGTGTGTATGTTCATTCAATCAGATATCAATTGGAATGTTTTTAAAACCTCTTGTTGTCTATTGTCATAAGTAGTCTTAAACCTCATTTTAAGGCTGAGACCCCACTGCAATGCAATAGAAAGGCATTTCCATTTTTGATCCTATTTCTGTGTGCACTTGCAGTTGGCCAATAGTTACAAAACGGAGTGCAACACGGTCAGTGGAGCCGGACCATTGCCACCACTAGAATGTGCTTTGCAAATAGCAATCTGATCGCAAAGCATAATCATAATTCATGGCAGGGGGAAGAGAAGGGTCGCTTCTTCCCAGAAGGTCCAGCCAAATAATAGATTAGGTGAGGAACCAGAGACAGATGGCTTAGAAGTAACACAGACCAGGTTAATGCCTTGAGAATCCAGGGGACCAACATCTCTAATACAAGGTAGGGGAAACCAAGTATCTGGACGGCTAGGCAGGTGGTAAGGGTAGGGTACTACATTATTAGAAAAGTGGATAGGGTTATCTGTTGAACATTGTGTTGCCTACCTGGGGTTAGGGTTCCACATGTGGATCATGTAGACATATTCATGGATAGGTGATACGACCTAGCTGTCTTAGTACACATTGATGCCAAGACACGGGCGATGTCATTGCAGCCGCCAGTGACCCCTCCGGTGCTGACGACATAAACATCGCTGGAGTTGCCAGCATCTTCTTTCTTCTGCTATCACTGTGATGACTTCTAAGCTCCACAGGGTTTGCAACTCTTTATATAGGTTTGCTAAAGGACCAAATCCAGTTGTTATTGGTTAATATTTCAATGCTTGCAATCGTACAATCACACATTAACAAATCATATCTGAAAAATAAAATTCAAATATGATTGGTTACTGTGTGATCATATGACTTCATGCACCACAAAAAGGCAGACAGAGAGCAGAAAAAGAATATGTTTGTGGCATAACCTATACAGATTTATATTTATATGCACTCACTAGCTTTCCAGTAGGAAAACCTGCAAGATGAAGAAATCATTATTATTTGTTTATTACAGCACAAAACGTATTTGGTATTGGTATTTAACAAAAAATGTGCGCAAAACTTGTTATACACTATGGGGCTGATGCAATAAAAGGTGCAAAAGTTTGTAATATTAATCTGTAGCAACCAAATGTTTTCTAACTGCAGTAACCATGTACCATTTCTACTGTAAAATTAATAGAACAGGCAGACTTTTATTGCATCATCCCCTATAAGTTATCTATTGATTGTATATTATTATAACATCAAATTTAGGGGGTTGCGATAAATGTTTACAAACAACTTTTAATTAAAAAGAAAAGCCTGGAGCTTAAAATGTTTAAACTATTTTTTTATCATTCTCATTTATAATAAATGGAAATTTAAAAATTGCTTTATAAGAGCAAATGAGAAAAAAAATGTTTCATCTGACCATAATATTACTTTGGTATGATTGTTTTTGTTGTGCTATTCTTTTTAAATACAGCATGCATTTGCTTTTATTTTCAGAATACAAAATGTGCAGTAACAAAATTGCTACATACTGAAACATTTGTTTGAATAAAATATGTTTTAAGCGTTAATACATTTTAAAAATGAAATAGTTTTGACAAGGACTTACTGGGACTTTAGTGCCATCTAGTGGATATTTAACAAGCAAAATTCCTTAGTAACCAAAGTGCAATAACCAGAAAACATATTGTTGGAAATCCCCAGGATTGTGGTATATACTTGTATACTGGTTGTATACTGGTAATAACAATAACCCTGTTTACCAAAGACTGTTCCACTGTGTATCATTAAACTGTTAAAGACAATATGATCTGTGAAGAAAGATTCCTAAAGGGAGATGTAATAAAACTTATTCAATAAAAGTTCTTATCGTTTAAAAATGGTGCTAATTTTGCCCCATCCAATAAGATGTTAGCTTTTAAATGGCAAGTCACATCTGATTGGTTGGGGCAAAATTAGCACCATTTTTAATTATAAGAACATTTATTGCATCTCCCTGTTAGTATATTCTGACTTTTTAACTATGAAAGGTTCTATGAACTATGCAAGGTTTCATGTGAAGCTGATGCAGGAATCACACCCAGTTAACTCCTGTACTACAGCATGTAAAAAAGCAAAACCTATGACAACCAGACAATGTTGGTTAATATGATTGATTAACGTGTGTTCAGAATTTTTCAGGCACAAATCCAAAAATGTCCTAAATGTTTAAAGGTGAATTGGTTTTCGGAGTGGTTTTCCATGTAAGGGGTGTTAAGCCAAAGTTATGCATTGCCCCTTGTGTGCTGTTTGATATATTCAGAATTGTACAAAAAAATATAGAGAACTATTATACATAAACAAAAAACCTGAAATCACACTACTAGTTTCCTTTCTGATTGCAATCGAAAGCAAATAAAGTTTTATTGAATTAAATTTTATATTAATGCAATAAAGTGTCAGACCCAATAAGTCTACAAACTTATGGGGTAAGACACATCTTTTGTTGACGCTATAATTTTAATACCAATGGCAATTACATTTTTACTGTTATGGCTTCAACCTATTTGGCTCCATTCAGTTGTGGTTAATTGGGGAAAAATGATTCTGTTAAAGGGTTCTTCATGTTAACAGGAAAGGTACTGCTAGGGATGCAATACATCCTCAAAATTCCACATTCCTCCTCTTTTTGAGTTATGAACTTAACATATGGGAGAAATCTTTCGCTATAGCTGCGGTATTTTAAATATTTTAAGAATTTTAAACTTCTGTCTTCAAATAGCACAAGAAACGAAAGTATCAATTTCTGTAAAGACTAATATAGAAAAATTGGCAGGCAGCTAAGGAGTGAAAAGATGCAAATGGGGATATTCACCTGCAGCATTTGTGCAAGTATTGCCCAAGACACTTGTACAGCCACCACAAGCTATTCACCAGCAGTTGCCTCACCATGAAATCTGAAGCCAGGGGCCAACCAACTTATACTATTTAGCATATGTTCTATGATGATTTAAGAATAATCGAGTTTGCGATACCACATGGTTTGCGATACCATATGGTTTTCATTACCGTGGCAGTGATCATACCGTAATGACAAACGTTCTTTAATGTGTGAACGTTCATAGAATACCATGTTAAGTCTACGATTGCGGATGTAGATTTATGATCAGTATCAGACATTTATGATTGCTATCGTAGATCATAACTTAACAATCATTAAAAGTGCGGTATTGCTAAAAAGCGGTACAGTGCCTTTAAAAATATGGCCCATACAGCCTAGACAGTACAGTGCTATTGGATATACATATTACCCCAGCACTGATCAGAGCAATGATTGCCAGCTTCAGGGCATGTTAAATTTAATGAAGTACAGTAATCAAAGTGCTAAAATACCTGGTCACAAATCTATAGAGGGATATAGGTCTTTGAGAAGGAAGCAATTGATAGGGATAGGGAAGCATCTTGTATTCAGCATTTTTTGTTCAACTTGTATTGACACATTGGGGCATAGTTTTAAACCTGTAGTATTGAATAAATAGGCAAAAATATCCGCCATAAGTGGTCATTATGGAAATTTTCACCTGATTTACATCAGACAGATTGACAAGGGTCACAAAATGGTATGGTAGTCTGTCTGAAGATAACATAGACTTGTGTGTGAGATATTTTATAGACTTTCAGGGTTATTCAATGAAAGTTCTTATCATTTAAAATGGTGCTAATTTTGCCCCAACCAATCAGATCTTATTTAACATTTTAAAGTTAACATCTGATTGATTGGGGCAAAATTAGCCCCATTTTAAACGATAAGAACTTTTATAGGGCATGTCCACCCCCAAAACTAAAATTTAACCCCTTACTGGCCACATCAAGTAGTTTAAAACAATCCTTACCTTACATTCCTGCTCAAAATAGTTCCCCTGCTGTGCCCCTCCAAAGTCCAGGAAACTGCTGTGTAGGAGCAGTGTGTGACTCATGCTTTGCCTGAGACTTCCTCAACCTCATCAAGGTTGAGGCATGCTCAGTGCAGCCCTCCCTGCCTCTCAGCCAATCACAGACGCGGCTGCCGGTCCCGCCCCCTGCTTTCAATTCCATGCAGGCAGAGGGCCTGAACACTGCAGCGGAGGAGAGAGGGCAGTTAAGTAAGAATCGGGGGACTTTCTAACAATTATATTAATGCGGTTGGGGCTGGGGGAGCATGCCCTACCACATATCAAAAGTTAAATTTCGGGGTGGACATGCCCTTTATTGAATCTCCCTGCTTATTCTTCAAAGATTTTAGCATTCTCTTTTACTATATAAATAAAGAATTGGCATAGATAAAATAAAGAAAATTAGTTTTATTATCAATTTTATCATTTCACCACTGTGATAATTACATTGGCAGCCAGCAAGGCAGTGTGGGTGTAAACAATAACAATATTATTTTTATTATACAATTATATGGTGTTGTTTTAATAATTATATTATAGGAGAGGTGTGCTCTTCTGCTGATAAGTAGCATTCTATCCAATGTTTTATTTCTCTGAAAAACATAAAAGAAAAATATATTTAACAGTCTTTTTAGCAGTAGCCACATTACCAACACTGTACCTGTTGTTTTACTGAAATAATATATTGGGCAGATAGTGCTATATTTATAAAGGAGCGATTGTAACAGTACATTTACGATTGGGATCATAATTGTATGATCGCCTATACCATATCACTGTGGTAGTTTAGCATCACATGGTATTGTATGGCCGCCAGGTCATATATGTATGACTGCTGACATAAATGTGCCCCCGTACTTCAACGATAACCCGGGTCTAAGAAGTTTCTAATACCATGGGTTATTAAATATGGCACATTGAGTGAGTAGGAAATTAATAAAATAGTAGATTTCAGTAATAAGACCAAAAGAACACATCTTTTTTTTATTTAGATATGGAGAGTTCGAAAACGGACCCATTAAACTCAATGGGAGTCAAATAGTTTGAAAAGTTCGAATGAAATACAATTAAAATATCAATGGTAACTGTAAATAGCTGTGGGACCTGGGAAATATGTTCGAATATCCATGACTTTCGAAAGATCTTTTAAAAATTATAAATTTTACTGACGCGCACCACTTTCGAGCTCTCGCGTTCGAACATTTGATAATTATCCCATGAACGACTTGCGGATTCGAGAATCCGATATTTACTCACGTATTGGTATAATAGACATTTTACTCGCGTATTTGAGAATTTGATATTTACTCGCGTATAGGTATAATAGACATTTTACTCACGGATTTGAGAATTCGATATTTACTCGCGTATAGGTATAATAGACATTTTACTTGCGGATTTAATATTCGATATTTACTCACGTGTAGTTATAATAGACATTTTACTAGCGGATTCGATATTTACTTGCGTATTGGTAGAATGCTTGCATAATCGCATGCCTCGTTCGAACATTCGATAATTATCGAAAGTCTGGAAAATATTGAAAATCCAGGTCCAGGATAGTTTCGAGAAGTCAGAGTCCGTTGGAACTCGAATAGTTCGGCTTGAACTCGGGTTTGAGTTAGAGTTCTAGTCCATTAGTCTAGTAACATAGATCATGGGTTGGTACGTGTGGTAAATCATTTTACACTATCAATAGTGCAGAGTTTTTGGTGAGAACACCCAGAGACACCAGATACTTGCTGTGTTTGCCAGAACAGTTGGAAAAACTCTCCATGTACCAGCAGCCTTAGGCAATGTCCAAAAAGGCAAGTCTATCTTGTTTTTAGATGTTTTCATTTGACCCTAAATATAATTTGTTACCAGAGGAGGTGGCATGCAAAGTCTGAAGTTCATAGATTCAGCCAGCATGCAGAGTAGAAATTGGCTGTGTGGTAATGGAGTTTGGTTTGTGCATTTTCAGGTACTGTGATTGTTTTTCATTTTAAACATACCAGTGACGTGTTAAGGAAACATACATACTGTATGACTTACAGGCCATACAGGCAGAAATGGTTCTTCAATCATTATCATCATGCTGCGTGTGGAAAATTGAACATTCTATCCATATACATGGATAGGGTTGTGTAATTTCAAATCATGACATGAATTTGTGATGGAAATCACATTATTTAACCTTTTTAAGAAGGGAATAGCCGCATAAAAAAAACACTGTTAGAATATAATCTACATAAAACTGCACTTAAAAAAGACACCACTAGATATCGCTGTAACCTCACAATAGTAGAAAGGTAGCCTCTCAAACATCACATCTGAACATCTTGTGAGAATTAATAACTTTTGCCATGCATCCATTCTTTATCATTTAGGGTAAATATACAAAAAGCTGCATAATTGGGGTTCCAAACTGAAATCCCTTTTTTGCAGTTGAAATTCCACTGGTCAAAGCTTCAGAGGGAATTTCAATGAGGAACTACAGAAATTTTGACCATAGAAACCTGGTTTTGAAGTTGACATTTTGCAGTTTCAGCAGTTTTATACTTTTTTTTACCAGCTAGTTTGTGGCACTTTCCCTTGACACCTATGCTATACAGCAAGGCTGACTCTGGGAAGATGCAAATCAGTCCGGCTGCATTAATTACAGTTTAAGAGCATCCTCCAATCCCTGGTTTGGTTACCCTTTGGTTCGATGTCGCACCTCCAATGTAATATGCCAATAGCAGTTCCCACTGAATTGCGATCCACTGTAAAACTTTTGCAGGACAATTTAGCTATCCATTAGCTGAAAATTAAAATGATTTCGCTGCAGTCACATTACATTGCTTGTAGTGGAGTGCAGGAATCTTTTGAGATACCTGTGTAACCGCTACTAACCCCATCTTTAAGTCACACCAACCTCTATGGCAAGTGTTTAGTGTAGCAGCCAGTAGCGCATTACCTATAAATACTTTTTAGTGTGGTTTATATAGGATTAGGACCTATTGTCTGAAGACCAGGCTTGTCCTATGGTTAGTTAAATGACACAAAGTGCAATATTAGTGTCCAGCACTTATGGTTCAGACCAAATTAAATAATCTACTACTATATAGGATTATATTACAATCAAACAATCATTAACCATGTCCCAATACGATACATAATTTCCCACCATGAATTGCTATATCAGTGAGAAACAAGGGAAGTTCTTTCAGGGATAGACCCTACCTTGCACAAAATGGGCCCAATGTGATTGGATTTCTTGGACACCTTGTGCAATAGCAGTGTCCGTGCCCCACTATCTTGCACTGTGTTTTGAAAGCGCATGTGATCATCATTTTTTCTGAAAAACAGAGGTAAATACGCTAACGTGCAAAACCCTGCACTTTTGATTTTTAAAGCGGTAGATGGAGCATTACCCTTACTGCTTTCCTTCTCGTTATAACAGTAACCAGTTATAAGATCAGTTACTTTTGTTTATTTTTCAATCCCTTGGCAGGTTCAGCCTTGTTGTTACATTTTACCCTTCTGCTTTTTCTTGGCTGGCTGCCTGGATTAAGAAATACATTTAAATCATTTGTTTTAGAAAAAACTTGGACGTAAGATTAGAGATGGGACCGGGTCCGACTCAAACCTGGATCCGACACAGAACCCCTTGGTTCCGAAATCTGAATGATCAGTCCGAATCCAGACGAATCGTCCCGATTTCGGGACTTCGGAGCCTATTTTCTATATTTATTGAACGTTCGAAGATTATCGAAAATAGCCTTGAACGTTTGATAAACCTTGAAATTACGATCGGAAACCCGAAAGTGGTCTCCGATCGTATTTTCAAGGGTTATCGAGTGTTCAAGGTTATTTTAGAATTTTATCGAAAATAGCCTCGAACATTCGTTAATAATCAAAAATTCGTTCTGTTTCCGTGAATCCGAAAACAGAACGAAACTTGTGAGTTTCGGACATCTCTACTTAAGATATGGCGCCCCTATAGACCCTGTCCTAGTTTGTGGCCTACTTGGTCTTGTCTTAAATCTGGCCATGAGTTTAAGTGGAGAACTTCCGATTTAACGGCCACAGTTCCAAGGCAAAACTATGGCCTAATCTGTAGACCTGACAGCAGAATGAATCCCTGCAGGTTTGTTTACTTTTCAGTTCCTGATCAAAACTCAAACTGGCAAGGAAAATAGATCCTAGCCTGTGTGAATTAAAGGGTATGTAGAGTGAAATTTGGTAGTAAGAGAAAGGGATGTGTATAGATTAAAAAAAACCCTAACAACGTTATTTTGCAAAAAGTAAAACTTGCAAAAATGTAAGACTTGACAATATTTCCAGTCCAGAATAATGGCATTTGTTTTTTTCTAAATGTATGCACATTCCTTTCTCTTAATATACTATTTAAATGTAGAGTAACTGTGGTCTCCATACAAGTTTCCTCAATTTAAAAGGTATATTTTATACATTTCAAACAAACCCAGAATGATGTCTCGAGCTTCTCTGGTTCCTAAATTATAGGCTGTGTAAGGACCCCCCCTCCTAACTGCACTCAACCAATGCAATCTTGGCAAGAGAATACTTACTGTTGTTTTTCGAATGTCAGTTTCTGTTTATTTAGGAGCCTTTTCATTTCATAATCAAGGTCCTAGAATGAGTAAAAAAAATGTTGAGCTAGAATGAAATTTTAGGTCAGACCTAATATTTTGGTTCCAAAGTTTCAGATGATTTTGTCAGACCATGGCAGTTAATAGGGTATTTTATGAATGTACAGAAACACTTTATAGTTTTGCAAGACAGGAGAAAGAACATGGTCATCCCATATGTAGCAAGGGTCTCCGAGAAATTAAGAAAAATTTTCAAAAAAAAAATAGTCTCCCTGTCTGCACTGAGGCAGCAATTGGTACATCCGAAAGACCCAATACCGAAACACAAGAAAAGCAACATCATATATGCAGTGCAGTGCAGTGAAGAATGCTCGGATTTGTATGTGGGGGAGACCAAGCAGCAACTGCATCAACATATGGCCCAGCACAGAAGAGCCAATTCCTCTGGTCAGGACTCAGCCTGCATCTTAAGGAAAAAGGATATACCTTTGAAGATTGTAATGTTAACACATTGCCAAAGGAATATGACTGGTTTAAGAGAGGTGTCAAGGAGAACATGCATATAAAAATAAAGAAACCAAGCCTGAACAGATGGGGGTTTCAACACCAACTGTCTGCCATGTATTTTTCCTATAACACCTCTTAGCCTCAATGCAATCACACCTTGCATTCAGAAGGTCCTTAACACCTGGCTGTGATATGCTAATTGGGACTTTCCAGGGTACATAATTGCCAACAGATTCTTGTACAAGTCATTCTGATTTGAGATTGACAAGCGGAACGTCTTCAAGAACTAAACTTTACTTCCAGTTGATTTAACTGAATACAAGATATACCATGACCTGGATGAATAAGAACCTTCACAAGCACATTTGTTAAAACTCAATTAACAGACCCCTGTGGTGCACAACACTGATTGCATTGCTGCATTGACCAGTTTTATAACTAATGAGGTAGCAGTCTCTGTGACTGTGGTGGGCACTGTGTGTGGTGATGTGGGGCATCTGAACTGCAGCCTTGCTAAATCTGGGATTAGTGAATGGTCTGTTAAAGGAGCAGGGGTGGAGTCAGCAGCTAAAAAAAAACCACATTGGCCCCTCTGAACTTGTTAGGAGTAAGCTAGGCTTGGGCTGGAATCAGGGTTGCTAGATAGGGGGCTAGAAGGGGGCAGGGCAAGGGTTGGAATGGAGCAAAGTAGGGGAAAGATCAGTTGTAGAGAGTTTCAGGGGACAGAGTGGTGGGGTATGGGGCAGTGGGTGGGATGGTCCCATTCAGGGGCTGGGATTTCAGCCCTTACGATGGGACTCTGGATTTGGAAAGAGGGAGAGAGAAAAAAAGAGAAAGGATATGTGCAAGTGTCTGTACCTGTGTGACAGCCCAAGACTATTAGTGCCTGTCTCTGAGAAAGAGTGTTAAGCTTTGGTGTTTGAGTGCCTGTGATAGAAAAGAGTGTTTAGGTGTGGGAATGCCTGTATATGTGTGTGTATGCGTGATATATCTTGGGCATATGCATGCAAACATGTTGCTACTGCTATTTTGCCCAGTCTGTTTGCCAGTTATTTGACCAATCTTAGAGTGTCTTTTTATTTCTATCAATCTTTGTCTATCTGCCTGTCTATCTATCTATCTTTACTGTCTGTTCTCCCTGTATGGGACCTTTACTGTCTGTTCTCCCTGTATGGGACCTTTACTGTCTGTTCTCACTGTATGGGACCTTTACTACTGTGTATAAATACATTAACGGGCCATACAATAAACTATCTGGGGCATTGTTCACCAATAGAACATGTCAGAGGACACGTTGACATCCCTTAAGACTTGAAGAAAAAAGGTTTAGGCTTCAAGCTCGGAAAGGGTTTTCACTGTGAGAACGGTAAAGCTATGGAACTGTCTTCCAGTGGACGTTGTTATGGCAGGTTCATTGGTCAGTTTAAAAAAAAAGCTGGATGAGTTACAGCGCTATCGGCGAATTTCCGGACATTTTTTCCCATAGACTATAATGGTGACAATCCTCAAATGTGGATATTTCAAAACATTTTGTTTCATGGTCATAAATACAAATGGTGTGGATATTTCAAAACATTTTGTTTCATGGTCATAAATACAAATGGTGATACCCCCAACCCCCCACACAGACCCAGGTACACCCACCTACTGACCTACCTTTCCATTCCCATGGAAGCCATACTTAAAGGGTAACTATAGTCATAAAACTAATTTTGATCAATCATCAATAAAAGTTAGTTATATGGTCATACATGCAAAAACACATACCCCCAACCTCACATGGATACACACACCTACTGACCTACCTCTCCATTTCAATGGAAGCCATACTTAAAGGGTAAATATAGTCAAAAAACTAATTTTGATCAATCATCAATAAAAGTTAGTTATATGGTCATACATGCAAAAACACATACCCCCCCCCACCTCACATGGGTACACACACCTACGGACCTACCCTTCCATTTCCATGGCAGTTATACTTAAAGGGTAAATAAAGTAAAAAAAAATAATTTTGATATATCCTCAATAAAAGATAGTTTTATGGATGTAAAAACAAAAATGACATACCCCAACCTCACATGGGTACACACACCTACTGACCTACCCTTCCATTCCTTTGGCAGCCTTAAAGGGTAACTAAAGTCAAAAAAGCTCATTTTGATTTATCCTCAGTAAAGGATAATTTTATGGTTGTAAACACTAAAAAGACATTCCCCCTCAAACAGACCCAGGTACACACGCCTATTGACCTACCCTTCCATTTTCATGGCAGCCATATTTAAAGGGTAATTATAGTCAAAAAAACTATTTTGACTTATCATCAACAAAGTTTGTTTTTTTTAACCCCCAACCTGACATGGGTACACACACCTACTGTTCTACATTTCTATTACATTGGCAGTCATACTAAACTGGAAACTAAAGTAAAAAACTAATTTTAAACAATAATCCCCCAAATGTTTTTTTTTTACTTTCCAGCTAGTTCCGTTACCTGGACCTTGTCTTGGACGCCTAAGGCCTACCCTTTAATTTAATGGAGACATTATTAAAGGGTAAACTAAATTAAAAAAAACTATTTGACTAATCCCAACAAGATTTTTTTTAACCCCCCAACCTGATTAGGTTACACACACCTACTGATTCTACTACCCATTACTGTGGCAGCCATACCTAAAGGGTAACCTCAAAAACGGGGTGTAAGTCCTAATAAACCTCTATGCACAAGCATGTAGAATGGAAGCCACCACTTATTTCAGGTTTTACTATTTATTACTATCACCAAAAACTAAACGAACAACGTTTCGGAGAGCCACGATGTCTCCTTCATCAGCGTAGGTAAACCTGAAGAAGATCAGTGGCGCTTCCATACTTCTAAAATGTTGTTGCTATGTGGGAGTCTACAGGTAAGGGACGAACGGAGCTGCACCTCAACATCGTGGCAAGGTGCCAACAAGGAGTGCATGAGGACAACAAAGTGTGGTATAGTCCTATAAAAACTACCACCGGAGGTGGTTCTTGGCATAGAGGATGGGGGTGAAGAGTCAGGACGTTAAGTTCCCGTTTTTTTATTACAGGATGTGGTTACGAGACTCTTATGATTACCCGCAATACCTTCAAGCCCTGATTTTTTGGTTTAGGAGATTCTAACTAGATATTTCAGCAAGGGACATTGAGAAACAGGGTCATCTATTGGCATGGCTAGCACTATATGTTTGACTAGTAATGTGTGGTCATTCAGGGGTTGTAGTGTGCTGGGAGATATTGGTTGATGGGTTTCTGTTATACGGAGGATTTAGGGGTGTAAGTAGGTCATGGGGTGTGCTGGGAGATATTGGTGAGAGTCTCTGTATATGGAGGGTGTAATGTGGGTCATGGGGTGTGCTGGGAGATATTGATGATGGGTCTCGTATTATGGAGGGTTGTTAGGGTTTGTAATGTGGTGGTATGAAGTGCGTGAGAGATATTGGTGATGGGTTCTCTGTATATTTTTTGGGGGCGGGTTAGGGGTGTGTAATGTGGTCATGGGGTGTGTGGGGAGATATTGATGATGGGTCTCTGGATATGGAGGGGTTAGGGGTGGAAGGTAATGTGGTATGAAGTGCGCCGCGAGATATTGGTGATGGGTCTCTGTATATGGAGGAGTTAGGGGTGTGTTATGTGGTCATGGGGGTGTGCTGGGAGATGCGGAGATATTGATGATGGGTTCTCTGTATATGGCGGATTAGGGGTTTTGCAATGGGTGGTCATGGGGTGTGCGTGGAGATACTGGTGATGGGTTTTGTATAGGAGGGATAGGGTTGAATGTGGTAATGGGGGTGTGCGGGAATATTTGATGGGTCCTGTCTATGGAGAGGTTTGAAGTGTTATGTGGTCATGGGTGACAGTGTGTGGGGAGGAGATATTGGTGATCGGTCTCTGTATATGGAAGGGGTGGGTTAGGGGTTTTGTTGTAATGGGGGTCAGGGGTGTGCTGGGAGATTATTGGTTGATGGGTCTCTGTATATAGAGGGATTAGGGGTGTAATGTGTTCATGGGGTGTGCTGGGAGATATTGGTGAGGGCGTGCTTCGTTATGAGGGGTTAGGGGGTTGTTGGTAATGTGGTCCATGGGGCGGTGTGCTGGGAGATATTGATGAGGGGGTATATGATATGGAGGGGTTAGTAGAAGGGTTATGTGGTCATGGGGTGTGCTGGGAGATATTGCTGATGGGTCTCTGTTATGGAGGGGTTCGAGTGTTTCTGTGGTCATGGGGGTGCTGGGAGTATGGGTGAGGGTCTTCTGATATGGGGGTTTAGAAGTGTTATGTGTGGTATGGGTGCGCGGGAGTATGGGTGAGGGTCTCTGGTATATGAGGGGTTAGACCGAGACGTTAGTGGGTCATGGGTGGGCGGGGAGATTATGGTGATGGGTCTCTGTATATGAGGGTTAGAAGTTTTTATGTGGTCATGGGGTGTGCGGGAGATGGTGATGGGTTCTGTATATGGAGGGGTTAGGGGGTTTTGAATTGTGTCATGGGGTGTGCGGGGAGATTATGGGTTGATGGGTCTCTGTTATATGAGGGGTTATAGAAGGTTAGTGGTCATGGGGCCCCTGTGCTGGGAGATATTGGTGATGGGTTCTGTATATCGCGGGATTAGGGGTTGTATACGTAATGTGGTCATGGGGGGTGCGGGAGATATGGTGATGGGTCTCTGTATATGGAGGGGTTAGGGGTGTAATGTGGTCATGGGGTGTGCTGGGAGATATTGAGGATGGTGATGGGTCTCTGTATATGGAGGGTTTGGTTTAGAAGGGTTATGTGGTCATGGGGTTTGTGCTGGTAGATATTGATGATGGGTCTCGGTATATGGAGGGGTTTGGGTTAGAAGTGTTATGTGGCATTGGGAGTGGGTGTGCGGGAGAATGGGTGATGGGTCTCTGTATATGAGGGGGGTTAAAGTGTATGTTGGTCCATGGGGTTGTGCGCGGGAGATATGGGTGATGGGTCTCTGGAGATGAGGGGTTCGAAGTGTATGTGGTCTGGGTGGGTGCGCGGGGAGCTATGGGTTGATGGGTATCTGTAAATGAGGGGTTAGAAGGTTTGTCCGGTTCAGGGGTGTGCTGGGAGATATGGATCGATGGGTCTCTGTAATGGTAGGGGTATTAGAAGCTTTATGTGGTCATGGGGTTGTGGGGAGATATGGGGAGTGTTCGTATATGGGAGGTTTAGGGGGGTATTGTCATGTGGTCATGGGTGTGCTGGGAAGATATGGGTGATGGGTCTCTGTATTATGAGGGGTTAGAAGTGTTTATTGTCTGGGGGTTGTGGCTGGGAGAAGGTGATGGGTCTCTGTATATAGCGGGATAGGGGTTGTAATGGTGGCATGGCGGTCTGTTATGGCTGGGAGATATTGTGATGGGTCTCTGTATATTGGAGGGGTTAGGAGGGGATAGGGGTGTGTAATAATTGTGGTATGGGGGTGCTGGGAGATATTGATGATGGGTTCTATGTTATGGCGGGGTTAGAGTGTTATGTGGTCATGGGTGGTGTTGATGCTGGGAGATATTGATGATGGGTCTCGTATATGGAGGGGTTAGAAGTGTTATGTGGTCATGGGGTGTGATGGGAGGATATGGGTTGATGGGTCTCTGAGATGAGGGGGTTAGAAGTGTTATGTGGTATGGGGTTGTGCGCTGGGGAGCTATGGGTGATGGGTCTCTTATATGAGGGGTAGAAGTGTTATGTGGTCATGGGGTGTGATGGGGATATTGGTGTGGTGATGGGTCTCTGTATATGGATGGGGTTAGAAGTGTTGTATGTGTCATGGGGTGTGCTGGAGATATTTGGTGGATGGGTCTTGTATTGAGGGGTGGGTTAGACGGTTATGTGGTCAGGGGTGTGCGGAGATATGGGATGGGTCTCTGTATATGGGGGGTTTAGAAGTGTTATGTGGTCATGGGGTGTGTGCGGGAGGAATTGGTGATGGGTCTTGTATATGGAGGGGTTAGAAGTGTATGTGGGCATGGGGTGGGTGCTGGGAGATATTGGTGATGGGTCTATGTATATGGAGGGGTTAGAGTGTTATGTTATGGGTGTGCTGGGAGATATTGGTGATGGGTCTCTGTTATGGAGGGGGTGGTTTAGGGTTAGAAGTGTTAGGGTCATGGGTGTGCGGGGAGTATTGTGATTGGTTTCTGTATATGGAGGGGGTCGAAGTGTATGTGCGGTCATGGGTGTGGCTGGGAGATATTGGTGATGGGTCTCTGTATATGAGGGGTTTTGAAGTGTTATGTGGTCATGGGGGTGTGCTGGGAGATAGGGTGATGGGTCTCTGTATATGAGGGGGTAGGAGTGTTATGTGGTCATGGGGTGTGCTGGGAGAATGGTGAGGGTTATGTTATGGAGGATTAGGGGTGTAGAGTAATGATATTAATGTATTTCACATCCTAATGTGGACAGTGTGAGTAACTGTTGATTACTGTGCGAGTTTGGTGTGTTGGGGGGAATAAAGTGCATGGTGTCACTGGTTTTTGGGAACCATTGGGGTAGGGTGGTGCTTTGGCCTTGCCTGGGGAACCACATGCCCCTTACACCCCACAATACATTTGCAGGGTTGGATGGGGGGGGGGGTTATGTAAAAGTAAGGAGACAAGTAGAAAAATCGTTTCTCAGTCAATTACAGACGCTTCGCCGGGTCCTGCTCATGTTGCTACGTGCACGGAAAAAGCATGATGAAGCTAAGAGAAGAACACAGAGGGAACAAAGGCTGTAAGTAGGTTTACCAGCATATTTGGGAAAGGTAAAACCTCGTGTGTTAAGGTTGGGGGGGCCACTAAAAGCATACATCAAAGTTTTTTTGTGGGGTGGACATACCTTTAATGGAAACAAGTTTAAATTTACCAGAGAATTTGTTGCCAAAATGAACTAAAAAGCTTATTCATTTCTTACTGCAGATCAAAAAAAAACAACTTTGTGCAATTTACAATCCTTATTTCCCTGCAAGGATAAAGGGGAAGGGGTCATGTAACTTCTCTTTTTATTGTATTATATGTATGTATAGTTATGTAATTTTATTGATAAAGCGCACTGGGTACGCAGCGCTTGTAATTACAACGGAAAATGGTTGAGACTTTTCTTTCTTTGTCATTATAAACATTTAATTATTAAGAGATTAAAGAGGAGGATTGCAATTACTATTTATAAAGGGAAAAGTGTATCATATACCAGATGTTACTTATTTTTAAAGGTTTTTTAAGGGAAATAATTATGGGCAAAAGAGTCATTATGTGTATACATTTTTTATGAAGGTCTTTAAAGGTGCATCTATAATCTAAAATATACCATTTAGATCGGCAAGATCCCACGGCGTTCAAAAAAAAATGTTTTCAGATTTTAAATCTGAGCGGTAGACCCTGAGACCCATTAATGACCTCTTACTAGGGATCGTGTGCATGGCCAGCCAGCAAACTTTCGAACAATTAAGAGAATCAGCAGAGAAAAAAAGGCAGGGGGAGGGAGGGGAGATGGAAGCAGAGCAGGGTCCATGGTGAGGCTGTGAGAACCTTAAAAGGTCGCCGAACTACAAGAAGGCGTGAAGGGAGTAGGGAGGGTGGGGGAGGGAAATTAGAGCACTCACTAAACATTATAATTAATCTACAAAGCAAAGCACAGATAAATATGTGAGTACCATCATTTTACTTCTCTCACATTGTGTTTTCAGATATTTAAAGTTGTTGAGTATAGTTAACCCTAGGAAAAGTAAACAATTTTGACCGTTTATAGATTTACAAAGATTTCCAAATTATAATTTTTATTGCCATTGACCTAACTATTTAATTATCAAACAATTTGTGACAAAAATGCATTGTTAAGACCAAAAAGTATACTGTTTTTTCTTATTAGTGATTGGTGTCTAAAAACCATAACAAGATGTTATTTGGTCAACAAAATTTTTCTTTTTGGCACACATGATGTACTCTCCACACTTTTTGTATACAAAAATATTCTGGTCTCAATTCACCAAGATAGATGTTGTCATTCAAAATATATATTTGTGCTACAGTAGTTTTGTTGATTAAATGTATAATTTGGTATAAACTAAAGTATGTTTAGTTTATTTATAAACTTGGGGACACCAGATGTACAGAAACAAAAAATACAACAAGCCATACAAGGGGGACAACTACTAGAATTTCAGGTCATAAATATACAAATTTATAAACTAGACGGGTCTAGAGCTTGCCACCAGAGGAAAGGAGGTCCCTGCCCTGCAGAGCTTCTTAATCTAGTTAGTGGGTAATAACAAGCAGAATACAATGGAGGGGTATAAGTGCTGGAGTGAATGATCAGCTTGTAACTAAAGTCTTTGTGCCAAAACATTGTCTTTTGTTGAGTTAAAATGTGTGTTGTAACCACCGAATTTTCTTTTGGCAGTTAATTAAATGTAATGTTTGCAAAAATCTTGTTTGTTGTGGACTATATGTATTGTATTTTGGTTCTACTAACTATAGTTTGTCAGAAAAGTGTTTTTGTTTTTTTTAGTGACTAAATATATGTTTTCCTACAACAGGGAATTTATTTCGACTAAATATTGTGTTGCAGCAAAGTATATGTTTACGTCCCTCAAATTTATTTTGGTTCACTAAATATAATTTTTCACCAAAGTATTGTTTTTTTTGGTTGACAAATCCTGCCCACCAATAATTGTACAAAATATTTATTTTTAGTTATTTATTATTTATTTTATAATTCGGCTCACATTATGGTAATCAAGGATGGCCAAAGTGATCGGACACATAAGTTTGCCCACCAGTAATCGGTACAAATTACCCCACAGTGCTTAGTACACTGTTGGCCCACAGTGATTGGTACAAGTTGTCCACAGTGCTTGTACAAAGTTTGCCCCAGTAATTTGGTAAATAAAGTGGGCCCACAGGATTGGTACAAAACGTTTACCACAGTGATGGGTAAAAAGTTTGCCCACAGTGATTGTGGTAAAGTTTGCCCACAGGATTGGTACAAAGTTTTGCCCACATGATTAGTACATAAGTGTGCCCACAGTGATGTACAAATCTTCCCACAGTTGATTGGCACACAACATTTCCCATAGTGATTGGTACAAAGTCTGTCCCCAGTGATTGGCATAATGTCCTGCCCACAGTGATTTAGTACATAAATTTGCCCATTGGTGATTGGCACAAACTCCTGTCCACCAATGATTGGTACAAAATCTGACCCACAGTTGATTGGTACAAAAGTGTGCGCCCCTCTGTGATTGGACACATAAGTTTTGCCCCACATACGTTACAAATACTGCCCACAGTGGATTGGTACATGCCTGCCCACCGGTGATTGGAACAAATCCTGCCCACGTGATTAAGTCCACAATGTCTGCCACAGTGATCAGTGCAAAATCTGCCCACAGTGATTAGTACAAAGTCGCCCACAGTGATTGGTACAAACTGCCACAGTGATTGGGAACAAAGTCTGCCCACGTGATTGGTACAAAATCTGCCCACAAGTGATTGGTACAATGCCTGCCCACAGTATTAAAAATCTGCTCAGTGATTTGGTACAAGGTCTGCCTACAGTGACTGGTACAAAAATTTTGCCCACAGTGATTGGTACATAAGTGTGCCCACAGTATATTGGTACAAAATCTGCCCACATTGATTGGTATGAAGACTGCCCAAATGTATTGGTACAAATTCTACCCACTGTGATTGGCAAAAGTTTTGCCCAATGATTGGCACATAAGTTTGCCCACCGTAAGTGGTACAAAATGCCCACAGTGATAATACAATGTCTGCCCACAGTGATTGGTACACAAAGTCTTCCCATAATGATTTGTAAAAGTTGCCCACAGTAATTGTAAATAAGTGTGCCCACAGTGATTGGTACAAAGTTTGCCCACAGTGATTGGGTATATAACTGTGCCCACAGGAGATTGGTACAAAAATCTGCCCATAGTGATTGTTACAAAATCGTGCCACAGTGTTGGTACAAAAGTGCCCACAGTGATTGGTACAAAGTCTTCCACAGTGATTGCACAATGTCTGCCCACAATGGTTGGTACATAAGTTTTATAATGATTGGTGGTGTAGCGCTCCTCCCTTATCCTTACTGTGGTAAGTGTAACCCTGTAAAAATATACAGGGAGATTCAATAAAACTTCTTATCGTTTAAAATGGTGTTAATTTTTGCCCCAACCAATCAGATCTTATTTAACATTTGAAAAACTACATCCATGATTGATTGGGCAAAATTAGCACCATTTTTAACATAAGAAATATTTATTGAAACCTGATAGTTTTGCTTCAGGAATATAATTGACTGACCCTAAACCCCCCTCTTTAAGAAAGGGAGTTAGTTTTAACAAAAAGTCCCCTACCAGAGACAACATGCATTATCGAATTGCAACATACACAATGGTAAAATCAAACACCTTTATTATTATGAGATAATACCTGTACAAGTTGTTTATCTGCTATAATAAAGGTGGTTGCTTTTACCATTGTTGTATTGGCAATTTTATAAGTGCAGGTTGGTTTTGGTTACCATTTCCTTTCTTAAAGGGGTGGTTTGTGTCAGTTTGGTACATAAGTTTACCCCAGTGATGGTACAAAGTCCTGTCCCACAGTGATGGTACAAGATCTCCACAGTTGATTGGGTACAAAGTCTGCCACAGTGATTGGTTGTAATTCTGTGACTACAGTATTTTTTCACTTTTCCAAAACATTGCTCATTGGGTGAAGTACACTGAGCATGTCTGAACCAGTGGTTTTGGAGAAACAAATTTACTTCCCACATAGTTTCAGGGCTGTAGGTTACGGTTAGCCCCAATGACGCATTGGATTGTGTTCGCATCAGCGTCCATGCATACCAAGCCAGGATATATGATTTCTGTCTAATACTCCATGCATTTTCATAGACAGAAAGCACAGAATAATGCATACAACACTTCTCCTGTAAGGAATTACACGGTAATGACAAATCATTTCTTTTAATCCTTTATATAGAGCTCAAACTTTGTGTAAGAATCAAAAAAAATCCTATCAGTCTCTGATTTCAAAATGAAAAGGACAATCTCTGGTTATCGACGGTTTATAATGCTCTTAATTTCCTACCGTTGGAAGACAACTACCCACTTTATAGCGCGATATTTGAAGGAGTATGGCACCCATTACATCGCAGAAGGCAAATTGGGTGGATCATATGATCTTCTCTATCAGTACAGCACAGAAAGTCTGAAAAGTTTCAGGTAAATGGAATCTTTGCATAATGTTTGGTAAATGCCACCCTATCCTTTATTAGATTTTTTCACATGTTTCTCCCTTTAGAGAGTGATCATGACAGCAAGTTGCCTGCATCCTCCCTTTAAAACAAGCCCTTAATGACATGTCTGTCTGCAGTTTGTTTAAGAAGTTATATTCAAACTTCCTGCTTCCAGTAGCTTGAGTGACTGTGTTGGGTTTAGACAAACTATGCCCCCCCCCCCCGCCAATACAGCGGCGGTACAACAATACAGTATACATACCATCATACAACAATAGACATATACAGATTTAAAAAGGAGATGGACAGACCCCATGTTGCATTGGAAGCCTTTTAAATACAATTTTTATTGGACAGGTTTAAAGAGGAACAGATAAAAACTGTGTGAGAACCGAAACCTTCGAAATCTAATCTCATTCTTTACGAGAACAAAAGTAGAAACATATTGTAAAGAAACATGCGTCCCAGAAATAGCTGAAGTAAGGAAATGGTTCCAGACACTGGTACAATTACCCTGATCTCAGGATTGGCTACTGTAATAAACTGACTTAAAGGTTGGACTAGATGGACGTATGTCTTTAGACACCCTCCATACTATGTTACTATGTAACTGTTAGACAGACATTATGGGAAGGATAAAGGTTGGATAGATGGAGTATGTCTTTATACAACCTCCACATACTATGTTACTATGTAACTGTTAGACAGACATTATAGGTAGGTATAAAGTTGGACTAGATGGATGTATGTCTTTATACAACCTCCAATACTATGTTTATGTAACTGTAGACAGACATTATGGGTAGGTATAAAGTTGGACTAGATTGACGTATTGTCTTTATACAATCTCCAATCTATGTTACTATGTAACTGTTAGACAGACATTATGGGTAGGGTATAAAGTTTGGACTAGATTGACGTATGTCTTTATACACACTCCCATACTCATGTTACTTGTAATGTAGACAGATTATAGAGGGTATAAGGTTGGCTCAGATGGATACGTATGTTTTCTACACACCTCCAACTCATGTTACTCATGTTACTGTTAGACAGACATTATGGGTAGGGTATAAAGTTGGATTAGATGACTATGTCTTATACAACCCCTAATACATATGTTACTATTAACTGTTATACAGACATTATGGTAGGGTATAAAGGTTGGATAAGATGGACTATGTCTTTATACACCTCATACATGTACTTGTGACGTTGGATAGACCTTATGGGTAGGGTATAAGTTGGATAGATGGAGTATGTCTTACTAACCTCCAATACTATGTACATATATAACTATAGACAGCATACTAAGGTATAAAAGTTGGACTAGATGGATGGCATTTATCACCTCTATTACCTAGTTACTATGTACTATACAGGAGTATGTAGGATCATAAGTTGTAAATGGACCATACTGCTTTCAGCTAGCGATACTTTGGATAGTTAGACGCTTCTACCACCGATAGATCCTTCTACTACCAGAGCATATGCTCCATCTCAGAGGTCTGCAGCCCCTTACACTTTCTGGGCCCATACTATTAGATTACTGGGCCCCATAACACACACGTAACTTGGACAACTGATGTTACACCACACTACAACATTTTAGCACACCATATACAAACACAATTTGACAAATACATGTGACTTCACTTTTTTTCTTTCAGATTTTAAAGTCCACTTTCCCAAGGAGGTAGAAAAGCTTATTCCTACCTCCCTGGGTTGCTATTAGCAATGTCCTATTAAACTTTTGCTCATGTACCAGCTGCTAGCTCACCACTCATCCTATAGGTCACCCAAAGAGGTTTGAATAGGATTTTCTACCTTCTGGAAATGGACTTAATTCTTTTTTTAAGTACATTTTTATTACTACAGATGCCACTTAAGCTAGGTCCACACGTACGATAAAGCCCTGATACCGCTGGGATCAGTACCTTCCTGTCCCGACGAGTCGTGCACCAGCTGAACGATCGATCGGCTGAACACTGTTGGGAAAGAAGGAAAATTTCCCCTCAGCTGCAGTAGTTTTCCCTATAGGAGAGTCGGCCGCGGCGAGGAAAAACACACAGTCCTGAGCATTCTCCTATTGCTTGTATATGTGGTTATAGGGGGAACGCTCGGGACTGTGTGTAGCCCAATCTTTGAAAAATGACAGACAGATATTGCAGATCTGTCTGTCATTTTTAAAAAATACTTTGCTGTGTGTGCCAGCTTTACACTGGTAAAATCTTTGCAAAAGTGTCACTGTTTAAATGGTTGGCACTTAGACATCGGTAAAATCATTGTCATGAGACCGTTAAGATTGACATAGCTACCAGCTATAGCCAATCTATACAGGAATCACTGTGTTAAAAGGATGAAAGAACATTCGCTGGATCACTCTCATCCAAACTCAGATCTGTTCAGGATGCTTCCCTCAGGGAGACGTTTCAGAAACATAACAGGCCTCATTTACCCAGACTTGCTTAGGTTAGCTTAGGTTAGCATGACTTTAGCTCCATATTAGCGTTGGTGTGGCGGGTTACGCAAAAAATCACCCGTGTATTCAACGTTCGCGTGTTTAATATATACGTTTTTCTCCATCTGCCATGAAATTTTAAATGCTGCTTTGTAACATGAATTGTACTATAATTTATTTAAACTTATTTATTTACTTTCACGACATCATTGTATTAATGTGTTCAGTGACAATAAATGATATAAATCTTTCTTAAATTAGTAAATCGTTGGTACCCAGACACTGGTAAAGATTGGCAAAGTGGCACTGTTAAATGGTGGCATGTAGACATTGGTAAACACGGCACCAAGACATTGGTAAAGATTGGAAAGGGCCACAGTAAATGGTTGCACCTAGAGTTGGTAAAATCATTGGCAACAGACACTGGTAAAGATTGGTTTTAAACCTCAATAAAGGTTCCTTCAAGCGATCCGCTCTGAGCAATCCACTTGAAAAGAGATTTTCTGTTTTAAAGGGTTTGTCTGTTTTTAAGGGGGTGCATTGAAGAAACAAAAAATGTTTTAAACTGTGGTTTGCAGTCTGGTGATGTACCAACCTAGCACTGTTTTATTTTCGGGAGTTGTGTCTGAGTTGTTCAATAAAATCACTTTTGATTTATTTTAGGGCTTACTATTGGAATAAGGTGGTGGGGATTGTTAGTAAACTTTAGACACAATTTCTTAATTAAATACTTGCTATCAACTGCATTGTTACCTGTAGGGTGGGGTTGGGAGAATTAAAATGAGAGCTTTTTTTTGTTTGTTTCTTTCCTCTGATTGGATGAGGTTGTAGCTAATTGGTTTTAAATTGTCTGCTTTTAAAGGTGGGCGTTAAGAAACACAAAGCGTTTAGAACAAAAGATTGCTGTCTGCTGTTGGGTATTGCTGGCTTCTGTGTTTTGTTTTGCTGTTGTGTATTGCTGTTTAGTACGGACGTTTGTTGGGCCATGCAATGTTGGATCCTGCCACATGTATGGGATCTTGGCAGCCGCACCAAGGGACCCTATGTATGTTACATATATAATTGCTTGAAAAAGGGCCCAGAGAAGGTCCAAAACAGTCCGCACATAAATCATTTGTTGATGCAGTGGTGTCCCCTTCCTGAAAACTTAATATGTATCATTATTCTGTTATACTGCTAGGTACGGAGCAGTAGGAAGTGAGGACCCGAAAGAATCCAGCTCTGTTATGGTGACACCCAATATTGGGGACCTATGTATGTGTCAGATGGTGAGTGGTTGGTTGCCTATTTGGTATGTGAGGTGAAGAACCTAAGGGGAAACTTGCAGCATTACGGGCTGACAACTGGTGGAAATGCAGGTACTGGCAGGGGGCAGTAAACTGGAGGGTGGAAATGGGGCAGATAAGGTGGAAAAGGAGATAGATTTGTAAGGGTCACCAGGGGAAGTAGGGGACGGAAGATTAGGTTTGGTTCTTCACAGCTGGTCAATCCCACAGATTTGCTCTGTTAGATGAAGATGTGGAGGACGATGGCTCAGAAAGTAGCATGTATTAAAGCGGGCCATTCCCAGGGGAAGCCATCTCTAATACGGGGAGGGATAATTGGGGACTAGGAAGGATAGGCCAGGTGGGTAGTGGTATGGGACCCATTATTAGAAAGGGTAGATAGCGTATCTACATGCCGAACAGTGTGTTGCCTGCCTGGTGCTAGGGTTTGACATGTGGTCGATAGTGTAAACAGATTATTGGGTGGGGTTTGGAGTGACGCCGGTCTTGATTACGTTGGTGCCAATGACAAAGTTAGAAGTGGAGGTGAGTTACTTGATTTCCAAGAGTTAGGGCCAAGTTAAAAGTACAGACCTCAAAGGTAGTGTTTTCAGAAATACTACCGCAGCCACGTCTATTGCTAGAGAGGCAACAGGAGCTTAAGAGTATAAATGCAATGGCTAGAGGTGGGTGTAAAGATGGGGTGTTAGAGGCTGGGCTTAATTCTTTGATGGCTACAGGCTCTTTAGAGAGAAGACTGCACCTCATGATGATGCAGCTGTTTTGGGGGGAGGAATGGACTAGGATGGTTGGAGAGATATTTTAAACTAGGTATGGGGGTACATTGGACTACACAGGGGTAGATAGAGGATTAGGGATCGGGGGCTGATAAGATAATGGAGGGTGGAAATGGGGGGAGGAGGAGCATAGAGGATAAGGAGGAATGTACATCCAAGTTTGGAGGTAAATTGAATGACAATCTAAAATGTATGTTTACAGATGGAAGAATCTGTCTGGAAAAACTGGAGAACTAGAACTAATAGCTTTAAAGAAAGGATGATGATGTGATTGATATAGGAAACATGGCTAAATGATTCAAACAACTGGACAATAAATTTGAAGGTAACTCCTTATTTAGACATACAGAGTTAATAGGAAAGGAGGGGGGTATGTATGTATGTTAAACAGGAATTTAAGCAATTTAAAAGATGAGATAGATGGGGATATGAATATGCAGGAAACTATATGGGTGGAGACTATGTACAGGAGCAAGGAAAGGGGTACATTAATTGTTGCAGTATGTTATACATTACAAATGCCGTGAGGGTGGAAATAAATCTCCATATGCAGTAAGCGAAGGCTGTCTGTATGGGGAATGTTCTAGTTAGGGGGATTTCAACTACCACTCATAGATTGGAGTACGGACTGCCACACCTCAAAAGTACCAGTTCTTAAATCTACTTTATGAGCATTTTCTTTCATAGATAGTAGAAGGTTCCTACTAGACAGAATGCTTGTTAGATCTAGTGATATCTAATAGCCCTGAGCTCATTTAGAAGGTAATGGGAAGCTTAGGGAATGTGATCATGATAAGGGCCCTATTTATAAAGATCGTTATCGGAAAAATAACAATCGCTATCGTAAAATAAGACCGGTATTTTCCGATAACGACTGGTTTTTCCAATATGACCGTTATCGTAAACATACCGGTCGTTATCAGAAAAATACCGGTCGTATTACGATAGCGATCATTATTTATCGATAACGATAACGATCTTTTATAAATAGGGCCACCCTAGGGTATATAATAGGTTCAAGAAAACAAAATTGCACTGGGGTTAACAAAAAGCTCATTTTATGTTGTTAATAGGAATCACTCTGCTCATATACTGTGGGGGATTTGTTCCTAGTAATATATTGAGCAGAAGTGGACGCTTTTAAGGTTTATTTAAACTATACATTTCGAAAGTAACCTTATGAAACAAGTGTAGAAAAAATTATGTCCTCTCCTGCGCTGGCTTGATGCTCAGGTAAAAGACAAATGGAAAAAAGAAAAAGGCTTTTAAAATTTTTAAATCAGGGAACCAACAGGCTTTCAGGGAGTATAAAGCTGTAATAAGGTGTGCAGAAGAAAGCAATCTAAACTAGCTAAATAGAAAATGAAATACGGATAGCAGAACAACAAAGCCAAGTTTAAAACCCAAAATGTTTTTTAAATATATCAATAGTAAAAAGATGAGGACCAGAATGTGGAACCATTAAATAATGTGGTTGAGATAGTTATAGAGGTGCCGAGAAGGCAATGTTGCTTAACCATTTTTTTTATTTGCACCAAGACACTGGTAAAGATTGGCAATGTGGCCTTGTTAAATGGTTGGCATATATACATTGGTAATCATTGGAACCAAGACACTGGTAAAGATTGGCAATGTAGCACTGTTAAATGGTTGGCACGTAGACATTGGAAATCATTGACACTAAGACCACTGGTAAGATTGCAATGTAGCCACTGTTAAATGGTTGGCACGTAGACATTGCAAATCATTGACACTAAGACACTGGTAAAGATTGGCATTGTAGCACTTAAATGTGGTCATATAGACATTGAGTAATTATTGCACAAGACCATTGAAGATTTGCAATGTGGCTCTGTTAAATGTTGGAGCATGTAGACATTGAAATCATTGACGTAATAGTATACTGGTAAAGATGGCAATGTGGCACTTTAAATGGTTGGCAACGTAGACCATTGGTAAATAATTGAGCACTAAGACAATTGGGTAAAGCATTAGCATGTTGCCATTTAATAGTGGTCATATAGACATGGTAAATATGGCACAGAAGTAAGATTTGCAATGTGCTACTGTCTAAATGGCTTGGCATTGCATTTGTAAATCATCCTTGTTACTGTTTGGCAGTCATTAAAGTCTGTGACATTGGTAAATTATTGGCTCAGACCTATGGTAACAGATGGCAAATTAAGTTAAATTGTGATTACATGTGTAATATGTTCAAGACCATGTAAAGATTGGCAAAGTGATGCTTAAATCGATATGATTAATCAAGTGGACATTGATATTGGTAAAAGTCATTCCACATTCATGTGTAAATTAAAGTCGTGACCAAATTCTAGTTACTGCACTTGTTACGAATTCACCTTGTTAGTTTCTCCTCTCTGGTTTGCCATTGTTGCACCAATGCAACAGTATTTTTAATATGCCAGTGCAAACTTTTGCACCTCTTTATACTAATAAGCTTCATATGTATCCTTGAAAGAATCATAATTAGTTGTCTGTGTCTGGAGTGTGAGGGCTCACAGGAAATATAGGATGGAAACATTAAGAAGCCCCACCCCTCTCACTCATTTACATATATCTGTCTCATTTCTGCTACTCTTAGTTTTGTTTCTATGGACCGGTTTAGGTGAAAAAAGATCAGTTAGTTTTATGAAAGATTACAGGGAGATTCAATAAAGTTCTTATTGTTATTATTGGTGCTAATTTGCCCCCAATCATATTTAGCTTTAAATGTTAATAAAATCTGATTGGTTGGGCAAAATTAGTACCATTTTAAACTATAAGAACTTTTATTGAATCTCCTGTTAATTAGAGGTAGCATTGCGACATCCAGGAGGAGATGGCAAGGAGGCAGGGCAGGCAGTCAGAGAACGTGATTGGATGTCAGGGAGTTAGCGTAGGTGTGGACAAGTAGATTGTGTATCATCTTTATATAAATGATTCTTAAAGGAGATAGTGTAGAGGGAACACAAGGGTCCAAGAACACCCTGCGGGACCCCCAGACCAAAGAGGACACCGGAGAGGATGGTTATCAGCAAAGGTAACAGAGAAGTTCGGTCAGAGCGATGGATAGAAACCAGGATGCCACTTCATTCCGCATGCCAAAGAGTGAAGTATCTGCATAGGAGGGAATGATCGACTGAGTCGAAAGCAGAGGAGAGGTCAAAAGAGGATAAGAAGCAGGCAAGAGACTTCTGAAGGGTCACAGGAGCAAAAGATCCAAGAATACTGAGGGAGGAGAGGGAACATAATCTTGAGGGTCCCCTAGGAACCAGAGTTCTGCTCACGGTGGACTCCACTTTATGTTGAAATAATGCGCCAAAGTCACGGAGAGTGGGGAGAAGGAGAGGGTCAGGGGGCCAGGGGCGCAGAAGGGAGTTTGAAGATGGAGAACAGGCGACGTGGGTGTAGATTGTTCTTATTTATATGATTTCTGGTAATAGCTTCTATTTTGCCACGGAGCCCAGAGGGAGACATCGTGTCAGGCATGAACTTTAATGGAGAAAGTCAGACTTTCTTGGTTCCTTATGTTCCAGGCCATGCCTCCGTTCCTCGCAAGGAATCTTCACCACAAACCCCCAACAAACACTGCTGCCTCCCCCTTAAACCATCTCTTGCTGCTCCCTACCTTTGGAACTCTGTCCTCTAATCGCTTCGCCAGGTGACATCCATTAATACTTTAAATCTAGACTGTTATCCTAACTTCTGAGCATCAGCAGAAGAATGATTGTTACCCACCTCAAGCACTTGTACCCATCCCCCCCACTTTTATCTTCCCCACTTCAGGTCAGAATCTCATTCCTAATGGTCAAGGCTTGTTGCCTAATAATTTTATTATTTATTATTATTTTGATTTATATAGCGCTACCAACATCCTTGACAATTTCAATTATCATAGACATACATTACATAAGGGTAACAGTTATACAAAGTTATACATATAATACACAGGTAATACATAATAAGTAAACCGAATGAGGAGTTTTCTTAAAACAGCCAATCTACCGTGATACAAGAGGAGAGAGGACCCTGCCCAAAGAGCTACAGACTAGAGGATTATGGGGGAGAATAAGGTGACGGGAAGCTGTAGCTGTAGATATATTGGCAGTGGGGCCATGAAAGGCTGCGTGGATCATATGTGGTAGTAAGGGGAGGGTAAGTTTAGGCCAGGTCTATAATGCTTCGCTAAAGAGTGGTTTTTAAGTTACGTTTGAAGGTGTTTGTTAAGGGATGGTGGAGATGAGTGATGGACAAATGAGGAAGGGAGTTCCAGAGCATGAGGGCAGCACAAGTAAAGGTCTGAATGCGGGCATGGGAAATGGTGACCACGAGTGGATGAGAGGAGGGATCATTTGCAAGCGGAGGTTTGCCCTGGTACGGTTACGTGGTCACTCTGCGATATGGAGGGGCTTGTTATTGGATAGGTGACTTATAGGATAGGAGTAGCAAGTGTTGAACTGGATACTTTCGTGATGGGTACACGTGGAGGAACTGGCAGAGAGGAGGGAGTCATTAGAGAAGAGAAATGAATGAGGCCCAATCCATAGTTTGAGAATGATGAGGCTGGTGCCAGGGCGGTTCGCTTTGGTGGTAAACCACCAGTGAGTGTGTTTGCAGTAGTCGAAGCCGGGGTATGATTAGGGCATGGACTAGATTTTGTATCTTCCTCGGAGGAAGGGTCAAATGCGGGAGATGTTTTTGACTTGGACAGACATGAGTTGGGCAAGCGAATTGACATGAGGTTAGCAATGATAGATCAATCTAGATTATTCCCAGGCAGCGACATGAAGGAGATGGGGAGAAGGTGGTGTGTTGTAATGAATAGTAAGGTAGCGGGGGAACAGATAATGAGGTGGGAAAAGGACAAGTTCAGTCTGTCCTTTTATTTTTAGGAAGCACCCTAGGACCTGAAGCCACGAAAATGCCCACTAAGGGGCAGGCGGGGACCTGGGCATTTGTCAGTGTGGGGAGATCTGGGGCAGAGATGTAAATTTTGGTATCGTCCGCATTACAGGTATACTGGAACCCAAATGAAGTAATGGGTGTCCAAGGCCATAGTTGTGTTGAAGATGGAGAAAAAAGAGGGATCTCGCAGTCAAGAGCATTGCGAGTGGACAGCCTTGGAGACCCCCAAGGGAGGGGGCGAGAGGAGTGGAGCTAGTTTCAGAGTGAAAAACATAAAGGTCCCTCCAGAAGAGATAGAGGAGAAGCACAGAAGAAATGCAGTGTCAGGGAACCCTAAAAGGGCCAAAAATTCTGAGAAAGTGAGGGTGATCAAACAGTATCATAAGCAGAGGACAGAACATAAAGAATGAGCAAAAGATAGTCCTTAGATTAGCCTAAGTAGCTCATTGGTCCTTTAGTGCGAGGGCAGTTTCCTGTGGAGTGTGGTAGACGGAAGCCTGACTGGAGTGTGGTCAAAAGCGATGAGATGTTAGCAGAAAGGTGATTAACCAGGTCAGCATAGACATGTCTTCAAGTAGTTTTGGAGCAAAGGGAAGAAGGGTTGAGACAGGCGGTAGGATGGAAAGAGCCCAGAACGGGTCAGGAGGGTTTTTTTTAGGTATGAGGGAAGACTCCCCATGTTTAATATAGAGGGGATCAGAAAAAAACTGTTGGATCATGACAAGTTAAAGAGAGGGTTGGGCTGGAATGATAGGAAGAGGAGAGCGGGGGAAATAAATGAAGGGAATGGGGTTCGAGGGGGGCACGTGTGGTGGTTGAGACGTGTCCTGGAGCTGGAGAGATGAAAGACACTGTTTTTGTTATAGTGGTGAAGCTCGTTAGGGGGCAAGTAAATGGATTAACAAGAGGGAACTAGACATTCAGTGGAGAAGGGCTTGTGCTAGAGATGGGGGGGGTGAGCAGGAAGGGAGATTGGCAAAGCATGTTGTGGCTGGTGCTTTGTGGAAACCACTTCAGGTGTTTCCATTTTCTCTATGAAATATGAGGCTATTTCATCAGACGTAGACATGGGGTAGCAGCAGAGTGTGGTAAACAGGCAGGAGTTATTTTGAATAGCGGTTGAGGTTATGGATTGGGGAGAGGATTCATATTGAAGACGAAGTAGTTTTGTTTGGCTAAGGCAAAGCACCTTGATCCGACAAAGGGCAACTTTTAATTCGAGAAAGTCTTTATTTTTTTGGTTACTCTTGACGCAGCGTTGCACGGCTACACGCGGATTTTCCTTTTCAACTTTTAATCTGTCCGTAAGCCACGGTTGTGGTTCTTGCGTCTGAGGGATGGTGGATAAGGGAGCAAGACGATTCAAGGATTGGACAGTGTTTGGGTTAGTGGGACAGCTGCCAAGGTAGGGTCAGAGAAGGAGGGCAATTGAGTAAGTTGTGGAGAGGAAGAGAGTGGAATGGGGTTCGAGATTACACAGGGTCCCTGCATCTGTAGTTTGTTGTTAGGGGTTACGGCCGGGACAGAGACACAAGATTAAATATGAGAAGATGATGATCGGGACGAGGAAAGGGAGAGTTGGAGAAGTTAGATACGGAGGAGCAGAGACGGGGACAAGAGGAGAGAGAAGTTAGTGGCAGCAGAGGTGTTGTATCGATGGGGATATTGAAATCACCTAAGAAATGAGGGATTGTCAGTGGAATAGAAAGTGGGACAACCAAGCAGAGAGTGGTCAAATGAAAGAGGTGGTCGGGCCGGGTGGGTCGATAATAACCGCAATATCAGGATGTGTAGAGGTAAAACACTGAGTGAGTGAAAACTCAAAAGATAGAACCGAGAGGGCTGGAAGGTGTTATGAGTTGTAAAAGGTTACAGCCTCGCAGAGAAGACTATACCAATCCCCACCACATTTATATCGGCGCTTAGTGTGTGTAGCTAAAGTGTAGGCCACCATGAGGGTGTGGCGGTAGGACGTGGTGAGACAGTCAGATGTGTGACAGCCATGTTTCGGCAAAGACCACGAATAAAGTAAAGCGGTTAGAGATAAATAGGTCAGGTTACATGACAGACCTTGCGTTCACAAGGCCCGATATAGGAGCAGGGGGAAGGGATCAAGAACAGGGACAATATAGTGATTTGGTTGTGTTTAGGGGGTACCAGTTTGATGAGGATTAAGGGAGTAACATTAGGTGGGTGGGTTGATCATACAGTGCGGGGGTGGGGCCAGGATTAGTGAGATATCACAGCTGCAAGTAGAAGCAGGAGAGCGAACGAGAGGAGTTGAGAGTAGGATTTAAATGGACCATGTGTTGTTTGTCTGTAATTTATCTATTTGCTTTTCTTAACCGATGTATGAAATGTATTATATTTAATTTTTTACTATCTGTATAATGCTTGCAACTTTTGTATACTCTGTCTTTTATTAATGTACAGCGCCGCGTACCAAGTGACGCTTATAAAATAAAATTGACATACATACAAGGCCTTGGTACAACACAGGCACCGTATTCACCCTGATAGAGATGTTCATTGTGTAAGGTGAGTACACACCAGACAATATTTTTGTGCTGATTCACAGCACTTTCGAGCTGGCTGAAAATATCGGCTAGTGTGTGGCGGCCGCCCACGACCAGACATCCGATCGTTTGTTTGTCCGGTCGGATGATACGACCAATTTGGGACATGCCGGAAAATTCAGATCGATCGTTTCAAATTTGGCCTCAACATTTGTTCCAGCTGAGCGCTCAGCTGGAACAAATCGTCCGTGTGGCCGAATTCTGCAAAGATCGGTCGATCAAATTTCCTGTGTGTACCCAGCCTAAAGGCTTGATACACGATGGGAAGGTATTTCTCCCTATTAGACACATTTCATTGTAAGGCCTGGTACACATGGGAAGTTTCTCCCTGATAACAATTTCCATGTACGCCTGGTCACATGGGATGGTCATTTCTCCCTGATAGAACCATTTCAGTTAAGCCGGTACACCTTGGACAGTATTTCTCCTGATAGACAATTTCCATGAAGGCCTGGGTACACATGGGAAGGTATTTCTCCCTGCTAGACAATTTCATTGTAAGGCCTGTACACATTGGAATGTATTTTCCCTGATTAGACATTCAGTTGTAAGGACCTGGTACACCAGGAAGGTATTTCTCCGATAGACAATTTCATTGTAAGGCCTGTACACATGGGAACGGTATTTCTCCCTGATAGACAATTATCATGTAGGCCTGGTACACATGGGAATGGTATTTCTCCCTGATAGGACAATTTCATGTTGTAAGTCTGGTACACCATGGGAGGTATTATTTCTCCACTAAGACAATTTATTGTAAGGCCTGGTACACATGGGAAGTAATCTATTCGTCTGATAGACAATGTCGATTGTAAGGCCTGGTACAATGCGGGAAGGTATTTTCTCCTGAAGAAGCATTTCATGGTAAGGCCTGGAGTACAATAGGAAGGTATTCTCTCCTGATAGACAATTCATTGTAAGGGCATGGTTACCACTTGACTTATCATCAACAAAGTTTGTTTTTTTTAACCCCCAACCTGACACGGGTACACACACCTACTGTTCTACATATCTATTACATTGGCAGTCATACTTAAATGGTAACTAAAGTAAAAAAACTAATTTTAAACAATAATCCCCCAAATTTTTTTTTTTTACTTCCAGCTTGTTCCAGGTACCTGGTACCTTGTTCTTGGTACGCCTACTGGCCTACCCTTTTATTTTCATGGCAGACATATTTAAAGGGTAACTAAATTAAAAAAAACTATTTTGACTAATCACCAACAAGATTTTTTTTAACCCCCAACCTGATTCAGGTACACACACCTACTGATCTACATACCCATTACTGTGGCAGCCATACCTAAAGGGTAACTCAAAAAAGGGTAGTCCTATAAAACTATAGCACAAGCATTTAGATATGGAAGCGCACACTTATCTTCAGGTTTGACTATTTATTATATCACACAAACGAACGAACAACGTTTCGGAGAGCACTATGTCTCCTTCATCAGGTAGTCAAACCTGAAGATAAGTGTGCGCTTCCATATCTAAATGCTTGTGCTATAGCTGGGAGTCCTACAGGTAGAGGACGAACGGGAGCTGCACCTTCAAACATCGGTGGCACGTTGCCAACAAGGAGTGCATGGGCCCAATCTTTTGGTATAGTCCTATAAAACTACCACTCGGAAGGTGTTTCTTTGGCATATAGGATGGGGTGAAGAAGTCCAGGAACCGTAAGTCCCGTTTTTTTTATTACAGGATGTTACGAGACTCTTATGATTCCCGCAATACCTTCAAGCCCTGATTTTTTGGTGTAGGAGGATTCTAACTAGATATTTCAGCAAGGGACTATTGAGAACATGGTCATCTATTGGCATGGCTAGCACTATATGTTTGACTAGTAATGTGTGGTCATTCAGGGGTTGTAGTGTGCTGGGAGATATTGGTTGATGGGTTTCTGTTATACGGAGGATTTAGGGGTGTAAGTAGGTCATGGGGTGTGCTGGGAGATATTGGTGAGAGTCTCTGTATATGGAGGGTGTAATGTGGGTCATGGGGTGTGCTGGGAGATATTGATGATGGGTCTCGTATTATGGAGGGTTGTTAGGGTTTGTAATGTGGTGGTATGAAGTGCGTGAGAGATATTGGTGATGGGTTCTCTGTATATTTTTTGGGGGCGGGTTAGGGGTGTGTAATGTGGTCATGGGGTGTGTGGGGAGATATTGATGATGGGTCTCTGGATATGGAGGGGTTAGGGGTGGAAGGTAATGTGGTATGAAGTGCGCCGCGAGATATTGGTGATGGGTCTCTGTATATGGAGGAGTTAGGGGTGTGTTATGTGGTCATGGGGGTGTGCTGGGAGATGCGGAGATATTGATGATGGGTTCTCTGTATATGGCGGATTAGGGGTTTTGCAATGGGTGGTCATGGGGTGTGCGTGGAGATACTGGTGATGGGTTTTGTATAGGAGGGATAGGGTTGAATGTGGTAATGGGGGTGTGCGGGAATATTTGATGGGTCCTGTCTATGGAGAGGTTTGAAGTGTTATGTGGTCATGGGTGACAGTGTGTGGGGAGGAGATATTGGTGATCGGTCTCTGTATATGGAAGGGGTGGGTTAGGGGTTTTGTTGTAATGGGGGTCAGGGGTGTGCTGGGAGATTATTGGTTGATGGGTCTCTGTATATAGAGGGATTAGGGGTGTAATGTGTTCATGGGGTGTGCTGGGAGATATTGGTGAGGGCGTGCTTCGTTATGAGGGGTTAGGGGGTTGTTGGTAATGTGGTCCATGGGGCGGTGTGCTGGGAGATATTGATGAGGGGGTATATGATATGGAGGGGTTAGTAGAAGGGTTATGTGGTCATGGGGTGTGCTGGGAGATATTGCTGATGGGTCTCTGTTATGGAGGGGTTCGAGTGTTTCTGTGGTCATGGGGGTGCTGGGAGTATGGGTGAGGGTCTTCTGATATGGGGGTTTAGAAGTGTTATGTGTGGTATGGGTGCGCGGGAGTATGGGTGAGGGTCTCTGGTATATGAGGGGTTAGACCGAGACGTTAGTGGGTCATGGGTGGGCGGGGAGATTATGGTGATGGGTCTCTGTATATGAGGGTTAGAAGTTTTTATGTGGTCATGGGGTGTGCGGGAGATGGTGATGGGTTCTGTATATGGAGGGGTTAGGGGGTTTTGAATTGTGTCATGGGGTGTGCGGGGAGATTATGGGTTGATGGGTCTCTGTTATATGAGGGGTTATAGAAGGTTAGTGGTCATGGGGCCCCTGTGCTGGGAGATATTGGTGATGGGTTCTGTATATCGCGGGATTAGGGGTTGTATACGTAATGTGGTCATGGGGGGTGCGGGAGATATGGTGATGGGTCTCTGTATATGGAGGGGTTAGGGGTGTAATGTGGTCATGGGGTGTGCTGGGAGATATTGAGGATGGTGATGGGTCTCTGTATATGGAGGGTTTGGTTTAGAAGGGTTATGTGGTCATGGGGTTTGTGCTGGTAGATATTGATGATGGGTCTCGGTATATGGAGGGGTTTGGGTTAGAAGTGTTATGTGGCATTGGGAGTGGGTGTGCGGGAGAATGGGTGATGGGTCTCTGTATATGAGGGGGGTTAAAGTGTATGTTGGTCCATGGGGTTGTGCGCGGGAGATATGGGTGATGGGTCTCTGGAGATGAGGGGTTCGAAGTGTATGTGGTCTGGGTGGGTGCGCGGGGAGCTATGGGTTGATGGGTATCTGTAAATGAGGGGTTAGAAGGTTTGTCCGGTTCAGGGGTGTGCTGGGAGATATGGATCGATGGGTCTCTGTAATGGTAGGGGTATTAGAAGCTTTATGTGGTCATGGGGTTGTGGGGAGATATGGGGAGTGTTCGTATATGGGAGGTTTAGGGGGGTATTGTCATGTGGTCATGGGTGTGCTGGGAAGATATGGGTGATGGGTCTCTGTATTATGAGGGGTTAGAAGTGTTTATTGTCTGGGGGTTGTGGCTGGGAGAAGGTGATGGGTCTCTGTATATAGCGGGATAGGGGTTGTAATGGTGGCATGGCGGTCTGTTATGGCTGGGAGATATTGTGATGGGTCTCTGTATATTGGAGGGGTTAGGAGGGGATAGGGGTGTGTAATAATTGTGGTATGGGGGTGCTGGGAGATATTGATGATGGGTTCTATGTTATGGCGGGGTTAGAGTGTTATGTGGTCATGGGTGGTGTTGATGCTGGGAGATATTGATGATGGGTCTCGTATATGGAGGGGTTAGAAGTGTTATGTGGTCATGGGGTGTGATGGGAGGATATGGGTTGATGGGTCTCTGAGATGAGGGGGTTAGAAGTGTTATGTGGTATGGGGTTGTGCGCTGGGGAGCTATGGGTGATGGGTCTCTTATATGAGGGGTAGAAGTGTTATGTGGTCATGGGGTGTGATGGGGATATTGGTGTGGTGATGGGTCTCTGTATATGGATGGGGTTAGAAGTGTTGTATGTGTCATGGGGTGTGCTGGAGATATTTGGTGGATGGGTCTTGTATTGAGGGGTGGGTTAGACGGTTATGTGGTCAGGGGTGTGCGGAGATATGGGATGGGTCTCTGTATATGGGGGGTTTAGAAGTGTTATGTGGTCATGGGGTGTGTGCGGGAGGAATTGGTGATGGGTCTTGTATATGGAGGGGTTAGAAGTGTATGTGGGCATGGGGTGGGTGCTGGGAGATATTGGTGATGGGTCTATGTATATGGAGGGGTTAGAGTGTTATGTTATGGGTGTGCTGGGAGATATTGGTGATGGGTCTCTGTTATGGAGGGGGTGGTTTAGGGTTAGAAGTGTTAGGGTCATGGGTGTGCGGGGAGTATTGTGATTGGTTTCTGTATATGGAGGGGGTCGAAGTGTATGTGCGGTCATGGGTGTGGCTGGGAGATATTGGTGATGGGTCTCTGTATATGAGGGGTTTTGAAGTGTTATGTGGTCATGGGGGTGTGCTGGGAGATAGGGTGATGGGTCTCTGTATATGAGGGGGTAGGAGTGTTATGTGGTCATGGGGTGTGCTGGGAGAATGGTGAGGGTTATGTTATGGAGGATTAGGGGTGTAGAGTAATGATATTAATGTATTTCACATCCTAATGTGGACAGTGTGAGTAACTGTTGATTACTGTGCGAGTTTGGTGTGTTGGGGGGAATAAAGTGCATGGTGTCACTGGTTTTTGGGAACCATTGGGGTAGGGTGGTGCTTTGGCCTTGCCTGGGGAACCACATGCCCCTTACACCCCACAATACATTTGCAGGGTTGGATGGGGGGGGGGGTTATGTAAAAGTAAGGAGACAAGTAGAAAAATCGTTTCTCAGTCAATTACAGACGCTTCGCCGGGTCCTGCTCATGTTGCTACGTGCACGGAAAAAGCATGATGAAGCTAAGAGAAGAACACAGAGGGAACAAAGGCTGTAAGTAGGTTTACCAGCATATTTGGGAAAGGTAAAACCTCGTGTGTTAAGGTTGGGGGGGCCACTAAAAGCATACATCAAAGTTTTTTTGTGGGGTGGACATACCTTTAATGGAAACAAGTTTAAATTTACCAGAGAATTTGTTGCCAAAATGAACTAAAAAGCTTATTCATTTCTTACTGCAGATCAAAAAAAAACAACTTTGTGCAATTTACAATCCTTATTTCCCTGCAAGGATAAAGGGGAAGGGGTCATGTAACTTCTCTTTTTATTGTATTATATGTATGTATAGTTATGTAATTTTATTGATAAAGCGCACTGGGTACGCAGCGCTTGTAATTACAACGGAAAATGGTTGAGACTTTTCTTTCTTTGTCATTATAAACATTTAATTATTAAGAGATTAAAGAGGAGGATTGCAATTACTATTTATAAAGGGAAAAGTGTATCATATACCAGATGTTACTTATTTTTAAAGGTTTTTTAAGGGAAATAATTATGGGCAAAAGAGTCATTATGTGTATACATTTTTTATGAAGGTCTTTAAAGGTGCATCTATAATCTAAAATATACCATTTAGATCGGCAAGATCCCACGGCGTTCAAAAAAAAATGTTTTCAGATTTTAAATCTGAGCGGTAGACCCTGAGACCCATTAATGACCTCTTACTAGGGATCGTGTGCATGGCCAGCCAGCAAACTTTCGAACAATTAAGAGAATCAGCAGAGAAAAAAAGGCAGGGGGAGGGAGGGGAGATGGAAGCAGAGCAGGGTCCATGGTGAGGCTGTGAGAACCTTAAAAGGTCGCCGAACTACAAGAAGGCGTGAAGGGAGTAGGGAGGGTGGGGGAGGGAAATTAGAGCACTCACTAAACATTATAATTAATCTACAAAGCAAAGCACAGATAAATATGTGAGTACCATCATTTTACTTCTCTCACATTGTGTTTTCAGATATTTAAAGTTGTTGAGTATAGTTAACCCTAGGAAAAGTAAACAATTTTGACCGTTTATAGATTTACAAAGATTTCCAAATTATAATTTTTATTGCCATTGACCTAACTATTTAATTATCAAACAATTTGTGACAAAAATGCATTGTTAAGACCAAAAAGTATACTGTTTTTTCTTATTAGTGATTGGTGTCTAAAAACCATAACAAGATGTTATTTGGTCAACAAAATTTTTCTTTTTGGCACACATGATGTACTCTCCACACTTTTTGTATACAAAAATATTCTGGTCTCAATTCACCAAGATAGATGTTGTCATTCAAAATATATATTTGTGCTACAGTAGTTTTGTTGATTAAATGTATAATTTGGTATAAACTAAAGTATGTTTAGTTTATTTATAAACTTGGGGACACCAGATGTACAGAAACAAAAAATACAACAAGCCATACAAGGGGGACAACTACTAGAATTTCAGGTCATAAATATACAAATTTATAAACTAGACGGGTCTAGAGCTTGCCACCAGAGGAAAGGAGGTCCCTGCCCTGCAGAGCTTCTTAATCTAGTTAGTGGGTAATAACAAGCAGAATACAATGGAGGGGTATAAGTGCTGGAGTGAATGATCAGCTTGTAACTAAAGTCTTTGTGCCAAAACATTGTCTTTTGTTGAGTTAAAATGTGTGTTGTAACCACCGAATTTTCTTTTGGCAGTTAATTAAATGTAATGTTTGCAAAAATCTTGTTTGTTGTGGACTATATGTATTGTATTTTGGTTCTACTAACTATAGTTTGTCAGAAAAGTGTTTTTGTTTTTTTTAGTGACTAAATATATGTTTTCCTACAACAGGGAATTTATTTCGACTAAATATTGTGTTGCAGCAAAGTATATGTTTACGTCCCTCAAATTTATTTTGGTTCACTAAATATAATTTTTCACCAAAGTATTGTTTTTTTTGGTTGACAAATCCTGCCCACCAATAATTGTACAAAATATTTATTTTTAGTTATTTATTATTTATTTTATAATTCGGCTCACATTATGGTAATCAAGGATGGCCAAAGTGATCGGACACATAAGTTTGCCCACCAGTAATCGGTACAAATTACCCCACAGTGCTTAGTACACTGTTGGCCCACAGTGATTGGTACAAGTTGTCCACAGTGCTTGTACAAAGTTTGCCCCAGTAATTTGGTAAATAAAGTGGGCCCACAGGATTGGTACAAAACGTTTACCACAGTGATGGGTAAAAAGTTTGCCCACAGTGATTGGTGGTAAAAGTTTGCCCACAGTGATTGGTACAAAGTTGCCCACATGATTAGTACATAAGTGTGCCCACAGTGATGTACAAATTTGCCCACAGTTGATTGGCACACAAATTTGCCCATAGTGATTGGTACAAAGTCTGTCCACAGTGATTGGCATAATGTCTGCCCACAGTGAATTGTACATAAATTTGCCCATTGGTGATTGGCACAAACTCCTGTCCAATCAATGATTGTGGTACAAAATCTGACCACAGTGATTGGGACAAAAGTGGCGCCCCACTGTGATTGGAACATAAGTTTGCCCACCAGTACGGTACAAAATATGCCCACAGTGATTGGTACAATGCCTGCCCACCGTGTGATTGGTACAAATCTGCCCACGTGATAGTAAAATGTCTGCCAACAGTGATGCAGTGCAAATAAATCTGCCCAGCCCCCCAGTGATTAGTACAAAGTCGCCACCAGTGTTGGTTTACAAACGCCAAATTGCCACGTGATTGTACCCAAAGTCTGGCCACGTGATTGGTTACAAAATCTGCCCCAATGATTGGTACAATGCCTGCCCACCAGTGAGTGTACAAAATCTGCTCATAGTGATTGTGGTACAAGGTCTGCTACCAGTGACTGGTACAAAATTTGCCCGCAGTGATTGGTACATAAGTGTGCCCACAGTATGTACAAAAATCTTGCCCACATATTGGGATCGTTGCCAATTTGATGATGAGACTGCCCAAATTATTGGTACAAATGTTACCCCCTGTGATTGGCAAAAAGTTTTGCCCAAGGTGATTGGCACATAAGTTTGCCCACCGTAATGGTACAAAATGCCCACAGTGATAATACAATGTCTGCCCAAGTGAATTGGTACACAAAGTCTTCCCATATGATTGTAAAAGTTGCCACATCATATTGGTAAATAGAGTGTGCCCATCAGTGATTGGACAACGTTGCCTGACGTGATGTGTGGGTATTGGTATAGACTGTGCCCACAGGAGATGGTACAAAATCTGCCACATAGTGTTGTAACAAAATCGTGCACACAGTATGGTACAAAAGTGCCCACAGTGATTGGTACAAAGTCTTCCACAGTGCATTGCACAATGTCTGCCCACAATGGTTGTACATAAGTTTTATAATGATTGGTGGTGTAGCGCTCCTCCCTTTATCCTTACTGTGGTAAGTGTAACCCTGTAAAAAATATACAGGGAGATTCAATAAAACTTCTTATCGTTTAAAATGGTGTTAATTTTTGCCCCAACCAATCAGATCTTATTTAACATTTGAAAAACTAACATCCATGATTTGATTGGGCAAAATTAGCACCATTTTTAACGATAAGAAATATTTTATTGAAACCTGATAGTTTTGCATTCAGGAATATAATTGACTGACCTAAACCCCCTCTTTAAGAAAGGGGTTTAGTTTTAACACAAAGTCCCCTACCAGAGACAACATGCACTTATCGAATTGCAACATACAACAATGGTAAAATCAACACCTTTATTATTATGAGATAATACCTGTACAATTGTTTATCTGCATAATAAAGGTGGTTGCTTTTACATTGTTGTATTGGCAATTTTATAAGTGCAGTTGGTTTTGGTTACCATTCCTTTCTTAAAGGGGTGGTTTGTGTCAGTTTGGTACATAAGTTTACCCCAGTGATGGTACAAAGTTGTCCACAGTGATTGGTACCGATCGTCCACAGTTATTGGGTACAAAGTCTGCCCACAGTGATTGGCTTGTAATTCTGTGATACAGTATTTTTTCACTTTTCCCAAAACATTTGCTCATTGGGTGAAGTACACTGAGCTATGTCTGAACCAGTGGTTTTGGAGAAACAAATTTACTTCCCACATAGTTTCAGGGCTGTAGGTTACGGTTAGCCCCAATGACGCATTGGATTGTGTTCCAATCAGCGTCCATGCAATACCAAGCCAGGATATATGGATTCTGTCTAATACTCCATGCATTTTCATAGAAGAAAGCACAGAATAATGCATACAACACTTCTCCGTAAGGAATTACACGGTAATGACAAATCATTTCTTTTAATCCTTTATATAGAGCTCAAACTTTGTAAGAATCAAAAAAAATCCTATCAGTCTCTGATTTCAAAATGAAAAGGACAATCTCTGGTTATCGGACGGTTTATAAATGCTCTTAATTTCCTACCGTTGGAAGACAACTACCCACTTTAATAGCGGATATTGAAGGAGTATGGCACCCATTACATCGCAGAAGGCAAATTGGGTGGATCATATGATCTTCTCTATCAGTACAGCACAGAAAGTCTGAAAAGTTCAGGTAAATGGAATCTTTGCATTAATGTTTGGTAAATGCCACCACTATCCTTTATTTAGATTTTTTTCACATGTTTCTCCCTTTAAGAGAGCTGATCATGACAGCAAAGTTGCCTGCATCCTCCCTTTAAAACAAGCCCTTAATGACATGTCTGTCTGCAGTTTGTTTAAGAAGTTATATTCAAACTTCCTGCTTCCAGTAGCTTGAGTGACTGTGTTGGTTTAGACAAACTATGCCCCCCCCCTCGCCAATACAGCGGCGGTACAACAATACAGTATACATACCATACATACAACAATAGACATATACAGATTAAAAAGGAGATGGACAGACCCCATGTTGCATTGGAAGCCTTTTAAATACAATTTTTATTGGACAGTTTAAAGAGGAACAGTAAAAACTGTGTGAGAACCGAAACCTTCGAACATTAATCTCAATTCTTTACGAGAACAAAAGTAGAAACATATTGTAAAGAGAACACTGCGTCCCAGAAATAGGAAGGTAAGGAAATGGTTCCAGACACTGGTACAATTACCCTGATCTCAGGATTGGCTACTGTAATAAACTGACTTAAAGGTTGGACTAGATGGACGTATGTCTTTAGACAACCCTCCATACTATGTTACTATTAACTGTTAGACGACATTATGGGAAGGATAAAGGTTGGCCTAGATGGAGTATGTCTTTATACAACCCTCCACTACTATGTTACTATGTAACTGTTAGCAGACATTATAGGTAGGTAATAAAGTTGGACTAGATGGATGTATGTCTTTATACAACCCTCCAATACTATGTTTATGTAACTGTTAGACAGACTTATGGGTAGGTATAAAGTTTGGACTAGATTGAGTATGTCTTTATACAATCTCCAATCTATGTTACTATGTAACTGTTAGACAGACATTATGGGTAGGGTATAAAGGTTTGGACTAGATGACGTATGTCTTTATACACATCTCCCATAACTCAGTTACTATGTACTGTTAGACAGATTATAGTGGGATAAGGTGGCTGTGTCGTATGCTTTTTAACACCTCCAACTCATGTACTCATGTTACTGTTAGACAGACATTATGGGTAGGGTTAAAGTTGGATTAGATGGACTATGTCTTATACAACCCTCAATAATATGTTACTATTAACTGTTATACAGACATTATGGGTAGGTATAAAGGTGGATAGATGGACGTATGTCTTTATACAACCTCAATACATGTACTTGTGAACGTATGGAAGACTTATGGGTAGGTATAAGTTTGGATAGATGGACGTATGTCGTATACGTAACCTCCAATACTATGTACTTATAACTATAAGACAGCATACTAAGGTATAAAGTTGGACTAGATGGATGGATTTTATCACCTCATACCTAGTTACTATGTACTTACAGAGTATGTAGGATCATCCAAATTGTAAATGGACATATGCTTCTCAACTACAGCAGCGGAAACTTTGGATTAGTTAGACTGCTTCTTGGCCACGCTACGACCGCTCCAGGAGTCTCTGCATGCTAGAGGTGCTGCTACAGCGCCTTACACTTTCTGGGCCCATACTATTAGATTACTGGGCCCCTAACACACATAACTTGGACACAGTGATGTTCCCACATACAACATTTAGCACACCATATACAAACACAATTTGACAAATACATGTGACTTCACTTTTTTCTTTCAGATTTTAAGTCACTTTCCCAAGGAGGTAGAAAGCTTATTCCTACCTCCCTGGTTGCTATTAGCAATTTCCTATTAACTTTTGCTCATGTACAGCTGCTAGCTCACCACTCATCCTATAGGTCACCCAAGAGGTTTGAATAGGATTTTCTACCTTCTGGGAAATGGACTTTAATTCTTTTTTAAGTACATTTTTTATTACTACAGATGCCACTTAAGCTAGGTCCACACGTACATAAAGCCCTGATACCGCTGGATCAGTACCTTCCTGTCCCGAACGAGTCGTGCACCAGCTGAACGATCGGATCGGCTGAACACTTGTTGGGAAAGAAGGAAATTTCCCCTCAGCTGCAGTAGTTTTCCCTATAGGAGAGTCGGCGCGCGGCGAGGAAAAACACACAGTCCTGAGCATGTCTCCTATGTGTTGTATATGTGGTGTTATAGGGGGAACGCTCGGGACTGTGTGTTAGCCCAATCTTTGAAAAATGACAGACAGATATTGCAGATCCTGTCTGTCATTTTTAAAAAATCTTTGCTGTGTGTGCCCAGCTTTACACTGGTAAAATCTTTGCAAAAGTGTCACTGTTTAAATGGTTGGCACTTAGACATCGGTAAAATCATTGTCATGAGACACGTTAAGATTGACATAGCTACCAGCTATAGCCAATCTATACAGGAATCACTGTGTTAAAAGGATAAGACATTCGTCTGGATCACTCTCATCCAAACTCAGATCTGTTCAGGATGCTCCCTCAGGGAGACGTTTCAGAAACATAACAGGGCCTCATTACCCAGAATTGCTTAGGTTAGCTTAGGTTAGCATGACTTTAGCTCCATATTAGCGTTGGTGTGGCGGGTTACGCAAAAATCACCCGTGTATTCAACGTTCGCGGTTTAATATATACGTTTTTCTCCATCTGCCATGAAATTTTAAATGCTGCTTTGTAACATGAATTGTACTATAATTTATTTAAACTTATTATTTAACTTTCACGAATCATTGTATTAATGTGTTCAGTGACAATAAATGATATAAATCTTATCTTAAATTAGTAAATCGTTGGTACCAAGACACTGGTAAAGATTGGCAAAGTGGCACTGTTAAATGGTGGCATGTAGACATTGGTAAACACGGCACCAAGACATTGGTAAAGATTGGAAAGGGCCACAGTAAATGGTTGCACCTAGAGATTGGTAAAATCATTGGCAAGACACTGGTAAAGATTGGTTTTAAACCTCAATAAAGGTTCCTTCAAGCGATCCAGCTCTGAGCAATCCACTTGAAAAGAGATTTTCTGTTTTAAAGGGTTTGTCTGTTTTTAAGGGGGTGCATTAAAGAAACAAAAATGTTTTAAACTGTGGTTTGCAGTCTGGTGAATGTACCAACCTAGCACTGTTTTATTTCGGGAGTTGTGTCTGAGTTGTTCAATAAAATCACTTTTGATTTATTTTAGGGCTTACTATGGAATAAGGTGGTGGGGATTGTTAGTAAACTTTAGACACAATTTCTTAATTAAATACTTGCTATCAACTGCATTGTTACCTGTAGGGTGGGGTTGGGAGAATTAAAATGAGAGGCTTTTTTTTGTTTGTTTCTTTCCTCTGATTGGATGAGTTGTAGCTAATTGGTTTTAAATTGTCTGCTTTTAAAGGGTGCGTTAAGAAACACAAAGCTTTAGAACAAAAGATTGCTGTCTGCTGTTGGGTATTGCTGGCTTCTGTGTTTTGTTTTGCTGTTGTGTATTGCTGTTTTATACGGACGTTTTGTTGGGGCCATGCAATTGGATCCTGCCACATGTATGGGATCTTGGCAGCCGCACCAAGGGACCCTATGTATGTTACATATATAATTGCTTGAAAAAGGGCCCAGAGAAGGTCCAAAACAGTCCGCACATAAATCATTTGTTGATGCAGTGGTGTCCCCTTCCTGAAAACTTATATATGTACATTATTCTGTTATAATGCTAGGTACGGAGCAGTAGGAAGTGAGGACCCGAGAAAGAATCCCGCTCTGTTAGTGACACCCAATATTGGGGACCTATGTATGTGTCAGATGAGTGAGTGTTGGTTGCCTATTTGGTATGTGAGGTGAAGAACCTAAGGGGAAACTTGCAGCATTACGGGCTGACAAATGGTGGAAATGAGGTACTGGCAGGGGCAGTAAACTGGAGGGTGGAAATGGGGCAGATAAGGTGGAAAAGGAGATAGATTTGTAAGGGTCACCAGGGAAGTAGGGGACGGAAGATTAGGTTTGGTTCTTCACAGCTGGTCAATCCCAACAGATTTGCTCTGTTAGATGAAGATTGGAGGACGATGGCTCAGAAGTAGCATGTATTAAAGCGGGCCATTCCCAGGGGAAGCCATCTCTAATACAGGGGAGGGGATAATTGGGGACTAGGAAGGATAGGCCAGGTGGGTAGTGGTAGGGACCCATTATTAGAATAGGGTAGATAGCGTATCTACATGCCGAACAGTGTGTTGCCTGCCTGGTGCTAGGGTTTGACATGTGGTACGAATCGTGTAAACAGATTATTGGGGGGGGTTTGGAGTGACGGCGGGTCTGATTCACGTTGGTGCCAATGACAAAGTTAGAAGTGGAGGTGAGTTACTTGATTTCCAAGAGTTAGGGCCAAGTTACAAAGTACAGACCTCAAAGGTAGTGTTTTCAGAAATACTACCGCAGCCACGTCTATTGCTAGAGAGGCAACAGGAGCTTAAGAGTATAAATGCATGGCTAGAGGTGTGTGATAGATGGGGTTGTTAGAGAGCTGGGCTTAATTCTTTGATGGCTACAGGCTCTTTAGAGAGAAGACTGCACCTCATGATGATGCAGCTGTTTTGGGGAGGGAGGAGAGTGGACTAGGATGTTGGAGAGAATTTTAAACTAGGTATGGGGGGTACATTGACTACACAGGGGTAGATAGAGGATTAGGGATCGGGGCTGATAAGATATGGAGGGTGGAAATGGGGGAGGAGGAGCATAGAGGATAAGGAGGAATGTACATCCAAGTTTGGAGGTAAATTGAATGACAATCTAAAATGTATGTTTACAGATGGAAGAATCTGTCTGGAAAAACTGGAGAACTAGAACTAATAGCTTTTAAGAAAAGGAATGATGATGTGATTGATATAGGAAACATGGCTAAATGATTCAAACAACTGGACAATAAATTTGAAGGAACTCCTTATTTAGACATACAGAGTTAATAGGAAAGGAGGGGGGTATGTATGTATGTTAAACAGGAATTTAAGCAAATTTAAAAAGATGAGATAGATGGGGATATGAGATATGCAGGAAAACTATATGGGTGGAGCTATTACAGGACAAGGAAAGTGGGTACATTAATTGTTTGCAGTATGTTATACTTACAAATGCCAGTGAGGGTGGAAATAAATCTCCATATGCAGTAAGCGAGCTGGTCTGTATGGGGAATGTTCTAGTTATGGGGGATTTCAAGTACCGACACATAGATTGGAGTAGGACTGCCACACCTCAAAATGTACCACGTTCTTACAATCTACTTATGAGCATTTTCTTTCATAGATAGTAGAAGGTTCCTACTAGACAGAATGCGTTGTTAGATCTAGTGATATCTAATAGCCCTGAGCTCATTTAGAAGGTAATGGGAAGCTTAGGGATGTTGATCATGATATAGGGCCCTATTTATAAAGATCGTTATCGGAAAAATAGACAATCGCTATCGTAAAATAAGACCGGTATTTTCCGATAACGACTGGTTATTTCCATATGACCGTTATCGTAAACATACCGGTCGTTATCAAAAATACCGGTCGTTATTACGATAGCGATCATTTATTTTATCGATAACGATAACGATCTTTTATAATAGGGCCACCCTAGGTTATATATAGGTTCAAGAAAACAAATTGCACTGGGGGTTAACAAAAAGCTCATTTTATGTTGTAAAGGAATCACTCCTGCTCATATACTGGTTGGGGGATTTGTTCCTAGTAATATATTGAGCAGAAGTGGACCGCTTTTAAGGTTTATTAAACTATTACATTTCGAAATGTTAACCTTATGAAACAAGTGTTAGAAAAAATTATGTCCTCTCCTGCCTGGCTTGATGCTCAGGTAAAAGACACAATGGAAAAAAGTAAAAAGGCTTTTAAAATTTTTAAATCGAGGGAACCAAACAAGGCTTTCAGGGAGTATAAAAGCTGTAATAAGGTGTGCGAAGAAAGCAATTTAAACTATGCTAAATAGAAAATGAAATACGGATAGCGAAAACAAGCAAGTTTAAAACCCAAAATGTTTTTTAAATATATCAATAGTAAAAAGATGAGGACCAAGAATGTGGAACCATTAAATAATGGTGGTTGAGATAGTTATAGAGGTTGCCGAGAAGGCATGTTGCTTAACCATTTTTTTTATTTGCACCAAGACACTGGTAAAGATTGGCAATGTGGCCTTGTTAAATGGTTGGCATATATACATTGGTAATCATTGGAACCAAGACCTGGTAAAGATTGGCAATGTAGCACTGTTAAATGGTTGGCACGTAGACATTGGAAAATCATTGACACTAAGACCACTGGTAAGATTGGCAATGTAGCACTGTTAAATGGTTGGCACGTAGACATTGGCAAATCATTGACACTAAGACACTGGTAAAGATTGGCAATGTAGCACTTAAATGTGGTCATATAGACATTGGTAATTATTGCACAAGACATTGAAAGATTTGCAATGTGGCTCTGTTAAATGTTGGAGCTGTAGACATTGAAATCATTGCACTATTAGTACTACTGGTAAGATTGGCAATGTGGCACTTTAAATGGTTGGCACGTAGACCATTGGTAAATATTGATCACTAAGACAATGGTAAAGCATTAGCATGTTGCCATTTAATAGTGGTCATATAGACATGGTAAATATGGCACAGAAGTAAGATTTGCAATGTGCTCCTGTCTAAATGGCTTGGCATTGCATTTGTAAATCATCCTTGTTACTGTTTGGCAGTCATTAAAGTCTGTGACATTGGTAAATTATTGGCTCAGACCATTGGTAACAGATGGCAAATTAAGTTAAATTGTGATTACATGTGTAATATGTTCAAGACCATGTAAAGATTGGCAAAGTGATGCTTAAATCGATATGATTAATCAAGTGGACAATTGATATTGGTAAAACTCATTCCACATTCATGTGTAAATTAAAGTCGTGACCAAATTCTAGTTACTGCACTTGTTACGAATTCACCTTGTTAGTTTCTCCTCTCTGGTTTGCCATTGTTGCACCAATGCAACAGTATTTTTAATATGCCAGTGCAAACTTTTGCACCTCTTTATACTAATAAGCTTCATATGTATCCTTGAAAGAATCATAATTAGTTGTCTGTGTCTGGAGTGTGAGGGCTCACAGGAAATATAGGATGGAAACATTAAGAAGCCCCACCCCTCTCACTCATTTACATATATCTGTCTCATTTCTGCTACTCTTAGTTTTGTTTCTATGGACCGGTTTAGGTGAAAAAAGATCAGTTAGTTTTATGAAAGATTACAGGGAGATTCAATAAAGTTCTTATTGTTATTATTGGTGCTAATTTGCCCCCAATCATATTTAGCTTTAAATGTTAATAAAATCTGATTGGTTGGGCAAAATTAGTACCATTTTAAACTATAAGAACTTTTATTGAATCTCCTGTTAATTAGAGGTAGCATTGCGACATCCAGGAGGAGATGGCAAGGAGGCAGGGCAGGCAGTCAGAGAACGTGATTGGATGTCAGGGAGTTAGCGTAGGTGTGGACAAGTAGATTGTGTATCATCTTTATATAAATGATTCTTAAAGGAGATAGTGTAGAGGGAACACAAGGGTCCAAGAACACCCTGCGGGACCCCCAACCAAAGAGGACACCGGAGAGGATGTGTTATCTGCAAAGGTAACAGAGAAGTTCGGTCAGAGCGATGGATAGAAACCAGGATGCCACTTCATTCCGCATGCCAAAGAGTGAAGTATCTGCATAGGAGGGAATGATCGACTGAGTCGAAAGCAGAGGAGAGGTCAAAAGAGGATAAGAAGCAGGCAAGAGACATCTGAAGGGTCACAGGAGCAAAAGATCCAAGAATACTGAGGGAGGAGAGGGAACATAATCTTGAGGGTCCCCTAGGAACCAGAGTTCTGCTCACGGTGGACTCCACTTTATGTTGAAATAATGCGCCAAAGTACGGAGAGTGGGGAGAAGGAGAGGGTCAGGGGGCCAGGGGCGCAGAAGGGAGTTTGAAGATGGAGAACAGGCGACGTGGGTGTAGATTGTTCTTATTTATATGATTTCTGGTAATAGTTTCTATTTTGCCACGGAGCCCAGAGGGAGACATCTTGTCAGGCATGAACTTTAATGGAGAAAGTCAGACTTTCTTGGTTCCTTATGTTCCAGGCCATGCCTCCGTTCCTCGCAAGGAATCTTCACCACAAACCCCCAACAAACACTGCTGCCTCCCCCTTAAACCATTCTCTTGCTGCTCCCTACCTTTGGAACTCTGTCCTCTAATCGCTTCGCCAGGTGACATCCATTAATACTTTAAATCTAGACTGTTATCCTAACTTCTGAGCATCAGCAGAAGAATGATTGTTACCCACCTCAAGCACTTGTACCCATCCCCCCCACTTTTATCTTCCCCACTTCAGGTCAGAATCTCATTCCTAATGGTCAAGGCTTGTTGCCTAATAATTTTATTATTTATTATTATTTTGATTTATATAGCGCTACCAACATCCTTGACAATTTCAATTATCATAGACATACATTACATAAGGGTAACAGTTATACAAAGTTATACATATAATACACAGGTAATACATAATAAGTAAACCATGAGGAGTTTCTTAAAAAACAGCAACTACCGTGATACAATAGGAGAGGAGGACCCTGCCCAAAGAGCTACGACTAGAGGATTATGGGGGGATAATAAGGTGACGGGAAGCTGTAGGCTGTAAGATAATTGGCGTGGGGCCTGAAAGGCTTGTTGGATCATATGGGTATAAGGGTAGGGTAATGTTTAGCACAGGTCTATAATGCTTCGCTAAAGAGTCGGTTTTTAAGGTTACGTTTGAAGGTGTTTTGTTAAGGATGTGAGATGAGTGATGGACAGAATGAAGGACAGGGAGTCCAGAGCATGAGGGCAGCACAAGTAAAGGTCCTGAATGCGGGCATGGGAAGATGGTGACCACGAGTGGATTGAGAGAGGGGTATCATTGCAGAGCGGAAGGTTTGCCCCTGGTACGGTGTACGTGATCGACTCTGCGAGATATTGGAGGGGCTTGTTATTGGAAGGTCGCTTATAGGATAGGTTAGAGCAGTTTGAACTGGATACCTTTCGTGATGGGTACACCGTGGAGGAACTGGCAGAGAGGAGGAGTCATTATAGAATAGAAATGAATGAGGCCAGGCACACAGAGTTGAGAAATGATTGAGGCTGCGTGCCAGGGCTGTTCGCTTTGTGTAACCACACAGTGAGTGTGTTTGCAGTATCGAAGCCGGGGACTATGATTAGGCATGGACAGATTTTTGTATCTTCCTCGGAGGAAGTGGTCAAATGCGGAGATGTTTTTGAGTTTGGAGCCGACAGTGAGTTGGCAAGCGAATTGACATGAGGTTAGCAGAGATAGATCAAATCTAGATTATTCCCAGGCAGCGACATGAAGGAGATGGGAGGTAAGGGTGGTGTGTGTAATAATAGTAGGTAGGGGGGGAACAGATAATGAGGTGGGGAAAAGGACAAGTTCAGTCTGTGCCTGTTTAGTTTTTAGGAAGCACCCGGTAGGACCATGAAGCCACGAAAATGGCCCCACTAAGGGCAGGTCGGGGGACCTGGGATATTGTCAGTGTGGGGAGATCTGGGGCAGAGTGTAAATTTGGTATCGTCCGCATTACAGGATACTGGAACCCAAATGAAGAATGAGGTGTCCAAGGCCATAGTTGTGTTGAGATGGAGAAAAAAGAGGAACTCGCAGTACGAGCATGCGAGTAAAGCAGCCTTGGAGACCCCCAAGGGAGGGGGCAGAGGAGTGGAGCTAGTTTCAGAGTGAAAAACATAAAGTCTACCAGAAGAGATAGTAGAGAGTAGCACAGAAAGTTGCAGTGTCGGGAGTACCTAAAAGGCCAAGAAATTCTGAAGAAAGTGAGGGTGATCACAACAGTATCATAAGCAGAGGAAGAACATAAGACTGCGCAAAAGATAGTGACCTTGAGAGTTAGCACTAAGTAGTATCATTGGTCCTTTTAGTGGAGGGCAGTTTCCGTGTGGATGTGGTAGACGGACGCCTGACTGGAGTGGGTCAAATGAGGATTGAGTGTTAGCAGAAAGGTGATTAACCAGGTCAGCATAGACATGTCTTTCAAGAGTTTGGAAGCAAAAGGGAGAAGGGTGAGACAGGCCGGTAGTAATGGAAAGAGCCCAGAAGGTCACAGGAGGGTTTTTTTAGGTATAGGGATAAAGACTTCCGCATGTTTAATATAGAGGGATCAGAAAAAAACTGTGGATATGGACACAGTTAAAGAGAGCGGTGGGCTGGAATGATAGGTAAGAGGAGAGCGGGGATATAACTGAGGGAATGGGGTTCGAGGGGGCAAGTGGTGGTTGAGACGTGTCCTGGAGTGGAGAGATGAAAGACCTGTTTTGTTATAGTGGTGAAGCTCGTTAGGGGGCAGTAAAGGGATTAAACCAAGAGGGAACCTAGACATGTTCAGTGTGGGGGAAGAATGGGGCTGGTTAGAGATGGGGGGGGTGAGCGGAAGCGGGAGATTGGCAAGCATGGTTGTGGCTGGTGCTGTGGAAACCACTTCAGGTGTTTTCCATTTTCTTATGAAATATGAGGCTATTTCATCAGACGATAGACATGGGGTATGCAGCAGAGGTGGTGGTAACAGCGCAGGAGTATTTTGAAAAGCTGGTTGAGGGTATGGGATTGGGGAGAGGATTATGATTGAAGACGAAGTATTTTGTTTGGCTAAGGACAAAGCACCTTGATCCGACAAAGGGCACTTTTTAATTCGAGAAAGTCTTTATTTTTTGTTACTCCTTGCGCAGCGTTGCTGGCTAACGCGGATTGTTCCTTTGTCAATCTTTTTAATCTGTCCGTAAGCCACGGTTGGGGTTCTTGCGTCTGAGGGATGGTGTGATAAGGGAGCAGACAGATTCAGGGATTGGAACAGTGTTTGGTAGTGGGACAGCTGCAAGGTAGGGTCAGAGAAGGAGGGCATGGAGTAAGTTTGGTGGAGAGGGAAGAGAGTGGAATGGGGTCGAGATTACACAGGGTCCCTGCATCTGTACGTTTGTTGTTGGGGTTTACGGCCGGGACAGAGACACAAGATTAAATATGAGAACGATGATGATCGGGACAGAGGAAAGGGAGAGTTGGAGAGTTAGATACGGGCGGCAGAGACGGGACGGAGACGAGAGAGAAGTTTAGTGGCAGCAGAGGTGGTTGGTATCGATGGGGATATTGGAAATCACCCTAAGATAATTGATGGGACTTGTCAGTGGATAGAAAGTGGGACAACCAAGCAGAGAGTGGTCAAATGAAAGAGGTGGTCGGCCGGGTGGGTCGATAATAACCGCATATCCAGGATGTGAAGGTAAACACTGACTGATGAAAACTCCAAAACAGATAGACCGGAGAGGGCTGGAAAGGGTTGATGAGTTGAAAAGGTTACAGCGATCACAGAGAAGACTACCAATCCCACCACATTTATTATCAGGCCACTTATGTGTGTAGCTAACGTGTAGGCCACCATGAGTGTAGGCGTGAGGCTGATGAGTGAGACAGTCAGAGGGTGTGACAGGCCCAGTTTCGGCAAAGACCAACGACAAAGTAAAGCGGTTAGAGATAAATAGGTCAGGTTACATGACAGACCTTGCGTTCCCAAGGCCACCGATATAGGAGCGGGGGAAGGGAAAGAAACAGGTGACAATAGTGATATTGGTGGTTTAGCGGGTACCAGTTTGATGAGATTAAGGGAGTAACACTTCTAGGGTGGGTGGGTTGATCATACCAGTGCGGGGGTGGGGCCAGGATAGTGAGATATCACCAGCTGCAAGTAGAAGAGGAGAGCGAACGAGAGGGAGTTGAAGGTAGGATTTAAATGGACCATTGTGTTTGATCTTGTATTTATCATTTGCTTTCTTAACCGATGTATGAATGTATTATTATTTAATTTTACTATCTGTATAATGCTTGCAAGTGTGTTGTATACTCTGTATTTTATAATGTACAAGCGCCGCGTACCAAGTGACGCTTTATAAAATAAAATTAGACATACATACAAGGCCTTGGTACAACCAGGCACGTATTTCACCCTGGATAGAGATGTTTCATTGTGTAAGGCTGAGTACACACCAGAACAATATTTTTGTGCTGGATTCACAGCACTTTCGGACGCTGGCTGAAAATATCGGCTAGTGTGTGGCGGCGCCCACGACCGACATCGATCGTTTGTTGTACCGGATCGGATGATACGCACCAATTTGGGCATGCCGAAATTCAGACGATCGTTTGCAAATTTGGCCACAGACATTTGTTCCAGCTGATCGCTCAGCTGGACAAATCTCCTGTGGCCGAATTCTGCAAAGACGGTCGATCAGAATTTTCCTGTGTGTACCCAGCCTAAAGGCTTGATAACACGATGGGAAGGTTTTCTCCCTGATTAGACTAATTTCATTGTAAGCCTGTACACATGGCGAAGGTTTCTCCCTGATAGACAATTTCATGTATACGGCCTGGTCACATGGGATGGTATTTCTCCCTGATAGACAATTTCAGTTAAGGCCTGGTACACTTGGGACAGGTTATTTCTCCCTGATAGACCATTTCCATGAGGCGTCCTGGGTATCTGATGACATTCAGTAAGCTGCCGGAATTCCGATAGCTTATTTACGGACCCATGGAGGTATTTCTGACGACAATTTCATTGTAAGCCTGTACCTGGCGTTCTCTGTAGAACATTCATGTAGGTGGTCAATGGGTATTTATCCTGATTAGACAATTTCATTGTAAGGCCTGGTACACCATGGGAAGGTATTTCTCCCATAGACAATTTCATTGTAAGGCCTGGTAACATGGGAAGGTATTTTCTCCTCTGATAGACAATCCTAATTGTAAGGCCTGTACAATGGGAATGGATTAGTCTCCCTGATAGGGGACAATTTCATTGTATGTAAGCATGGTACACATGGGAGGTATTATTTCTCCATGAGAGACAAATTTAATTGTAAGGCCTGGGTAAACTGGGGAGTATCTATCTGATAGACAATTTCATTGTAAGGCCTGGTACAATGCGGAAGGTATTTTCTACCTGAAGAAATTTCATGGGAAGGCCTGGTATACAATAGGAAGGGTATTCTCCCTGATAGACAATTCATTGTAAGGGCATGGTTACCACTCCCGCAATACCTTCAAGCCCTGATTTTTTGGTGTAGGAGGATTCTAATTAGATATTTCAGCAAGGGACTATTGAGAACATGGTCATCTATTGGCATTGCCAGCACTATATTGTGACTATGTAATGTGGTCATGGGGTGTGCTGGGAGATATTGGTGATGGGTTTCTGTATACGGAGGATTTAGGGGTGTAATGTGGTCATGGGGTGTGCTGGGAGATATTGGTGATGAGTCTCTGTATATGGAGGGTGTAATGTGGTCATGGGGTGTGCTGGGAGATATTGATGATGGGTCTCTGTATATGGAGGGGTTAGGGGTGTAATGTGGTCATGGGTGGGTGTGGTGTGCTGGGAGAATATTGGTGATGGGTCTTGTATATGGGAGGTTAGAAGTGTATGTGGTCATGGGGTGTGCTGGGAGATATTGGTGATGGTCTCGTATATGGAGAGGTTAGAAGTGTTATGTGGTCATGGGGTGTGCTGGGAGATATTGGTGATAGGTCTCTGTATATGGAGGGGTTAGGGGTGTAATGTGGTCATGGGGTGTGCTGGGAGATATTGGTGATGGGTCTCTGTATATAGAGGGATTAGGGGTGTAATGTGGTCATGGGGGGTGCTGGAGATATTGGGTGATGGGTCTCTGTATATGGGAGAGGGTTAGAAGTGTTTTGGTCATGGGGTGTGCTTGGAGATATTGGTGATGGGTCTCTGTATGGAGGGTTAGGGGTTGTTGTAATGTTTGTCATGGGGTGGTGTGCTTGGGAGAATTGGTGATGGGTCTCTGTATATAGAGGGATTAGGGGTTGTAATGTGGCATGGGTTGTGCTGGGAGATATTGGTGATGGGTCTCTGTATATGGAGGGGTTAGGGGTGTAATGTGGTCATGGGGTGTGCTGGGAGATATTGATGATGGGTCTCTGTATATGAGGGGTTAGAAGTGTAATGTGGTCATGGGGTGTGCTGTGAGATATTGGTGATGGGTCTCTGTATATGGAGGGGTTAGAAGTGTTATGTGGTCATGGGGTGTGCTGGGAGATATTGGTGATGGGTTTCTGTTTATGGAGGATTTAGGGGTGTAAATTAATGATATTAATGTATTTCACATAATGTGACAGTGTGAGTAACT